>UESW01004554.1:179593-278796 GCA_900491605.1 Calamus simplicifolius | reverse complement strand
GGTTGCAAGACACACCTGCATACACAATTTCAACTTTTGTTCTTAGGTACCTAAGCTTTCTTAGGTCCTTTAGGGTTAGTCAAAATGGTTCCTTTTGGGATCCATATTTTCCTTATCTTTTGTGTTTGGCAAATGTAAGCTTTGTGTCCAATTTTTTCGTATTTGAAACATGTAATTTTAGTTGAATCATCAGCATGCACATAAATATTTTTCAGAAATTTTTGTTTTTCAAGAGGATTGTATCCAAGACCAGCTCTATTGTAAATAGCTCTTTGACTATTTAAAATTATTTCTAATTTTTCTGAGCTTAGTGTAAATCTATCAACAATTGATTTTAATTTATTCACTTCATTTTTCAAATCTTGGTTTTGTTTTGACAATGATTCATTTTCTTTTGAAAACTTTTCTTTTTCAATGGTAAGATTTTTTATTTCATTTTTCAAATATCTATTCTTTGAACTTAAATTTGTGAAATCGTCAATCAGTTCATAAATTGCACCATGCAGCTCATCAAAGTAAATCATCTAAAAGATTAGGGCTTACCTCATCATTATCAGCCATGAAGCAAACATTAGCAACTTCAGTTTTCTCTTCATTTTCTGAACTTGTAGCTTCACTGTCGCTCCAAGTGGCCATCATTACCTTTTTCTTTATTTTTCTAGATGCCTTCTTTAATAGTGGACAATCTGGTCTGATGTGTCCAGGCTTCTTACACTCATAGCATGTTGGAGGTTCACTCTTTTCCTTATCTTGTTATGATCTCCTTTGACAAAATGCTTTCTTTTTTCAAATCTCTTTTTCTTCATGAACTTCTTAAATTTCTTGAAATAAGTGCCATATCATCATCTTTCTCACTATCACTTGAGGTTTCTTCACTCTCATCTTCTTGAGTTGCACTCTTTAATGCCATGGTCCTTCTCTTCTTTGAATCATCTTCATCAATATGTTGTCGTTGCTGAAGTTCGTGAGTCATCAAAGAACCAACCAACTCTTCAGTGATAATTTGTTGAGATCTTTTGCTTCTTGTATAGCAGTCACTTTTGCTTCCCATGATCTAGGTAAAGATCTTAAAATTTTTCTAACTAGATCACTGTTAGCATAAGATTTTCCCAAACTTTTCAAACCATTAATGATATCAGTAAATCTAGTAAACATATCAGTGATATTTTAACAGCGTCCATCTTAAATAATTCATACTTATGAACAAGCATATTTATTTTGGATTCCTTGACTTGATTTGTACCCTCATGGGTGACTTCAAGTCTATCCCATATTTCCTTAGCAGACATACATGTAGATATGCGATTAAACTCATTTGCATCAAGTGAGCAATAAAGAACATTCATAGCCTTAGCATTTAATTGAGCTAATTTCTTATCTTGCTCATCCCATTCAGATTCAGGTTTAGCAATATTGACATTTTCAATCATAATAGTGGGTGTGTGAGGTCCATTAATTATGATTCCCCATAAATCATAATCTAGTGCTTGAATGAAGATTTTCATTCGTGCTTTCCAATATGTGTAGTTTGTTCAATTGAACAAAGGTGGTCTATTAGTTGATTGTCCTCAATCAACATGGAATTCATTGGGATTACTATTGATCTTTGGCTCCAAGCTAATCAAAGCTATGAAATCAAGAGCATATTGCACTGATACCACTTTGCCCAGATGTAGTAACCCAAGAGGGAGGTGAATTGGATTATTTAAAAATAATTTAATTGCTATGCAGATAAATGTGCTTTCAACCCTAATTTTGATTTGCAGCGGTGAAGTGGAGTGCACAGAATAATATCAACACAAAAACAAGCAATCACAAACATACAGAAATTTATAGTGGTTTGGTGCCAAACTCAGCACCTACATCCACTCCCCAAAACCTTTGGGAATTCCACTAATCGTATCACAACGATTACAACCTCTAGCCGAACCAGGCTAGCCCTCTTGTTTATACGGCACAAGGCAGCCAAAAACCCCTAGCCAAACCTAGGCTAGTCCTCTTATTTCACGGCACAAGGAAGCCAAAAACCCCTAGCCAAACCTAGGCTAGTCCTCTTGTTTAAATGGCACAAGGAAGCCAACAAACCAGGGTTCACTAACGCTTTTATAAGATAATCAGAGTATGTAAAGAAGAAGCTCCTACAAAGAGCAAATATTTAGAATATACTTTATAACTTTTGAAGCAATAAACTCAGTAATAAATGAACTCGGTTGGAGCAGCTGAAGTCTTGAATGCTTGAAAAGCTTCAATAATTTGGACGACCTTTCGGAGCAAGGAATGAGCTTGAATGCACAGCAACCACTCAATAAATATTTAATGAAGGCTCTTTTCTTGGATTTTTCTCTCTTTGAAATTTCTTTTCAAAAATTATCGTCAGGGTGTGCTTCTAATCCCAGCTATTTATAATCATCTAACAAGAAAATATCTGTTAGATACAAAATAAATAAATAAAAATAATAACGAAAAGAAAATATAACCGTTAAATTGTTTTCCTTAAGCATTGAATGCAGATCTCCATTTGAGGAAGGATGAGCACTGTAAACATTCAAAAATTAAAAGTTAACAATAGCTTGAAATAGCAATAGAGAGAGAGAAAGAAAAAAGCTTTAGGCGGTGGTGGACTTGAAGAAAGAAGCTCTAGGTAGCTGAGAAATGAATGCCATCATCCAAGAGTAAAGTAATAACCCCCAGCTAGCTAATCAGTTAGCTAACCAGAGACAACACAGCAAAAGAACATCATGTTAGTTAGCTCGGCAGATAACTCACCAGCTAACTCCATTTGAAATACAAATGGCAGCAGGATAGCTAGTTAGCTGAATAGCTAACTAAAGAATGGCCAGTTAGCTCACGAGCTAACTAGAAGCAAAAGTACTCAGCCATCCGTCCAGCTTAGTTAGCTCTCCAGCTAACTGAGCAAAAAGGCAACCAGTCAACTGAATAAAGTAGCTAACTCTCCAGCTAACTAGCCAACCGGCAGCTAGTTCTCCAGTTAACTAAAATTTAAATCCATTCAGCTGCAACATTTCCTGTGAAAATAGTTAGCTATCCAGTTAGCTCAGGATGAAATAGTTAGCTAAGCAGTTAACTAAAAGAAATGTCAGCTAGCTAGAAGGAGTTACAGTTAACTAACAAGACATCCAGCCAGCTAGCTAAAATGGAAGGGTGTTCGGCCGAACCACTGTAACAGGATTTTTAGTTAGCTGAAAGGAATTCCAGCTAGCTAACCAGCTAGCTCACCAGTTAACTAAAATAAAGGGACGTTCAGCCAGGCACCTGAGATAAGTTCCTTAGTTAGCTGAAAGAGCTTCTGCTAGCTAACAAACTAACTCACCAGTTAGCTGAAATAAAGTGACGTTCGGCCAGCAACTGTGACAGAAAATTTAGTTAGGTAAAAGGGCTCTAGCTAGCTAACAAACTAACTCATCAGTTAGCTGAAATAAAGGGACCTTCGGCCAGCTTACTGAGACAAGTTCCTTAGTTAGCTGAGAGAGCTTCAGCTAGCTAACAAGCTAGCTAGACAGCTAGCTAAATTTCAAGACGGTTCGGCCCATGCACTGAGAAACTTTCTTAGCTAGCTGAAAGGCATGCCAGTTAGCTAAATAAACTAACAAGCTAGCTAGCCAGTTAACTTCAAGGCTAATAATCATGTTCAAAGCAAATTTAAATGAAGTACTTTCTTACCAGTCGATTTTGCTTGAAGATACTTACTTGCAAGGCGACCGAACTTCCCTGTATCAATCTTAGAATTGCTTAATTTATTTTATAATCATCAAAATCAATCTAGGGTCAACATACCCCATTTATTTATCTTTGGACTTTGTGTAGCTTGCCTGAGAAGCCTGGAGCCTTGTCCTTTAGTGGGAAGGGTTACGTGGAGCTTCATGATGGACCATGACATTGGGGCTGATTTGATCTGAGTGGTTGGGGTGTCATGATGACTGAGACTTTGTGTAGCTTGCCTGAGAAGCCTGGAGACTTGTCCTTTAGTGGGAAGGGTCATGTGGAGCCCCATAATGGACCATGACTTTTGGGGCTCATTTGATCTGAGTGGTTGGGGTGTCATGATGACTGAGGACTTTTGGTAGGTGAAATGTCAGGATTAATATCTGTGAGATCTGAGGTGCTGCCACTTGTCAAAGATTTTATAAAGATGCTTCTTCTTAGTGGCATATCAGAGCTACAAGCATTGTCCCATCAGAGGTAGGTGGTGTCAGTCTGTTGTCTATCCTGTGCACTTTTCTATGTGTGCACGAATAATAGTGGAGCGAGGCATGTGGGCTCCACGCAAGCAGGTTCTTATGCTTATAATCCTTCTCGCCTGTCGGGGTTGCCACAGTCTAGAGTGCGACTTGCCACGGTCTAGAGTTGGACAGCTAGGAGCCGTCGAAGATGGAAGCTGGAAAAGGCCATTGAGGAGAAAAGGCCGTCGAGGACTTTTGTGAGATGCGGAGTCGAAAACTCCTCGTCCTGGCTTCTCTATGCCATCTTTTATCATGCATGGGATAAAAAAAGGTGTCAACATGGCAGCCATAAATGCCTTAATGCACATGGCCTTTATAAGACCATAAATGCCGTGGCACATAAATGCAGTAGGGAGCTATCGTGGTGGTGAATTGGGAGTCTAGAACTGAAGCCGCCTAGAAAGGCCGCCTAGGATGGCCGCTTAGGATGGCCATTGAGGAAGGCTATCGAGGAAAAGGCCGACTAAGATGGCCGCTTTGGATGGCCATTGAGGAAGGCTATCGAGGAAAAGGCCGACTAAGAAGGCCGCCTAAGAAAGGCCGCTGAGAAAAAGGCCGCCTAGGACTTCCTTCGCTGTCTTCCTTTTCTCGTGGTCCGTGACTTGACATTGAATGTTCCATTTCATTAATTGCTCTCCAATAAATGCCTTGGAGCGAGGGCCTTTACATGACTTATAAATGCCTAAATGCCTCGGCACATAAATGCCGCCTAGAATTTCCATTGAGAAGGTCGTCGAGAAAAAAGGCCGCCTAGGATTGCCGCCTAAGATGGCTGACTAGGATTGCTGCTAGGATGGCCGCTAAGAAAGGCAGTTGAGGAAAAGGTTGCCTAGGATTGTCGTTGCCGCCTACGATTGCTGTTCAAGAGAAAGGCCACCTAGGATTGCCGTTGCCGCCTAGGATTGCAGTTCAGAAAGGCCGCCTAGGATTTCCTTTCGTCCTGACTATTGAATGCTCCAACCCATTAAATGCTCCCCAGGTCGTTGTCGCCTAGGATTGCCGTTGAGGAAGGCCATTGCCGCTCAAGAAGAAAGGCCACCTAGGATTTCCTTCCGTCTTGATTATTGAATGCTCCAGCCTATTAAATGCTCCCCACGTCATTGCTGCCTAGGATTGCTGTTGAGAAGGCCGTAGAGGAAGAGGCTGCCTAGGATGGCCATTGCCGCCTAGGATTGTCGCTTAAGAAGAAAGGCCGCCTAGGATTGTCGCTTAAGAAGAAAGGCCGCCTAGGATTTCCTTCCATCTTGACTATTGAATGCTCTAGCCCATTAAATGCTCCCCAAGTCATTGCCACCTAGGATTACCATTGAGGAAGGCCGTTGCCGCCTAGTATTGCCGCTCAAGAAGAAAGGCCCCCTAAGATTTCCTTCCGTCTTGACTATTGAATGCTCAAGCCTATTAAATGCTTCCCAGGTCATTGCCACTTAGGATTGTTGTTGAGAAGGCCGTTGAGGAAGAGGCCGCCTAGGATGGCCATTGCCGCCTAAGATTGTCGCTTAGGAAGAAAGACATTTCCTTCCATATTAGCACCATTAAATGCTGCCCATTGATTTGCCTATGGGACATTAATGATAAAATGGTGTCCTTTTGAGAACCCACGTCACGTGGTTCTTTTTTCCTCTTTTTCTCTCTCTTCATTATTACTAGACACATGTTGCAACAACACTACTAAATACTGCCCATTGATTTGCCTATGGGACATTAATGACAAAAGGCAGTCCTTAAGAGAACCTATGCACATCACGTGGCTCTTTTTTTCTCTTGTTCTCTCTCTTCATTATGACATACACTTGTTGGAGCAAAGCTATAGATAAAATTAAATGCCCACTGCATCCTTGAAGAGAAAACCCAGTAGACCAGCGAGGCCGCCTAGGAACTAAGCCGCTTAGAAGGCCACCGAATATGGCTGCCTAGAAAAATTATTTGAAAATTACTATTTTTATTGCCCATGGGCATGTTAACTGGCCCCATCACTAGTAATTTGACATGGAATGGGAGGAAACTTTATATTTGAATGAAATATCAAAATATTATGTACTGGTGCAAAAGGAAATGTTATAGCATCTTGCAAGCAAGGGAACTAATAGAGTCTATATAAGATGGTAAATTTGGCAATAGGTTGTCACAAGCAACTTTTGGTGCACATGTTGAAGGTCCTACTAACATTCAATGTAAAAAATGATTATAACTTAATCACAAAGATGATGCTCTTTGATTCATGGTCTTTAGTGCACTCATGTATTCCCTTAACCTTTTAGATGGACTTTGAATTGTAGTAGTTTCACATGAAGCCTGTTTTGTGCTTAAAGTGGAATGTGTCCACTAATATTTAGGGTTGAAAATTGAAACTCATTAGAAACAGTAATAGGATGATCCTTACCGTCTCATTGTTGCATGAATGATTCCACCTTATCAATCAAAGTCTTCGCTAGCTCTTGATAGTATTCATATTCATCCTTACTTTGTGAAGCTTTTGAAAGAATGAAGTTATACGTGCCACACATACTTAAGAATCTATTCGACTTGAATCCTAATAGGGCATTACTTGCTGGAAATTATGTATTCAAGACATGAATCAAATTCATGAAAATATAGCGAAAGATAAAATATAAAATTTTCAGATGCTCAAGATCCTTAGGAACAGATTTATTTAATCAAAAATAAAATCTAAACATTAGATCTTTTTATACTTGAGTCCTTTATCGAAGTAGAAAAGGATGAAGCTGGTGAATCCTCTGCCACTAGCCATCCACGCATCTAGCCTCTAACTATGATCCATGCAAAGAAGAATGGATAAAGACCTTCAAGGTATGAAGATGACATTTAGGGAGAGAGGGATGCTAGCGCCTCTTGAATTCCCTTCTAGAATTTTAAACTAGAAGATCTTCCTATAGCTCTAAAAGATCTAATCTTTTTTATCATAAGAGAGGAGGAAGAGAAAAGAAATGTATTAATAGAGAGATGGAGAGAAAGAGATGTCCCATCTCATGGGAACATTAATCCAAGGGAGAGGAAGAGACTCCCTTCTCATGGCAACGAAGGATCCACATGCCCCAAGCATTGGGCATGAATCTTTCTCTTCACATGAGGATGGATCACATCCATCTCATGGATATGATCCTATCTTCTACGTGGTCAAGCCCCATCCATCATCCATGTATCAAAATCTCAGCCCTTGAAATTAGGAGTTAGTTATCTCATAACTACATATCATAATCTGGACGTGTTCACCATCCTACTGTAGAGATTCATCATGCCCCATCCCATGGGCATGAATCCTTCTTCATATGGCTAAGATTTGTCATCCATACCCGAATAATCAGAGCCATCCATCACATGGAACAAGCCAAATTTGGGTATCCAATTATTGTTCATCATATGCATAAATTATCTCTTCCTAAAATTCCTTCCTCTATGATGGATCATATCCATTATTATTTATCTCTTTTAATTTGGATCTTATCCAATTATGTAATTGGTCATTTTGTCTAAATTAATCTAATTTATTTTATTTTAATTCATCCAAAATTCTTCTTAATGCGTATGACCCATTAGGCCCTTTAACATATTGGCAATAATCATGTCCTAATCACTGACCCTAGGATTGATTGGAAAATACTTTGTTCAAGTCAATAATATGATTATAGATCATGAGAGGCCTCTAGCAAAGCATCATGACCATCCAAATGCTATGAATTTTGTTGACATGAACATCAATAATATCTATCCATGAACGGTTATCGTATGATTTAATCCAGTCGTCATATATCCCAGATCAGTCAGTGGCATGGAAAGTATCAATCTTGTAACTGATCTTATTTACTTGATCTCAGGAAAGACTAACTCATATAAATTAGAACTCCAAAACTATTTTGGATTCCAACTCAACCTTGCAATGATTTAACAGTCAATTTAATCCATCAAGTGGCCATGGGATATAACCCTTTCTATCAAGGAAAACGAATCCTGTCTTGATCAAATACCGTCTTCATATGCTTCATGTCATACCAAACCGATATCATATTTGCCACTCATGGCTAGAGCAACATTTGTATGTCATCAAAGCATGACATTCTACACATGAGATGCAATGAAAATCTCAAGTCAAAATATCACTCGTACTAACATCATTAGAGATCAGCCATCGACACTATATAGAATATCCATATGGGATCTCTGTACAGGTCATCTAATGCATCATTACAATAACGAGCATCCACACACATATCCAAGTATCTTCATACTTCAGCTTATAAAATCAGCTGCTCATCCCAAGGGTGAGGATATGCAATGTATGCCAGTCTCACGATGTTCGATGGTGTCCAGTCCTATCTACACATCGACTAGAAAACTTAAAAGAATCAAACCATAACGTGCAATTTGGATATCACAATTTGTAATCTCTATTACAAATTTCATATGCACAGTTCACATTCTTTTGGACTTTATCTCACATACAAATATATCAAATAGATAATAAAAGATATCTGGATAAATAAAGAAACCATTTTCTTTGATTTGTATTCATAGAATGTATATAGCATTCAATCCGATTGGATCTAAGGCATACACTAATAATCTTCCACTTGCACTAGAGCCAATCACCCATGTATTTAATATCAAGTGAATTAACATGACTATTATACTTCTGCTGTGCTAGAACTTTAGTGAGCGGATCAGCTACATTATCCTCAGTAGGGACTCGTTTTATTTTTACATCATATCTACCAATAATCTCTCTAATTACATGGTATCTTCTGAGTACATGTTTGGACTTCTGATGAGACCTTGGCTGCTTAGCTTGCGCAATAGCTCCATTGTTGTCATAATACAAGTGTACTAGATCAGCAATGCTCAGAACCACACCAAGTTTAGTAATAAACTTTTTGATCCAAACCACTTCTTTGACTGCATCTGATGCTGCAATGTACTCAGCTTCGATCGTAGAATCAGTAGTCATCTTTTGATTGGAACTCTTCCAACTAACTGTACCATCATTGAGTGTAAAGACATAACCTGATTCAGATTTATAATCACTTTATTAGACTGAAAACTAGAATCTGTATAACCTTGAACTATGAGTTTGGATCCTCCATAAACCAAGAACATATCCTCAGTCCTTCATAAGTACTTAAGGATAGTCTTGATGGCCATCCAATGTTTCTCATCAGGGTTTACCTGGTATCTACTAGTGATACTCAAAGCATAAGAAATATTAGGTCTCATACATAGCATCACATACATGATGGATCCAATTACTGAGACGTATGAAATCTTATTCTTGTGCTCTCTCTCCTCTTGGGTCTTAGGACTCATGTCCTTGGAGAGATGCATCTCATGCGATACCGACAGGAATTCCTTATTGGATTTCTCTATGCTAAATCATTTTAGCACTTTATCTATGTACGTTGATTGGGACAATCCAAGCAACCTCCTAAATCTATCTCTATATATCTTAATACCCAGTATGTAAGCTGCTTCTCCCAAATCTTTCATGGAAAACTTGCTAGACAATCAATCCTTTACTTTTTGCAGCAATGATACATTGTTTCATATCAATAATATGCCATCTACATATAATATCAAGAAAACAATAACATTCCCACTAACCTTCTTATACACTCATGGATCATCCTCATTTTTTATGAAATCAAACTCTTTGATTGTTTCATCAAAATGGATGTTCCAGCTTCTATAGGCTTGCTTAAGTCCATAAATGGACCTTTATAGCTTGCATACTTTTGATAATCAATGGACTCAAAACTCTCAGGTTGTATCATATATACATCCTCCACTAAATTACCATTTAGAAAGGTGGTCTTGATATCCATTTGCCATATCTCATAATCGTAATAGGTTGTAATCACAAGCACAATCCTTATGGACTTAAGCATGGCTATAGGAGAAAATGTTTCATCAAAGTCAACACCTTGTCTTTGCTTGTAACCTTTTGCAACTAGCCTCACCTTATAGGTAATCACATTACCATCCATATCGATCTTTTTCTTGAAGATTCATTTGCACCCAATGGATTTTATCACTTTAGGTGGATCAACTAAGGTCCAATCTTGGTTATCGTACATGGAGTCCATTTTAGACTTCATGACTTCAAGCCATTCTTGGAGTCAATGTCATATATTGCTTCCTCATAGTTAGTAGGCTCATCATTTTCTATAAGAAATTCATATTTCTCAAGAATATGATGTGTACTTGGAACTACCTGTTGCTCCATTATTTTTGATAAAGGCTCACGCAAATGTTGCCTGAATATGAGTTGAGTGTCCTGCTCAACTCCCGCTACATTTGGCATTTGTTCCATGTTATCTAATCAGTTTGTGTTAATTTATGGTTCTTGAGTTTCACTAAGCTCAATATTTTTCCCACTACCCTTTCTTAGAAAAATCTCATTCTCTAGGAATATGGCATGCCTTGAGACAAAAACCTTTTGCTCGAGTGGGTGTAGAAGTAGTATCCTTTTATTTTTTTAGAATATCCCATAAAATTATACTTATCAGATCTAGATCCAAGCTTGTTCGACTCATTATGCTTTACATAAGCATAGCAACCCCAAATCTCTAGATGACTAAGGGATGGTTTCTTTCCACACCATATATTATAGGGAGTGAAACTGACCAACTTAGGCAAAGCTTGGTTTAAAGTGCATTCGGCTGTGTATAGCGCATAACCCCAAAATATTTTTGAAAGATTTGCAAGGCTCATCATTGATCGCACCATATCTAATAATGTGTGATTCCTCCTTTCTGATGCACCATTATGTTGTGGCATACCAGGAGGAGTCCATTAAGAGAGAATCTTATTCTCCTTCAAATATTTTAAGAACACATGGCTTAAGTATTCCCCACCTTGATCTGATCAAAGTATCTTAATAATTTTTTCACTTTATTTTTTTACCTCGGATCTGAATTCTTTGAACTTTTCAAAGGCTTTAGATTTATGTTTCATAAGATATACATAACCATACCTGCTATGGTTATCTATGAATGTGATGAAGTAAGAAAAACCTCCTATTGTCTGAATATTAATAGGACCATATACATCCAAATGTACTAGTCCTAAATATTCAGTCACTCGCTCACCCTTTTTAGTAAAAGATGACTTAGTCATGTTGCCACGTAAGCACAACTTATATTCCTCAAACGATTCCCAATCGAATGAGCCCAAGTAGCTATCCTTATGTAACTTGGTTAAACGCATTTTATTTACATGGCCTAAATGACAGTGCCATAGGTATAAGTTCTTAGAATTATTTGATTTTAATTTCTTAGTTTCTACATTGAGAATAGGGCATTGTAAATTCAAAACATAAATCCCATTGAACATTTCAACAGAACCAAAGAATATTTTATTTTTAAAAATTAATTTTTTTTTCAATTTGAAATATATATCCATCATTTACAAAGCATGAAACAAAAATAATATTCTTTGTTATGTTTGGAACATAGTAACAATTACTAAGCTCCATTATAAACCTAGTGGGCAAAGACAAAGAACAAAATCCTATGGCTAAAGCAACAACTTTTGCTCCATTTTAATGCGCAAGATCACTTCATCTTCTTTAGCTTTCTATTGGTTCTTATCATCTGCATATTAATACAAATATGAGATCCACAACCGGTATCCAATACCCAAGTGGAATAAGAAGTAATAGAAGAAAATATCTCAATCATAAATATACCTAATGTAGAAGCATCTGTATGTTCCTTTTCTTTCAGGCTAGCCAGATAAGCCCTATAGTTTCGCTTTTAGTGCTCATCCTTACCACAGAAGTGATACTTTCTCTTGGCTACTTTATTTTCTTAATACCCTTATTTGGTTTAGTTGCTTTGGCTTTTGAACCTTATTCTTCTTTGGTCGCTTCTTATGAGCGCCAGAGGACTCCACAACCATAACCTATCTCTTTTCTTAATGTTTGGCTTGGCATTTGTCAACATATTCATGAGCTCAGGTAGAGACGCCTCTAGTTTATTCATGTTGAAATTAAGAGCAAACTACGAATAGCTAGGAGGTAGTGACTATAAAACTAAGTCAACACTCAGTTCATGATCCATCACAAAACTTAATCATGCCAACTTCTCAATTAGATTGATTATTTTCAGTATGTGGGCATCCACTGAAGAACCCTTAGTCATTTTGCACTAAAATAGCTCTCTTGAGGTCTGAAACCTCTCATAGCGAGACTGTGCTCCAAATAACTCTTGCAGGTACATCAATATCTCCTGAGCATTCGTATGCTCATGATGTTTCTGAAGATCAGGTGACATAGAGGCCAACATCAACATGTGGCCATTTTCTTAGCATTTTATATTGGTTATATGCCACATGAACCTTAGTCATTTTGCACTAAAACATCTCTCTAGAGGTTGAAACCTCTCATAGCGAGACTGTGCACCAAACAACTCTTGCAGGTACATCAATATCTCCTAAGCATTCATATGCTCATGATGTTTCTAAAGATCAGGTGGCATCGAGGCCAACATCAACATGTGGCCATTTCCTTAGCATCTTCATACCGATTGTATGCCACATGAACCTCAGACAGAGCATTCGCTGGTGGGACCTCTGGTGCAACCTCATCTAGGATAAAAAGAATTTTTTTAAATCAAAGAATGATCCTTACATTCATAAGCCAATCAGGAAAGTTGAGTCCAGTCAATTTGTTGGATTCTAAGATACTCCTAAGGTTGATGTTTATGCTCATGGTTTCTTTGATAACCTACATAAAAAATAGAACAAGTCAATTGCTATGAATACTAATCACCGACTTGATATGGTAATTTTAAGATTTTTAATTAAGTTGGTTTCTCCCACTATTTTATCAAGGTTAATAACCCTCTCTATTAATCTCAAGAGATTGGCATTCAATTTTCTTAGTGGGCTAGGATCCTCATTCGAATTACCTTAATCTTGGCTTTGGCATAATAAATCTTAGTAAGCCAAATTTGGTAGATTATCATCAATCACATCTAATGTGATTCCTAGATCATTAGGGGATATTGCCTTGTCAATCACATCCATATGTGATCACCCTAAAATTTGCCTCTAGATTAGACTGACCTGACTTTGGCCAATTATGCCAGCTAATCTAATTAAGTCGACCCATTGTTCCACAATCAACTTCTCATAAGTACACTCGACCTCGGCTTTGGCACGATAAATCTCATGACCTAATAATTTGTATCATGTGAACAATGGAAGGCTAATGACTTAATATTCGTGAAGGAATTTAGTGCATATAGATCCCATCATACATGTACAACATTTGTACGATGCTAGGTTAGATATCCTATATGTAGATTTTAGATTAAACATGTATAACATTTGTACTATGCTATAGGTTACATATTGTTGCCCAGATGTAGTAACCCAAGAGGGGGGTGAATTGGGTTATTTAAAAAAAATTTAATAGCTATGCAGATATATGTGCTATTAACCCTAATTTGATTTGCAGTGGTGAAGTGGGGTGCACAGAATAATAACAACAGAAAAGCAAACAACCACAAACACACAGAAGTTTATAGTGGTTCGGTGCCAAACTCACCACCTACATCCATTCCCCAACACCTTTGGGAATTTCACTAATCATATCACAACGATTACAACCTCTAGCCGAACCAGGCTAGCCCTCTTGTTTATATGGCACAAGGCAGCCAAAACCCCTAGCCAAACCTAGGCTAGTCCTCTTGTTTCACGGCACAAGGAAGTCAAATACCCCTAGCCAAACCTAGGCTAGTCCTCTTGTTTCAATGGCATAAGGAGGCCAACAACAAACCAGGGTTCACTAACCCTTTTCAAGATAATCAGAGTATGTAAAGGAGAAGCTCCTATAATGAGCAAATATTCAAAAAATACTTTACAACTTTTGAAGCAATAAACTCAACAATAAATGAACTAGGTTGAAGCAGCTGAAGTCTTGAATCCTTGAAAAGCTTCAATGATTTGGATGACCTTTTGGAGCAAGGAATGTACTTAATGCCCAGCAACCACTCAACAAATGTGCAATGAAGGCTCTTTTCTTGGATTTTTCTCTCTTTGAAATTTTTTTTTCAAAAATCATCTAGGTGTGCTTCTAATCCCAGCTATTTATAATCATCTAACAAGAAGATATCTGTTAGATACATAAGAAATAAATGAAATAATAACGGGAAAAAATATAACCGTTAAACATGTTTCCCTTAAGCATTGAATGCAGATCTCCATTTGAGGAAGGATGAGCACTGTAAAAATTCAAAAATCAAAAGTTAAATATAGCTTGAAATAGCAATAGAGAAAGAGAGAGAGAAGAAAGAGCTCTCATAAAAGCTTAGGTGGCGATGGATTAAAAAAGAAGCTCCAGGTAGCTGAGGATATGAATGCCATCGTCAACAGTAAAGCAGTAAACCTCAGCTAGCTAATCAGTTAGCTAACCAGAGAGGTCACAATAAAGGAAACGTCCTGAGGTAGCTCATCAGTTAGCTTGGCAGCTAACTAAGCGAAAGTGAGTTAGCTCTTTAGCTAACTAACAGAGAAAAAGTAACGGCAGAGAGAGAATTCATGCTATCATAGTTAGCTCTCTAGCTAACTAACCAACAGTCAGCTAGCTCTTTAGTTAACTAAATTTTGAATCCTCACGGCTGATACGTTCCCTGTGAAAATTAGTTAGCTGAGTAGTTAGCTCCAGGATCAAATAGTTAGCTAAGCAGTTAACTAAAAGAAACGTCTGCTAGCTAGAAGGAGTTTCAGTTAGCTAACAAGACATCCAGTCAGCTAGCTAAAATTTGAAGGTGTTCGGCCAATGCACTGTGACGAGCAAATCATTAGCTGAAGGAATTCCAGCTAGCTAACAAGCTAGCTCACAGTTGACTAAAAGAAAATGTTCGGCCAGGCACCTGAGACAAGTTTCTTAGTTAGCTGAAAGAGCTCCAGCTAGCTAATAAACTAACTCACTAGCTGGCTAAAAAAGGAGGACGTTCGGCCATCTAACTGAGACGAGCATTTTAGTTAGCTGAGGAAACTTCAGCTAGCTAACAAGCTAGCTAAACAGCTAGCTAAAATACAAGATCGTTCGGCCCAATCACTGCGGCAAGAATTTTAGTTAGCTGAGGGGTGCCAGCTAGCTAATTGAAAGAACAAGTAGCTAACCAGTTAACTTCAAGCAAAAATAAAAATATCTAAAGCAAAGTAAAATAAAGTACTTTCTTACCAGTCAATTTTGCATGAAGATACTTACTTGCAAGGCGACCAAACTTTCCTGTATCAATCTTAGAATTTCTTAATTTGTTTTGTAATCATCAAAATCAATCTGGGGTCAACACATATCCTATATGTAGATTTTAGATTAATCTTTATTAACCTAAAAAATTATAAGATCAAATCTTATGATTGAAATTCCTAATCAAATTAGATCCCTGACCACTATCTAATTTAGAAACCCTAATCATGTGACCAAATCAATTGTTACCATCCTAATTAACCTTATTGATCTAATCAATTAAGAGCTTTCCTTAACAATGGCCAGATTAGCTGATCGATGGGGTCCTATTTTGCATACCCTTCAATCCCATTAAATGGGTTTTCCCAAGCAGCAAACGGATCAATTAAAAATCATGATCATACTTTTCTTAGACACTAATATAGTTAAGCCCAATTGATTAGATCAATTTTGGGATCATAAGATCAAGCAATGATGTGGTTAATTCTAAGTTTTCTAGATTTTTATCATCTATTATAGTTTATGATAAGTTAAGATAGTGATTTTGTTAGGGTATTATGATAAGAATTCTAATTCAAATTTTAAAAAATTTAAAATTTAAAATTTAAATTTCTTATCATTTAATTACATGTTATGACATATCGGTTTTACATTCCATGTAAATCCTAATATCTCTAAAAAATCATAACTGATCCTTGTTATGATAAGATTTTGGATTCAAATTTTAATTTAGATTCCATATGATTATATTTAATCATAATCTTATCATGATCTAAATTTTAGAAAATAAGTTTTCTACATTTACTGTTCATCATCATATGAATATCATATCTTAATTATATCAATAATCATGTTAAAATTAAATCCTAAACATGATTTTTAGGATTTCTGCATATAGTATCTATCATGCATAAATAATAATTACTATTTTAACATGATATAGATATGATTAAATCTTAATTAATTATTATTATTATCATATAATAAACCTTTTACCTCTGATATCATATATCAAAGTACTTTATTTTAACATGATAATGAACATGTATAAATCTAAATAATATTATTTATCATCAAATAATAAATATTTTATTTTATTTTAGATTTATTATTAACATATAAAAATAATTCAGGATTTTAATCTTCATAAGAAGCATGATAAAAACTCATATTATCAATCAGATTGACTCAAGTATCCTATCAAATTAATGAAACTATAGCCTAAGGCTGCTCTGATACCACTTGCTAAAAATTATGTATTTAAGACATGGATCAAATTTATGAAAACGTAGTGGAAAATAAAATACAAAATTCTTAGATGCCCAGGATCCTTAGGAATATATTTATTTAATCAGAAATAAAATCTAAAATATTAGATCTATTTATACCTAAGTCCTTTATCCATGTAAAAAAGGATGAAGTCAGTAAATCCTCTGCCACTAGCCATCCATGCGTCTAGCCTCTAACGTGATCCATGCAGAAAAGAGCGGATAAAGACCTTCAAGGTATGAAGATGACACATAGGGAGAGAGGGGTATCTACTAGTGATACTCAAAGCATAAGAAACATCAAGTCTCGTGCATTGCATCGCATACATGATGGATCCGATTGCTGAGGTGTACGAAATCCTATTCATGTGCTCTCTCTCCTCTTGGGTCTTAGGACTCATGTTCTTGAAGATATGCACCCTATGTGATACCGACAAGAATCTCTTCTTCGATTCCTCCATGCTAAATCATTTTAGCACTTTATCTATGTACGTTGATTGGGACAATCCAAGCAACCTCCTAAATCTATCTTTATAGATCTTAATACCCAGTATTTAGGCTACTTCTTTCAAATATTTCATGAAGAACTTGCTGGATAACCAATCCTTCACTTCTTACAACAAGGATACATTATTTTCTATCAATAATATGTCATCTACATATAATATCAAAAAATAATAACACTCCCACTAACCTTCTTTACACACATTATGCTATGGCGTATCAAAAGAAGTCCACTGAGAGAGAATCTAATTCTTCTTCAAATATTCTAAGAACGCATGGCTTAAGTATTCCCCACCTCGATTTGATCAAAGTGTCTTAATACTTTTTTTTTTATTTCTATCTCGGATTTGAATTCTTTAAACTTTTTAAAGGCTTCAGATTTGTGCTTCATCAGATATACGTAACCATACCTGCTATGGTCATCTATAAATGTGATGAAGTAAGAAAAATCTTCTATTGCCTGAATATTAATAGATCACATACATCCAAATGTACTAGTCCTAAACATTCAGTCGCTCGCTCATCCTTTTTAGTAAAAGGTGACTTAGTTATTTTGCTACATAAGCACGACTCACATTCCTTAAATGATTCCCAATCGAATGAGCCCAAGTAGCAATTCTTATGTAACTTGGTTAAACATGTTTCATTTACATGGCCTAAATATAGTGCCATAGGTACGAGTTTTTAGAATTATTTGATTTTAATTTCTTAGTTTCTACATTGAGAATAGGGCATTGTAAATTTAAAACATATATCTCGTTAAACATTTCAGCAGAACCAAAGAATGTTTCATTTTTAAAAATTAAAATTTCTTTATTTTTAATTTCAAATGTATATCTATCATTTACAAGGCATGAAACAAAAATAATATTCTTTGTTATGTTTGGAACATAGTAACCAAAAGATCTTCCCATAGGTCTAAAAGATCTAATCTTTTTCTACCATAAGAGAGGAGGAAGAGAAAAGAAACGTATTAATAGAGAGAGAGAAAGAAATGTCCCATCTCATGAGAATGTTAACCCAAAGGAGAGGAAGAGACTCCCCTTCTCATGGCAACCAAGGATCCACATACCTCAAGCCTTGAGCATAAATCTTTCTCTTCACATGAGGATGGATCATGTCCATCTCAGGGATATGATCCCATCTTCCATATGGTCAAGCCCCATCCATCATCCATGTGTCAAAATCTAAGCCTTTAAAATTAGGAGTTAGTTATCTCATAACTATATGCCCCAATCTAGACGTGTTCACCATCCTACCATAGAGATTTATTATGCCCATCCCATGGGCATGAATCCTTCTTCACATGACTGAGATTTGCCATCCATACCCAAATAATTAGAGTCGTCCAACACATGGAACAAGCCAAATTTGGGTATCCAATTATTTGTTCATCATATGAGCAAATTATCTCTTCCTAAAATTTCTTTCTCTATGATGGATCATATCCACTATTATTTTATCTTCTTTAAATTGGATCTTATCCAATTATTTAATTGATCATCTTATCTGAATTAAATCTAATTAATTTTTATTTTAATTATCTAAAATTCTTCTTAATGTGTGTGACCCATTAGGCCCTTTAACATGTTAGAAATAATCATGTCCTAATCACTGACCCTAAGAATAATTGGACAATACTTTATCCAAGTCAATAACATGATTATCGATCATGAGAGGCCACTAGCAAAGCATCATTACCACCCAAGTGCTAAGGGTTTTGTTGACATGATAATCAACAATACATGTCCATGAACGGTTACCGTACGATTCAATTCAGTCGTCACATATCCCAGATCAATCAATGGCATAAAAAATGTCTGCCCTGTAACTGATCTTGTTTACTTGATTCAAGAAAGATTAACTCATATGAATTAGAACTCCAAAACCATTTCAGATTCCAACTCAACCTTGCAAGAATATAACAGTCAATTTAATCCATCAAGTGGCCATGAGACATAACTCTTTCTATCAAGGAAGATGAATCCTATCTTGATCAAATACCACCTTCATGTACTTCATGTTATACCTAACTGACACCATATTTACCATCCGTGGCTAGAGCAAATTTGTATGTCGTCAAAGCATGATATTCCACACATGAGATGCAATGAAGATCTCAAGTCAAAGGATCACTCTACCATCGTCATTAGAGTTCAACCATCGACACTATATAGAATATTCATATAGGATCTCTGTACCGGTCATCCAATGCATCGTTACAATAACGAGCATCAACAAACCTATCCAAGTATCTTCATACATCAGCTTATGAAATTAGCTGCTCATCCCAAGGGTGAGGATATAGAATGTATGCCATTCTCATGGTATTCGATGGTGTCCAGTCCAATCTACACATCGACTAGAAAAATTTAAAGAATCAAACCATAACGTGCAATTTGGATCGCATAATTTATAATCTCTATTACAAATTTTATATGCATGGTTCACATTCTTTTGGACTTTATTTCATAGATAAATATATCAAATATATAATAAAAGATATCTAAATAGATAAAGAAACCATTTTATTTGATTTGTATTCATAAAATGTATATAACATTCAATCCGATTGGATCTAGGGCATACACTAACATTACCAAACTAGTCTTAGCATCCTTTGGCAATCTCTTCAAAAAGTATATTTGGGGGAGCTGTTTGATATGCATATGATCCAAAAATTTTGGTAACATGACAACATTTTGAATGCCAATGAATTCAAACTTTTGCAACTATAGGTGACAGTATCATTTAATCCAACATAGCTAACATGATGCTTCTTTTTTCCTCCCCCTATAGTAGTATATTAATGCAGTGTCCCATCCTTATCACGATAATGTAATATGCAATTAACAAGTAATCCCCACTCTTCTTCAAACATTTTGTACACATTTAAGGGTTTATATGGAAGCAGCTAGCTTCAACATATCTGAAAACTAAACTTTAGGGCACCTTGACTACCATGAAAATCTGAAATTAGTTCCATGGGATGTCAATCTTCAACAAGTCTTTCATAGTGACCAAAGAAATCAAACAATCTTTATTTTGGATGTAAAAATCTTTTGATTATGGCATTGATTGATTCACTTTGTTGTGTAGTTTACATATCAATGCAATATATATATATCAACTCCATAAACCATTGATTCTTGTTCTTCATATAGCTTCCTCAACCATGATTCTCAAACAAATTATATTTCTCTAACATGTTATCATAGTCCTTTTGAAATTATTTGTCAGCTTCACAATCATAAACAAAATAAAATTATGCTCATAAGTAGTAGATCTACTAAAAACATGGCTAAAGTGTTTTGCTACATTTTGGTACATGTACCATACATAAATATGATGGATTATGTTCAGCCATACTTTGTAATTTCTCTACTCATGGCTGTGTCTTGGTTGTCATTATAACCTTTGGATATTTCAGTCTAATTGCATTCGTAAAGGTTTCAAATAAGCACTTAAAAGATGCAACATTTTCATCATAGAGTAGTACAGTTCCAAATACTACTGTATCTTTATGATGGTTAATACACAAATGATGCAAAAGGCCCAACATATTCATTTGTTTTATAGGTAGAATCAAAACAAATAGCATCATCAAAAAATTAATAGTCTAATAATGGCTTAGCATTAGCACAAAAAAATAGTTATTTGATCTTTTTAATCTAATTATACTAAACAACATATTTTCTTTCTCAAAAATTAGTTTTAAAATAATAATAATAATAAATAATAATAATAAATTAAACATATTTTCTTTCTCAAAAATTAGTTTTAAAATAATAATAATAATAATAATAAATAAATAAATTATTTGATATATCTACTCATTGGGTCTGACTCCGACAACCTAGTGCCTGAGCTATGTCAGACAAAAGGTGAAGATAAAGATTTGAAACTTTCCGCAAAACGACAACAGGATAAAGAAGAGAACTAAGCAATATGATAATAGGACAACATGACCAGAACAAGTCTCTTATCCACTAAAGAACAAAGCTATGCCTATAATTTATTTTATTTAAATAATATTTAAAAAAATTAGATGGATTGACACATAAGCCAGTAGGTGGGTTGGCATAATAGGCTTAGGACAGGTCAACTAGGACTAGGGATGACAATTTTGAATATGACGTATGAATACAACTCGAATTCATATAAAGTAGTAGGTTCAGATTGAACATAAACAAATTTAGGTTATAAATAGGTTGACTCGTTATATGATTAATAAATAAGTCGAGTTACAGATTCACCTTCTAACTTGAAATTAATTTGATTATTAAATGGGTTAATTCATTTAACCTAACTCGTCAATCCAAATATAACCCATCAAACCTATTTATCTAAATTAATATTATTTTTTAATTAATTATTATTTTATGATGGTGATTATAGGCTTATGTAAGGATTTTATGCTTATCTCTTCTTTTTTTTTTTTGAATGAAAAATTTTATTTGTGCTTTATTTATGATTTTTAATATATAATTGCTTTATAAGTGAATTGGCATTAAACATGTTATTTTGGTTACATGAATTGCATGGGTCATATGGATTAATAGGTCACAGAGGTTATCTAGTTAAACAAATTACATTGGTCGTATCATGTAACTTATGTAATATACGGGTTTGGCTCAAGTTGAGATTTTAACTCGATTAATAAATAGAGGATTCGGGTTGATTCATTTGTTATTATAGTTTTAAGTAAAAGTTGACCCAACCCGTTTATAACCCCTTGACATGATTATTTATCCTTAGCCAGGCCCATGATGACCCACCATAGACCCTCTAGGCTGGGCCTGACCCCTCCAATCAGGTAGGCATGGTCTGCTACAAGAGTCATACCATGCTAAGGCAGCCCACTAGCCCACTAGCCGGCTCCTGTAATAGGCTAGGTAGGGTTGTACTGCTCCATTCGATACCTCTACTCAATGCTAACTTATAGCAAGTTTAGTTGCTATTAATTAACTTGAACTTAAGTTTTTAAGACCATGTGGACCCAACCTGATAATAGCTTAACAGGGCCAATAGGAGGGCTTAGGTATTACAAAATTGATCTATGATGAGATCTATTGGAATGGGGCCTCTACTTTTTTTGCCTTTCTTTTTATAGAATGAGAGCTTGGTCTAAGTTGGGATGATCCATAGCTATCATGTGTGTTCCACCTTCTTCTATATATCCAAAAATGCTAGATCTTTGACACAAATATCTAGCATAAGATAAAGTTAGGCTGTCCCATACTAGTCTAAAGGTAATGCAAACTTGTTTTGAAAAAGAAAAGAAAAGACTTCTATGATGTGTTGATTTCATTGTATTGTGAAACATGTAGTCATTGGTATCTACCTTTCATATGCATAAGAATTAGGAGGAAAAAAAAAAACTTAATACATTTATAATTCATGTGTTCTTTTATGTTTGTGTGGATAGCTTGTACTATGACAAATAATAGAAATTAGGATTTTGAGGGGAAAGAAAAAACAAAATGACATGAGAAAACATAAGCAGAAAATGAAAAAAGATTAAATTAGTGAACTTATAGCTTACATCCACAAATGATTATGATCAAAGAAGCTGTTTTAAAGAGTACTACTTTTTTTATTGAAAATAGGTAAATAAATTTGGGGCGGATGTACAATACTAATGATTTAGGAGTAGTTGAGTAGAGATTTCAAGGTAACGTGGGCTACCGTTACTCTTCCTTGAAATACAATTCCAAAACTCAAAAGTAGATAGAATTTTCCTAGCTATGTTTAAGCAAGAGAAAAATTTAGAAGAGAAAATTCTAAACTCCTTTCTCTCCATAAATACCACCAATAACTAAAGACAAGTTGATCTCAAGCCAGTCACTAAGATGAAGAAATTGACCTTTTGCTTCCACACCATCTACGTATGATGAAGATTCTAGATCTCGAAGAGATTTTAGATGGTCAAAGATCCAAAGGACTATTAGATAAGAGAAGACGAGATTGTTCCTAAGGGAGCATCACACATCGTGCATATGGGCTAATTGACCATCCCTTCCTAGCTAATCTTTCCCTTATTTGTAGCCTATTATGAATCTCGTTGGCCAAGCAAAGATTTTCATCATTTTCGATACCATAACTTTCCAAATGGCTTTGTAAAAGGCCCATTGCTTGCCTTCCTTGATTTAAAAATTTATAAAATGCATTCACAAAGTATGACCATATCTAGAAGGCTTCCAAATTGGACAGTTTGCTCTCCTTAAACGTCTCACGGAATTTAGAATCTCCTCGAATTCTTTGAGCTGAGAGTGTTAAGCCCATGATAGAGGCTTAAACTAAAGCAGCACGAGTGTAAGTTAATTAGTAGGTAAACTTAAGTTATAAGTATTTCAAACTTTTCTTTTCAACCAATATAAAACTATTTTAGGATATTACAATCTTTCATTTTTATTATACGACATCCTCATTATACGTTGTAAGCTAGATAGAATCTATCTCGGATTGAATCATTGATACTGCAAGAGTGGCTTCATACCATTGCAAAACTCTTTACCAGCATTACATGGGTAGTTCTTTCCTCCTTGCACTAACTTTTGCATATTCAGGTCAGCTTGGATATCATTTATAACACTCCAAGCCCACCTACTAGCTTAATTAACATGTTAGCGGTTGCAACTATATGGCCTTAAAAACTCGAATGCAAGTTAATTTTGATAGCAAATAAATTTGAGTTATAACTCTTCAAAACATTTTTTCTCACCAATGTGGAACTGAAATTATAATTTCGCCCCCTTAATCAAGCCACGTCCTTGTAGGGTCATTGGTGCTATACGGATGGCTCTATCCAAAATAGTAGCACATTAAATGAAAAAAAAATTAAAGTATTTATAATTCAAGTTTACGACTGCTAATTAATTTGCACTTGAGTTTTTAAGGCCACGTAATTTTGGCATACTAATAAGTTAATTGAACCAATAGGTGAGCCTGGGGCATTATAAATGCTATCAAAGCCAATTTAGGTATATGAAAGTTGGTAGATAGAAGGAAAGAACTACCCATAGGTTAGTGACAGAGTGTTCCACCATGGCGTAGAGCCATCCTTACAGCACCAACGACCTTAGCTAGAATAGACTCACTACAAGAAAACAACGAAGTAGCGACGAATTTAGCGACAGATTCATATTTGTTGCAAATAGCTTCAGATTTGTGACGGATCTATGAGTAAAAATAATAAAAAAATTAGCGACGGATATAGCGACGAATATTTTGGTCGCTACTATATTTATTTCATATATAAAACATAGCGATGAAAATTTTCTATCGCTACATATTAGAGACTATTTATTATATATATAATTAGTGACAAAAATTTTCGTAGCTAATAATATTTATTTTATATATAAAATATAGCGACAAAAATTTTTTGTCGCTAAATATATTTGTTTCATATATAAAATTAGCGACGAAAATTTTTGTCGCTAAATATATTTTTATACATAAAATATAGCGATGGAACATTTCCATCACTATATTTACTTAATCGGATGCATTTCTCTAAAAATCCTTAGCGAGGATGGAAATTTCCGTCGCTAATGAACGTTTCAAGCGAAAAAAATGCACGCTTACTTTAGTGTCCGAAATTTCTGTCGCTAGTGAACATTTCAATATAAAACCGAGCGACGGAAAAAGTATATCGCTATATTCACTGAGTCGTACATCTCCTAAAATCCCTTAGCCTTAGCGACCAAAATTTCTGTTGCTAATGAACGTTTCAGAATAAAACCCAGCGACGGAATATTCTGTCGCTATATTCACTTAATCTTAGTTAGGGCATTCATCCAAAAACCCTTCTTCATGCCACCGCACTTTCTTCCATTGCCAAATATCTCCCATATCTCCTTTCTCTCTCTTCCGACGATCCTTAACTAAGTAAGGTATTCTAAATCGGAGGCGCCGTTTCCTATTCGAGCTTCTCCTTGGGTTCTCCCTTCTTTTGAGGTTATTCTCTTGCTATATCTTCTTCTAGAACAAGGTTTCATGGTCTTTTTTGGTCGATATTCGAGTTGGGTTTTCGCTTTCCCGATTAACAACTCAAGAATAGAGGAAATCGAGTTGCATTCAGGTAAATATAGAAAGGGATGGTTTTTTTTCTCGGTATTTGTTGATCATTTCAGCTCTCAGCTCTAAAAAAGAACCAGAGGCCTTCTTCGTGGAAATACACCTCTCTTTCTTGTGGGGTTTTCCAACTTCTTTCCTAATGGTATTTGGGATATCCATCCATCAGATTAGGTTCATAGAAAATTCGCTATGGGATTTTGGGTCTTAATATATTTCATACCATCTAAATTTCTTCAAGGATTTTTCCATAATTGTTCTCAGATTGATGGCTTTTTGGTGGATTTTCTTGATCGATCTTCTCTAGTACTTTTTTTTTCTTTTTTTTTTTAATCTAATTTTTCTACAGCGTTATCATGAGTTTGGATGAATACGATTGATTTCCTGAGAGCCTCGCATGCCTTGCGGGACTTTTTTCTTTTCTCCTTCCTTCCTGCCTTCCTCCTCCTCCTTCCCCTTCTTTTGTTCCTAAGCCGGAGGCGGAGCCCTACTGTTCCAGAGCCACGGCCATCACGCTGGATCAACGAGAACCCAGAGCTTTGTCGGTCTTCTTTTTCTCTCCAGTGAGCTGGCCTTCCTTCTTCTCCGACATTGTTATCAACCGGACGACCATCAGGTAGGGAAGAAGAACAGGCGCCTGATTTTATATTTGGTACATATCTTAAAACAACAACAGGGATGGAAGTGAAACATTTAATGTATTCTTCAAAATTTTAAGCCTCTTTAATTTCCTTCTCTATGCTTCATTAGGAACAACTCCAATCTTCAATTATATGCATCCAGTTCCAAATTAACCCTTTTCTTTCCGTTAAGATTATTGATATGATGATTTAAGATGTTGACTCTCAAAATTTTCATGCCTTCAAGGGGATCAATAGCACTAGGAGTAAGTTAGATCCATATAGAAGGTACTAAACCTTAAAATTGCTCTCAATTTAATATATGAGAAAAAAACTATGGCATAACAAAGGTAATCAGGAGTAATTAGAAAAATAGAAAATTGTAAGTTTGAATCAGTTTAAAGATATACCATTGCATACATGATACTTTATGACACTAACTAATTTATGCATGAAAATATGACATTGATATTTTGTAAGTTACTAACAATATTGGTGACATTATGGACCTAGTGGATTGATTTGTATGAAACTTTAAAAATTATTAGAGTGCCAAATGAACTGAGAAAAATAAATACAAACATTTATAAGTACGAAGGAGTCACAAAAGCTGCAGCCATTCATGTGGGAGTTGCAAACCTTAGCTCATATTATAAATAGAGTGGACGGACAAAGACTAGGAAAAATATGAAGAGTTTTAAAAACTAATGACATTTGAACAAGATGTCTATCAACAGTGCAAATTCTTTGACGCTCAATTGATAAAGAAATATAAACTATATTTATTGATTTAGGAAAAACAAAATACAACACCCAAAAATTTACACTGGTAGGAGATAAGCTAATAAAATTATAATGAACAAAGCATTAAGAGACTGTTAGCCGTGAATTTGACATAGTTGGAATTCAAAATATTTGTGTGTAGACTTAAGTCAACTTAAAGCCCTAATTTTCACCATATGAGAAGATCCCTTAGGATAAGATGATCTAGTAATGGTCAGATAAACTAGGCATGGTTTATAGACGAATTTTTCCAAGATATGAATATTTGGTCAATGAAAGGACTAAGAAAATAGGAAAGAATGGAAGAAAACAAGTTTTTAACTTCTATCAACACCTATGTTCTAGTATAAATCAACATCTTACTAAGCATGAAATATAATTAATTACCATCATCATTTCACACCATTGAAACTAATATGTAAAGCGTTTAGCTATTAGTGACTCACTTCAAAGTAGTTTTCCATAGACTTAGCAAATGTTTTTAGAACCTTAATGCTTGCAAGACATTTCTTTAATTTTATAATAATATATTAGATGGTACACATCCATTGCAGCTGTCTGCAACAGGACATATATAGATCAAGAACCACTTCATTATTTTAAACAAATAAACATTTTAATGCATCATTAAAATACCTTGTTGTCTATATATTATGTTCATCGCCTTGTTCTTTGATATTGCATTTCTATTATATTCCATAATATCTTCTCTTGATTATATCTCTTTGATATTGTAATTTTTAAAATCTATTTGTTCATGGTTAATTATGTTGTGATCCTTTGATTAAATGCTGATATAATAGCTTATTCATTTGTGTTTGCATTGCTATGGTCCATTGTTTAATTAGGCTTGTAAGTGGGACTATATCGAACCCTGGCATTAGAAAAGCAAAATGAGACCGGATCGTCAGTGGATGTATCACGGTTGAAAGATGGCCTTTTGAATCCAGAGTTTATACTGGTATGAGACAATTCATAAAATTTTCATGCAGTCATAAGAAATGATGGACAATAATAGGATAAGGTGTCCATGTAACGGTCGCAAGTGTCATAATCGCATATTTCATGAAGTGAATATAGTTAAGTTGCATTTGTACCGAAATGGTTTTGTACCTGATTATTACTATTGGAATTTACATGGGGAACAAGAAGTTGGGGTTAATATAAATTATAATGTCAATTATATGGATGAAGGTTCTGCTGCATTTGATTATGCAGAATCATCCAATCGATACCATTCCATGGTTATGGATGCAGCTGGTCATGCATTCAATCCAACTTACATGGAAGAAACACCGAATCCGGAGGCCCAGAAGTTTTATGATATGCTTAGGGCTGCTGATGAGGACTTATATCCTGGATGTAGAAGTCAATGTCTTAAATCATCCTATCAATAATCTTAACAGAAAGAAAAGGGTTAATTTGGAACTGGATGCATATAATTGAAGATTGGAGTTGTTCCTAATGAAGCATAGAGAAGGAAATTAAAGAGAAATAAAATTTTGAAGGAATACATTAAACGTTTCACTTCCATCCATTGTTGTTTTAAGATATGTACCAAAATATAAAATTAGGCGCCTGTTCTTATTCCCTACCTGATGGTCATCCGGTTTATAACAATGTCAGAGGAAGGAAGAGGCCGGCTCACTGGAGAGAAAAGAAGACCGACAAGCTCCGGGTTCTCCCGTTGATCCAGCGTGATGGCCGCGGCTCTGGAACAGCAGGGCTCCGCCTCCGGCTCTGGAACAAAAGAAGGGAAGGAGGAGGAGGAAGGCAGGAAGGAAGGAGAAAAGAAAACAGAGTCCCGCAAGGCACGCGAGGCTCTCAGGAAATCAATCGTATTCATCTGAAGCTCGTGATAATGCTGCAGAAAAATTAGATTTTTTTAAAAAAAGAAAAAAAAGTACTAGAGAAGATCGATCAAGAAAATCCACCAAA
This sequence comes from Calamus simplicifolius, assembly GCA_900491605.1. Lineage (NCBI taxonomy): Eukaryota > Viridiplantae > Streptophyta > Magnoliopsida > Arecales > Arecaceae > Calamus > Calamus simplicifolius. The sequence goes on along the minus strand of UESW01004554.1, from coordinate 250,154 downwards.
AAGCCATCAATCTGAGAACAATTATGAAAAATCCTTGAAGAAATTTATAGCATGGTATGAAATATATTAAGACCCAAAATCCCATAGCGAATTTTCTATCAACATAATCTGGACAAAATACTGATGATGGATCCCAAATACCATTAGGAAAGAAGTTGGAAAACCCCACAAGAAAAAGAGGTGTATTTCCATGAAGAAGGCCTCTGTTCTTTTTTAGAGCTGAGAGCTGAAACGATCAACAAATACCGAGAAAAAAAATGATCCCTTTCTATATTTACTGAACGCAACTTGATTTCCTCTGTTCGTGAGTTGTTAATCGGGAAAGCAAAAACCCAACTCGAATATCGACCGGAAAAGACCATGAAACCTTGTTCTAGAAGAAGATACAGCAAGAGAATAACCTCAAAAGAAGGGAGAACCCAAGGAGAAGCTCGAATACGAAACGGCGCCTCCGATTTAGAATACCTTACTTGGTTAAGGATCATCGGAAGAGAGGAGAAAGGAGATATGGGAGATATCTGGCGATGGGAAGAAAAGTGCGGCGACGCAAAGAAGGGTTTTCAGATGAATGCCCTAACTAAGATTAAGTGAATATAGCGACAGAATATTCCATCGCTGGGTTTTATTCTGAAACGTTCATTAGCAACAGAAATTTTTGTCGCTAAGGTTAAGAGATTTAAGGAGATGTCCAACTCAGTGAATATAGCGACAGACCTTTTTCCATCACTCGGTTTTATATTAAAATGTTCATTGACAGAAATTTCGGATGCTAAGTAAGCGTGCATTTTTTTCGCTTGAAATGTTCATTAGCGATGGAAATTTCCATCCGTCACTAAGGATTTTTAGAGAAATGCATCCGATTAAGTAAATATAGCGCAAAAATGTTTCGCTATATTTTATGTATAAAATAAATATATTTAGCGATGAAAATTTTGTCGCTAATTTATATATAAAATAAATATATTTAGCGATGAAAAATTTTTGTCGCTATATTTTATATATGAAATAAATATTATTAGCTACAAAAATTTTTGTCGCTAATATATATATAATAAATAGATTTAGCAACAAAAATTTTCGTCGCTATATCCGTCTCTGATATGTAGCGACAAAAAATTTTCGTCGCTATGTTTTATATGAAATAAATATCAGTAGCGACCAAAATATTTATCGCTATATCCGTCACTAATTTTTTATTATTTTTACTTATTGATCCGTAAATCTGAAGCTATTTGCAATAAATATGAATATGTCAGTAAATTCCATTGCTACTTCGTTGTTTTCTTGTAGTGCCTGACGGCTTCCTATGTACCAACCCAAAAAAAAACGTATAAAACCCAGTTAAATTTTTATGTATGACTTGTAGGACAAAAATTATGATGATGAGAGTTCTTTAACATTCCCTGGGTAAATTTAATTAATATAATCGTGCTGATGCCCAAGCATATTATAAGCTATTCAAGCAATTATTCACAACGGTATTAAATATGTTGTACATTAGAATCATGATTGACAATGTGAACGTCGAAATGAATGTTCTATCGTATAATTGCAATCTCAACTCGTAACTAAACCATTACAGCCTGCTAACGTTATACCCATCATTAAAAATTGGCAAGGACTTCCGTATTGATGCTTTATTGTATAACAACAAAGGTAATGAAAAGCAATGCATGCACTATTCAAATCCACGTTGCATGCATGAAAGATAAAACTCAGAGTTGATTACATAAATTTGAACGTGAGCGCATCAGCCTCCATCAATCTTATTACACACGAGCAATCACAACTAACGCAGGAATTAATAATTCCTTAGATAAACAACACAACCAGTACAGAGACGTGAAGTAAGAGAACGCAAGCACCACAGAAGGAAAATAGGAGGCCTAAGCGCATTGGAAGCCAGGAGGCACCTTGTTGCCACAGTAGTTAACAAGAAGGCTTAGATCGATCGGAAGGTTGAGGTTTATGCCAAGGATGTTAGCCTTGATGGCGGTGCAGAGGCAAACGGCGACCTCAAGGTCGACAAGGCCTGATAACAAAGAGCAGCATGGCTCCTTCGGCGGCGTGCCGACCGTGGCATTGAGGAGACCACCGAGGACGTTGGCGCACACACCAAGCTTAAGAGCATCTCTTGGGCACTTGACAGAGTTTGGGCTAGGGCTGGGTGAGGTGGGTGGCGTGGGACTGGATGGGGTGGGGGACGATGGAGTAGGGCTCGACGGGGTGGGGGTGGATGGGATTGGGCTGGGCTGGGTGGGGCTTGTTTTGGGGTGTTGGGGGGGGCAGTTGGTACAGGCAATGGCAAAGGTGAAGAAGAGGAAGTTAAAGATGAGGAAGAGAGCAGAAGCTGAGGTTTTGGAGGCCATGGATGGTGTAATTGAAACAAAGGAACTTAAGTCGATTCAGTGCTTAACAATGTAGGGAGTTTGATAGGTGTTTGTGATGCGCTCTGTTGATGGGGGTGCACGTATTTATAGAGTAAGAAGGGTGGAGTGTACTATTTCTTTTTTCCCACTATTTCATGGTTTGTTAATTAAAATAGGCACCAGTTTAAAATTTCAACTACCGTTGATTGCTTGTCCTCCTGTGCTGGAGGCAGCATCTGTCCTCTAGGCTGGTAAAAGAGGAGAAAGCCCATCAATGGCCCCACACCAAAATGAGTTTGAACTCCAATTCAATCGAACCGATTCCCTCTTGTCAAAGTACCATAGAGTAGCGTATATCTTGGAGAATGTCATATCGATCCGTCAAGGTCAACTTGCATAGCATGATGCATCAAGTCAGGTATGAACATGGAGAATAAATAAAAATGTAGTTAAGTGGTTGGTGTCTCGTAGTATATAAATTTGGGGGAGGTCTTGAAGTTCCTCCGGTTACCTATCCAAAAAAAACTTGGGAGTAGGTTAGTTGTTTCAGGCCGGGGAGGCATTGTAGCGCGGTCGTGAACTGGATGCGTGGAAAATGTGCATGCAAAGGTTTGGTGAAGATGGTGAACATCGTCACCATCTGTCCTGAATATTTGAGCTTGGATTATATGGAAAACATTACATTTATGAAAACTGAAACAAAGTCTTTATGAGGCCCACCTTGACCTTGTACAACAGAATAGATTGTAGGAGAAAAATTAACAACAAGGCGTTTCATTTATTTGAATATAAAAGAGAATTCCTATGGCCGAGCGTGTAGCACCGAACTTTGGTGCTGGAAAGCAAGTGTGTCATGGGAGTCCACACTTCATCATCAAATCATTGGCTACTAACGAAGGAGGAATATATCCAGCTGTCATCTTTTACCTTGATCCATTATCTTCTTTTGAGATATCGTTTTAATACGTTATCACTGTTCTTTCTTTCACGCTAAATGTGACATTGTTTATATTGTAGTTAAAATCTGGTTAAACCATGGTTAAACCTCCATCAGACACTCTATGGATGCCTTGCTTGTTGCTTTTGAAATGAGTCAGAAGCCTAGGGCTCTGTGTCTTGATCATACGACTAATTCCTAGGTGCTATAGAAACGCTGTCATCAGTGAAGAAAAGGTTATCAACATGTCATAGCGACAGATGCCCATCAAATGAGCAACGCAACAACATATGCTGATCGATAAAAAAAAAAAAAAAAGAAATTGTAGGACAGTATCGATGTAATAAGTATGTTATTTTTGTTGGCATTATTTTCAACATAAAATTAAAAATAAATAAAATAAAATAAAACATAGCACTAAGAATTAACAACCATTACATTTTAACACTTCCCTTTAATGGTTATTCTTGGAAACCTATATAAGATCTCTAAAATGAATAAATTTCTCCTTGGATAGCGCTTTGGTGGAGATGTTTGTCATTTGGTCTTGAGTTCTTACGTACTTCACTTTAACTTCTTTTCTTTCTACCATATCTCTTATGAAATGATACTTAATTTTTATATGCTTGGTGCGGCTATATATAGGATTCTTTGTAATAGAAATGGTAGACTTGTTGTCACATAGTAGTATAGTAGCTTTTTCAAATAAAGTGTTGATTCACTTGTACTTCTTAGGAAACCTTTCTCATTGAAATATGTATCAATTTGAGAGTACCATGCTCGGGGTGCTTCAACCCAACAATGCTTTCTTCAACTTGTATACCTTACTTTCCTAACCTTTGATGATGAAGCTTTGAGGTTGTTCAACATAATTTTTTCTTCCAATACTCCATTCAAGAATGCTGACTTTACATCTAGTGGATGTAGTTTTCAACTTTTATGTGCTGCCATAAAAATAAGAGTTATAATTATATTATGTCGAGCAACCAATGCAAAAGTTTCTTGATAAACAATACTAGATAGTTGAAAGTATCATTTTGCTACCAATCTTAGTTTGTATCTTTGAATGGTCTTATCTGAATTATATTTTGTTTTGTAGATCTACTTCAAGCTAATAACTTCCTTATCACTTGGTTTCTTCACTAACTCTCAAGTTTTATTCTTCTCAATTATATTAATTTTTTCTTGCATTGCTTTGTTTAATATTTCTTCATGCATAGTATTTTCATAAGTTTCAGGTTCAATCATGCAGAAATTACAAGAGGCATAAATGTCACTTAATTTTCTCATTCTTATAGGAGTAGAACTTGAAGATGAACTTAAACCTGTAGATAGACTTTCACTTGAAGAAGTTTGTGTTGAACCTTCAATCTCATTTTCTTCATGTAGATCATCATAAATTTTTTCATCAAAAAAATAATAGTTTCTTCAACTTTCTTTTCCTTCTAATCCCAAACAACTTTCTCATTAAAAATAACATATCTTCTTATGATTACTTTAATTATTTTGCTTTAAACTGAAAAGTTTGTAACCTTTTGATTTAGAACTGTATCTAACAAAGATATATTTTTTACTTACTTCATCAAGTTTGTGTCTTCTTTTCTTTGGAATATGTGCATAGCACAACATCCAAAGATTTTAAAATGCTTCACTGAAGGCATTCTACTAAACCAGGCTTCAAATAATTTCATATTTTGAAGAGTTTTTGTTGGACATCTATTCATCAGGTATACTGTTCTATTCATGCTTCTGCCCAAAAAGAATTTGGAAGGCCTTTATCTTTGAGAATAGATATAACCATCTCAATAATAGTACGATTCTTTCTTTCTACAACTCTATTTTATTCTGATGCATAACCAATAGTCAATTATCTTTGTACATCAATATCTTCATAAAACTTCTCAAATTCATTTGAATTGTATTAGCCACCTCTATCACTTTTCAACACCTTGATATAATGCTCACTTTACCTTTTCACAATATTTTTAAACCTCTTGAAGATAATAAATGCCATTGATTTATGTCTCATAAGGTACATCCATATCATCATTGAATAATCATCAATAAAAATAATAAAGTAGATGTTATCGACATGAATAGTTTTCATAGGTCCACATATGTCAATATGAATAAGCTCCAATAGTGCTTTGGCTCTTCATACATGCTCTTTTGGAAATGCCTTTCTATATTATTTTGTAAGTACATATCCTTCACAAGGTTCTTTCTTGTCATATATTTCTGATAGACCATACATCATATTCTTTTGATGTAAACTTCTCAAGCTTTGAAGGTTTAAGTGTCCAAACCTTTTGTACCATAGCCATGACTCATCATTCACTTCCATCTTCTATGCAACATCCCTTGCATAGTGCAAAATAAGAGAAAAACTTCTATTTTTCTCTATGTTGATATTTTTCATAAGTTGCTTTTTCATCCCTTTGTTACATATCTTGCAAATATTATTTTCAAAGTGCATCATGTGCCCATGCTCAATCAATTATCTAACACTCAAGAGATTTTGCTTTAAGTCTGAAACAAGTAAAATATATCATGGATGAACTTCCTTCCTTTCTTGGTATTAATTGCAATTGTGCCTTTGCCTCTTGCTTAGACTAATACACCATTTTTCATCTTTACTTGTGAGGTTGAAGAACTATCAATGTCCATAAAAATAGATTTATCATCAGTCATGTGGTTGTTGTACCCACTATCAAGATACCGCATATTATTCCTTTGCTTTACTGATTTTAAAATGCTTCACTGAAGGCTTTCTACTAGACCAGGCTTCAAATAATTTTATATTTTGAAGAGCTTTTGTCGGACATCTATTCATCAGGTATACTATTGTATTCACTGCTTCTGCCCAAAAAGAATTTGGAAGGCCTTTATATTTGAGAATAGATATAACCATCTCAACAATAGTACGGTTCTTTCTTTCTACAACTCTATTTTATTATGATGCATAACCAATAGTCAATTATCTTTGTACATCAATATCTTCATAAAACTTCTCAAATTCATTTGAATTGTATTAGCCACCTCTATCACTTTTCAACACCTTGATATCTAATGCTCACTTTACCTTTTCACAATATTTTTAAACATCTTGAAGATAATAAATGCCTTTGATTTATGTCTCATAAAGTACATCTATATCATCATTGAATAATCATCAATAAAAATAATGAAGTAAATGTTACCGGCATGAATAGTTTTCATAGGTCCACATATGTCAATATAATAATCTTTAATAGTACTTTGGCTCTTCATACATGCTCTTTTGGAAATGTCTTTCTATAGTATTTTTTAAGTATATATCCTTCACAAGGTTCTTTCTTGTCATGTATTGCTGATAAACCATACATCATATTCTTTTGATGTAAACTTCTCAAGCTTTGAAGGTTAAAGTGTCCAAACCTTTTGTGCCATAGCCATGACTCATCATTTATTTCCATCTTCCATGCAACATCCTTTGCATAGTGCAAAATAAAGAAAAACTTCTATTTTTCTCTATGTTGATATTTTCCATAGGTTGCTTTTCCATCCCTTTGTCACATATCTTGCAAATATTATTTTCAAAGTGCATTATGTGCCCATGCTCAATCAATTTCCAACACTTAAGAGATTTTACTTAAGTCCGAAATAAGTAAAATATATCATGGATGAACTTCCTTCCTTTCTTGGTATTAATTGCAATTGCGCCTGATGTGGCTGATCCAGCGCTGTTAGAATAAAAGGTAACAGCAGCTAACGGAGGTCAACGCATCTCAACCCTGAGACCCCCCTTCGGTCTCGGGGTACACAAGCATCATCTCACCACCGAGACCCCCTCTGGTCTTGAGCTGAGGTCACCACATCTTGACCCCGAGACCCCCCTCCATCTCGGGGTGAACCAGCACCATCTCACCCCCGAGACCCCCTTCGGTCTCGGGGTGAGGTCACCACATCTCGACCCCGAGACCCCCCTCCGGTCTTGGGGTGAACAGCACCATCTCACCCCCGAGACCCCTTCGATCTTAGGGTGAGGTCACCGCATCTCAACCCCGAGACCCCCCTCCAGTCTCGGGGTGCACAAGCATCATCTCACCCCTGAGACCCCCTCCGGTCTCGGGGTGAGGTCACCATATCTCGACCCCAAGACCTCCCTCGGTCTCGGGGTGCACCAGCACCATCTCACCCCCGAGATCTCCTCCGGTCTTGAGGTGAGGTCACCATATCTCGACCCCGAGACCCCCCTCCGGTCTCGGAGTGCACCATCACCTTCTCACCCCCGAGACCTCCTCCGGTCTCATGGTGAGGTCACCATATCTCGATCCCGAGACCCCCTCCGATCTCGGGGTGCACCAGCACCATCTCACCCCCGAGACATCCTTCGGTCTCGGGGTGACATCACCATATCTCGACCCCGAGACCCCCCCTTTAGTCTCTGGGTGCACCAGCACCATCTTACCCCCAAAACCTCCTCCAGTCTCGGGGTGGTCACCATGTCTCGACCTCGAGACCCCCCCTCCGGTCTCGGGGTGCACCAGCACCATCTCACCCCGAGACCTCCTTCGGTCTCGGGGTGAGGTCACCATATCTCGACCCCGAGACCCCCCCTCCAGTCTCGGGGTGAACCGGCATCATCTCACCCCTAAGACCCCCTCTGGTCTCGGGGAGAGGTCACTATATCTCCACCTCAAGACCCCCTCCAGTCTCGGGGTGCGCAGGCATCACCAACGTCCAGCACGTGAACCAGCCTTCAAACCAAACGATAACTCTGGGCCACCTGGTGCACCCACGTGGCTCGCCGTGCGTTGTGGCTGCTTACGGCCATGCCTCATAACGGCGTATGGTGTATTGCATGTGTCCCTGTGCGTGACTGTGCCCCGTTATGGAGTATAATTCACTACCACTTGCAACTGTGCACGATCATGTTAAGCAACGATGCGCACCAAATGCAACCGTGGCTGCTAGACACCTGTAAAGCCATATTGACAGGTAACGCGGGATGCCTCCGGTGCGCACAGTGATGGTACGACAGTAATCTTCTAGAAAAGAAAGATGGGACATTTGGACAGGTATAAAAACACGCACCCACGCTGTAAGTAGGGATTCGAACTCTGGTTTGCTAGCTTTCTTCCCACTAGCAAAACCCCAACTGTCTTAGCTCCCTTCTGCTGAGCAGTTCTTGTCTGATCCCAAGTAACTAACTTAAGCGTCGGAGGGTCCCCACCGGAACATCCGATCTCCGGGAACTTTTCTTGCAGGGGTCCAGAGAGAAGGACATCCGTCTTCCCCGATGCTTGAAGAAGGTGACTTGGCGTCATCAGTGCCTTTGCCTCTTGCTTAGATTAGTACACCATTTTTTATCTTCTCTTGTGAGATTGAAAAACTATCAATGTCCATAAAAATAGATTTATCATCAGTCATGTGGTTGCTGTACCCACTGTCAAGATACCACACATTATTCCTTTGCTCTTTTGCAGTTTAACATGCATAGAGTGTGCTTTGTTAACATTTATTTTTTCTAAGAAATATACTTGCTCATTTGCTTTGTACCTGTAATCATTTTGAATATATCCAAACTTTTTACAATTATAAGATTGGGGTTTTTCTTTCAACCAACAATCTTTTTCAATATGAGAAGACCTTTTACATATATTACATCTTTGTTGAGTGCTCTCATCATTTTGTCTTCTTGGAATATTATTTCTTTACCTTCCTCTATCTCTTTCTCTTATATTTCTTCCTCTTCCTCTACTTTTATTTTCTTCTTTAAATGATTCTTTTTTAACTTGAGCATGACTAGATGATTCTCTTTGAGAACTTCTATCAAATACTTTGAATTTAGATTAAAAGGCACTTTCAATTATGATTCTTTATGCATAAACAACCTTTGCTCATGAACTTCAAGAGATTCAATCAATTCATGAACACTTAACACAAAAAGATCTTTAAATTCTTTAACAATTGTAACTATTGTATTAAATTTTGGAGACAAACAAGCTAAAATTTTTTCACATATTCTTTGCTCAATGATGGCTTCATCATAGCTCTTCATTTGATTAACAATCTTCATAATTTTGAAAAAGTAATCCTTTAATTTTTTATTTTTTTGCATTCTCCAATTATCTAACTCTCTTCTTAGAGTTTGAAGTTTGATAGCTCTTACCTTGGTGTTGCCCTGAAATTTCTCTTACAAGATGTCACATGCCTCCTTTGATTTACTAGCTTTAATGATTCTTGAAAAAAATTTATCAGATACAACTTATTGGATAAAGAAAAAGGCTTTGGCATCCTTCTTTTTATAGTCCTTCAATTGCTCTCTTTGATGATTTGTTGGATTAGTTGGCTCTTCATATCCATTATTCACTAAATCTCAAATCTCTTATGAAATGAAAAGGGTCTTCATTTTGATGCTCCAATAATCATAATTTTCTCCATCAAAGATAGAAATAGAAGGTTGATTGATAACTATACCCATATTACTTAAGCTTGTCATGAATCACACCAGCAATTTTTTATTTTTTTTTTTATTTTCTTTTATTTTCTTTTCTTTGTTTGTTGTTGTTGTTGTTGTGGAGCAATTCCGGATCTATAGATCTCACAAACCCTAGCTACGGAGTCATCCTTTTGCCGACACCGAGCATCTTATTGGGATGCTGCCAAGAATCAGGTCACCATGAACCCATTTAACACCATCTTTGATGCCAAGCATTTGATTGGTAGACGATTCTTCTTGGGTCTGGAAGAACTGCAGCCTCCTTCCCTAGCCGACGAGCCCTTCCACCAGGACCAAGATCCCATACGGGATCATGAAGTAGCCATGGATTCGATCGCCACCAAGTGGGATAAGAGGGAGGCTGGAACCAGAGGGTATGGAGAACCGATAAAAACCCTAAAGGAACTGCACTGATGAAGAGAAAGCTGTTTGTCAAGAATGTGAGGATGGGATCTTTTGGAGGTCCATGATCATACTTCTGCATAAGGCAATTTTAAAATCCTTAAAATCCATCGATGTCCAGCAAGAGGAAGCGATGGATGACTCCATGGTGGGATTGATTAAAGAAACTCGTTGGTTCATTCATCGCTTGCTCTTGGGAGCACCTTGCGGGGATGCCAAGTTGGCTTCGGCTTTGGCCTTGGATCTGATGAAGTCAAGGGAATCAGGCTTTGATACCAATTTTTGTTCAGATTGTTTTTAATATAAAATTAAAAAATAAAATAAAATAAAATATAGTACTAGAAATTAACAATCATTACATTTTAATAATTTTACGATGGTATAGTTGATGAGTTTGGGAGGGTTCATGTGAGAAGAGGGAGGGGGTCAGGTTAGAAGAGGGGAGTAGGAAGGAGGAGACGGGAGGCGTTGGAACTTAAAGTTATTTTGATTTTTTTATTTTGGAATAACGGGAATGGATTTATAGTCATAAAGGGAGGTCTAGATCTATACTTCACCCTATGACATATGGTCACATAATAGGAGGTTACACTTTTGTATAGACAATATGTAAAGAAAATTCTTATCTCTATTAGTACATAGAGAAGTTTAACTTAATATGTCGACTTAGTTCACAAATACACCTAATGCATCCAACTAATTTAAAATCACAACCAGCATAACAAAAGACAAATATTAACATGCCTACTAATTTTAAATGATTGATCACTAATTCTCTTATTTTCTAAATTTTAAAATCTAATTTTTCAATCCTAACTCTAGTATTAACTTTTATATAGCCTAACAAATATTTAAACTAATGAAAACAAAGAACTAGAATTTTGCTTTGGTTATTGAGCTGAGAAGAGACCCTTTGCTAATTCTCTCTAGGTTTAAACTATTATCTATTTATATAAGATTAATTAATCTTTGTTATGAGAATAATTTAAGAGAGTGAATATCAACAACATGGGTTATAGATTATGGTTCCAAGATTAGCCACCCCCTTTTATAGTTGGCCTAAAGGGGCATAAAAGGAAAAGGTGACCTTGGTCTAGAGGTAGGCATTGGGCCGTGCCGCCCATGGCACGGCACGGCCCAGGCCCACATGGGCCATGCCAGGCATGGCCCAAAACTGCTACAGTACCGGGTCATGCCGGCACGGCCCAGTAAACCATGCCGTGCCGGGTACAAAATTTTTTTTTTATTTGCCCAGCACGACACGGCCCATGATGGGCCTGTGCCGGCCCGTCGTGCCATGCCAGCACGGAGGCCCAGGCCCACCTGGGGCCTGGGCCGTGCATGACTCAAATAAAAAAAATTTGTAAAAAAATATTTTTTTGATAAATTAAAAAAATTATTAGGAATAAAAAAATTTTATTAATATAAAGCCACCTTAATGATGGGGGGTTTGGCATAGATTCTTACCAGTTTATTAATTTAAAATTAAAATGGTATAGAAGGGAGGGGGGCTAGGCCTGACCTCTAGAACATAATACAATAAGTAAGGAGAAAAAAATAGAAAGAAAAAACTAAAGATGACTTACTTTAAGCTTTTAACAATTTAAAAAATAAAAATATACAATTATAAAAGTAGAAATGACTCACTCATCACTCATCAGTCATCAATAGTATTTATGTCATCATCATCTTCACTTGTTAAGTCATGTCCACCTTTATCTTGAAGTCTCGCCTTAGCATCCAACTAGTCTTTGAAGCAGATAAGCATCTCAATTGTCTTGCCAGTCATCCTACTTCTCTTTTCGTCCAAAATACGTTGACTTGCACTAAAAGTGGATTCCGATGTGTTGGTCCAGATAGCAACCCAAGAGGGGAGGGGTGAATTGGGTTTTTCAAAAAATTAAACTCTTTTGAAAGATAACCCCCAGCGGAAATAAAAACTTAGATTCACAGGTTTAAAACTAAGCAACTATAAATAGAGAGTTGAAGATAAAGAGACAATCACGGCAAACACAAGAGATTTTATAGTGGTTCGGTGTACCTACACCTACGTCCACTCCCAAGTACCTCTTGGGTCCACACTATAATCAAACTGATTACAGCAGAGTTGTTTTGCAAGCTCACAACTCGAACTTGTTGTTTTCTCGGGTGCACAACGAACCCAGCTGGTTTTCAAGGCTCACCAGCACAAAACCTAATACCACAAGCTAATGCTTGCACAAGGCTAACAGCCTCAACTGAATCAATCACCAGATTGACCCAGCAAACAGTATTTGATTTTACAAAAACAAACTGCTCCTTCAATGAGCAAATATACAATAATGAAACAATAATAAGAGATTAGGAACCAAAGCCTGATTCGAAGATCTTGGTGGCTTCTTCCTTCTCTTCCTTTGAATGGATCTTCCTTTGAATATGCTCTTGAGACTTAGAAGATCAGAAAAACTAGGGCTTCTTCCTTCTCTTGAGATTTCTTCTAAATAGAACAGCAAAGGCTTGGAATCTCTTTCTCTTCTTTTGGGGAATGAGTATGATCTTTCCTTACAGGTTTTCCCTCTTTTCTTTTCTGATGGATCTCAAGGATTTTCTCTATTCTTTTCTTTTTGCCTCTTTCTTCTTTTTTTTTGGGATGCAATCAACCCTCTTCTTATAGATCCGATTAATCCATAAATAGTGTGAAACTATCCGTTAGAAGCAAGTGTAAAAAGGATTAGATCCATAAATAACAATAGCCGTTGGGATTAAAATAGATAAAGATAAAGTTTAGAGTCGTTCTGACAGTTCTGGAGCCGTGTCTGACATTCTGGAGTCGGCTCTAACTTTTCTGGAGTCGGCTCTAACTCGAAATTATTTAATCCGCTCGATCTGGAGTCGTCTCTGACTTTTCTGGGGTCGACACAAAATTCTTCTGGAGTCGACTCTAACAGTCTGGGAGTCGACTCTAAGTCGTGGCCTGAAAATCCATCGTTCTGTTGTTTCTGATAGAGTCGGCTCTCACAGTCCCGGAGTCGACTCTAAGTCTGTGCCATTTTTCGGAGTCGGCTCTGTGATTCCATGTGTCGACTCTAATGTCTGCAGTCTTACCTTGACATTAGATTCAAACCAGAACTTGATTTCCCTCTTGATTTTGATCATCAAATTGACTTATAATCTGAAAAACTTAATCAAAATCATTAGTAACATCAAATGTTATACTCAAATAGTTTTGTTAATCATCAAAATCCTCAATTGGGTCAACAATCTCCCCCTTTTTGATGATGACAAAAACTTTGAGTATATGCATTAAAAATTATTTGAATTGAGAATTATAGATATTGTTAAAGCTTAGAGACTTCCTAATAGAGAATTTGATGCCAATATTCAAAATGAATAAAATAAATAAAACTTGACATCAATCAAATGATTTAACTTTTATATGGAGAAATTTATTAAGCTCCCCCTGCATTGAATAGCTCCCCCTATGTAGATAATCTGAATTCTTTCTAAAAATTCTCAGAATTGTTCTTCATTTTCTTTCTCTTTCTCTTGCTTATATATGTCTTTCTTTTTCTTATATGCATATACACTTATCTCTCCCCCTTTTTTGTTATCAACAATAAGGTGAGTTTAAAGGAAATAAAGAATGTTATCAAAGCGAGGATGTTGGTTCGAATAGTCATAAAGATAGGAAACTCATTCATTGACATTCAATCAAAGATAAATTTGTAATAAAAGTGTAACATTCATTCAAACATTTGTATTCCAAAGCAAGATCCATTACATGTATTCTAAAATGACAGATTTAAGTATGTAAGTCCTAGATACATGCTAAGAAAGAAAGCAAGAAATCCTAAGATACAACCTAGGATTGAATATCAAAATCAAATATGCTTATACACAATTTTCTTTAAATGTCCAATCATTTCCATAACATCATCTTTTTGGGTCTTCTTAAAACTTTCAAGACAAGCTTCAATTTGAGAGACGGCAAGGTCAATATCTTTCTTCAGTTGACTGGTAGCATGAAGATAAGTTCCAGAACCGTCTGCAATGCCTTCCATCCTTTCAAAAATTTTATGAAGATCAGTGCTAAAGGATTCGACGGAATTGCTAATTGAAAAAGAAATCATGTCAAGTCTTGAATTAATCTCATCCTTTAATTGATTGAACTCCTCTCTTAATTTACACATATCATTTGTTCTTTGACTGTCATACTCAGCCAGTAAAGCTCTGAGCTGACCTATTTGCTCCTCAGAAAATCTTTCAGATGCCAATGCTGACTGATGTGGAAGTTGAGAGCTAGGTCCAGCTTCTGAGGGTCCAGCAGATGGTCCAGCAGAAGGTCCAGCAGATGGTCCAGCAGGTTCAGGAATGTCTTCTCCTCTGACTTCCTCAACTCTAACCTCTTCAGCTCTGGCCTCATGTCCTCTTTTAATCCAGTTTCCATTTTCTTTTCTAAAGCCCATTCGGTGAATTGTAGAGACACTATAGTAATCTGTATGTCTTAATTTTCTTAGTGGCTCATTGTCCATTATAAGTACACCTTGGCTTCTGAATACCAAAGTTAAAACCATACCATATGGCAATGTAGATCTCTTCTTAGTAGCTGCCTCCGCCATATAGCCTATCATCATTTCAGCAAGATTTAAGGTCTACCAGTGAGTATGCAGTCCATCAATAAGACGTCTCGCTCCGAGACATATTCAAACCTTCCGATTTTAGGAAATAGAATCCTTCCACAGATATTGTGAAGTAATCTGAGTTCCAAATTAAGTTGATTTGCAAGATTTCCTCAAACTCAGAAACTTCTCTCCCTAACATCCTTGATAGTGCACCTCCTCTATCTTCATGATGATATTCAATAAAGCCAACGTAGGCATTTCCAATAGATTACCAAGGGATTCGGCTGTGATGATTACCTTTGTTCCTCTTACAACACACTAAGCCTCCCTCTCCTCTACATAAATCATTATAAAACTCTCTTACTAGGGCAGGGTAAGTAGGGATATCCAAAGAACAGACCTTCTCCCATCCCATTTCTTTCAACAACGCCCAATAGCAAAGCCCTCCGAAATAAAAAAGTTAAAATCAACTTTTCTTCCGGTAGTAATGGCCTTACCAGCTAATTGGTCGACTCGAGGAGAAGATGGTGAGGGTGGAGAGTCATCTTGAGTGGCAGATGAAGAAGATGACGAAGGTTGCCTCCGATTTGAACGGCGCTTCGTCGGAACAGTCGAACCACCAATGATAGCACGCCTTTTGGGAGCCATGGATTCGATTGGAATGAGTAATCAAGGGTTTTGAGGGATTTGGAGGGTTTGGAATCAGTTTGGAACAGCTTGAAAATGGTTTAGGAGACGATAGAAATCGTTTGGGGTCGACTCCGCCCTTTTTATTTTGACCTAGTTCCACTTAGAGTCGACTCCCGAAAACGAGGTGTCGGCTCCGAACCAGAGAATCTGTCAGCGCCCGAATTAGAGTCGGCTCTACAGAAGCCAGAGTCGGCTCTAATTGCCCAGACAGAACATCAAAATAAGAAGGTGTCGACTCCACAAACTGCAGGTGTCGACTCCACAATAGTTTCAGAGAAAAAATCAAATTTCAAGGATCTGAAACTGATCAAATTAATCATCAAACTCTAGATAAGTGTTCCTTAATAATTGGGGAAACAATGAATCAAATTTCTAGATAATTTCCTTATTGGACAAAAGGATTTTCAAGAAATTATTGAAGTCTAGATAGTTGTTGTCTTAAGAGTTTCAGAAAATTATTCTAAAGGATCACAAACTCCTAATTCTCCTCTAAGATAGCAAAATCTCTCCTCACTCAAAGGTTTGGTAAAAATATCAGCTAATTGATCATTAGTATTAACATATTCAAGACAAACATCTTTGTTAGTTACATGTTCTCTAATAAAGTGATGTCTAATTTCAATGTGTTTAGTTCTTGAATGTTGAATTGGATTTTTAGTTAGATTGATAGCACTAGTATTATCACATTTAATAGGTATTTTATCAAGTGTGATACCATAATCTTCAAGTTGTCGCTTAATCCAAAGGATTTGAGCACAGCAACTTCCAGCTGCAACATACTCTGCCTCAGCAGTGGATAATGCAACCGAATTTTGCTTCTTGCTAAACCAAGAGATTAAGTTACTTCCTAAAAGTTGGCATACCCCACTTGTACTCTTTCTATCTAATTTACAACCAGCATAGTCAGAATCAGAATAAGCAATCAATTTTAAGGTTGAGTCTCTAGAATACCATAATCCTACATTTTTAGTTCCATTTAAGTATCTAAAGATTCTTTTAACAGCAAGTAAATGTGATTCCTTAGGATTAGATTGATATCTTGCACATAAGCAGACAGAAAACATGATATCTGGCCTACTTGCAGTTAGATAAAGAAGTGATCCAATCATACCTCTGTAATGCTTCTGATCTACTTTCTTACCTACTTCATCCTTGTCCAGCTTGCATGAGGGACTCATTGGCGTACCAAGAGGTTTAGCAGATTCCATACCAAATTTCTTGAGTATTTCCTTTGTATACTTTGTTTGGTTAATGAAAATTCCCGCTTTCTCTTGTTTGATTTGAAGTCCAAGGAAGAAGTTTAGTTCTCCCATCATGCTCATCTCGAATTCTCCCTGCATTAGCTTAGCAAATTCTTGACAAAGGAGATTGTTAGTAGCACCAAATATAATGTCATCAACATAAATTTGAACGATTAATAAATCCTTTCCTTTTCTTTTCAAAAACAAGGTTTTATCAACATTTCCTCTAGAAAAGTCATTTTCAATTAAAAATTTACTTAATCTATCATACCAAGCTCTAGGTGCTTGCTTTAAACCATAAAGTGCTTTGTGTAGTTTGAAGACGTGGTTTGGAAATTCATGATCTTCAAAACCAGGAGGTTGTTCAACATAAACTTCCTCATTTATAAAACCATTTAGAAATGCACTTTTAACATCCATTTGAAATAAGTTGAAATTCATATGACATGCAAATGCAAGTAGTAGCCTAATGGCTTCTAATCTAGCAACAGGTGCAAAAGTTTCATCAAAATCTATACCTTCTTCTTGATTATATCCTTTTGCAACTAGTCTAGCTTTGTTTCTAATTACTATGCCATTTTCATCTAATTTATTTCTAAATACCCATTTAGATCCTATTATAGGGTGATTTTTAGGTCTTTCAACTAGGGTCCAGACTTGATTTCTAGTGAATTGGTTTAACTCTTCCTGCATTGCTAACATCCAATAACTATCTTTCTCGGCTTCCTCTATAGTCTTAGGTTCTATATGAGATACAAATGCAAGATGATTATTGATATCTCTCATTGATGATCTAGTCCTTACACCTTGAGATGGATCACCTATGATTAGGTCCTTAGGATGACCATAAGCATATCTCCAATCTCTAGGTAGATCTTGATCATTTTGAACAGTATCAATACCATCATCCTTAGGTGAGTCATCATCCTTAACTTCAGGTTCTTGATCTGAAGATACATTTAATTTTTCAATATCTCTTTCAATCAAAGATGTATCTTCCTCATCATCAATTTTATCTGAACTTGATGCTAAAGACTCATCAAACACTATATGAATGGATTCTTCTACAACTAAGCTTTTCTTATTAAATACTCTATATGCTTTGCTAGATGTAGAATATCCTAGGAAGATACCTTCATCAGACTTTGCATCAAACTTCCCAAGATTATCCTTACCATTGTTATGAATAAAACATTTACAACCAAATGCATGAAAATAACTTAAATTTGGTTTCCTATTGATCCAAAGTTCATAGGGAGTTTTCTTAAGGATAGGTCTAATTAGGGCTCTATTTAGAATGTAACAAGCTGTGTTTATAGCTTCCGCCCAAAAATATTTTGGAAGTTGGCTTTCACATAGCATGGTACGGGCCATGTCTTCTAAAGTCCTATTCTTCCTTTCTACAACTCCATTTTGTTGTGGTGTTCTAGGTGCAGAGAAGTTATGATGTATGCCTTTTTCAAAACAGAATTTTTCAAATAAGTGATTTTCAAATTCAGTTCCATGATCACTTCTAATAGACACTATGGTAGTGTTTTTCTCATTAGTGACTTTCTTAACAAATTTCATGAATATGAGAAAGTCTCATCTTTGTGAGCCAAAAACATTACCCAAGTGAATCTAGAGTAATCATCTACTATCACTAGACCATATTTCTTTCCTCCTAGACTTGTGGTTCTAGTAGGTCCAAAAAGGTCCATGTGTAGTAGCTCTAGTGGCCTAGTAGTTGAAACAACATTCTTAGATTTGAAAGAAGTTCTTGTTTGTTTTCCAAATTGACATGCATCACATATTCGATTATTTTCAAAATTTAGACTAGGAATACCTTTAACTAAATCCATTTTCAATAATTTGGAAATTAGGTGTGTGCTTGCATGACCTAATCTACGATGCCATAGCCAACCAATCTCATTCATTTTAGCATTATCAGCAACTAAGCAATGATTACTTGGAGATAAATTACTCAAATCAATTAAGTACACATTGCCATAGCGTTTACCAACAAGAATAATGCTATTATCAATGGGATTAGTAACAGTGCAAACAGAAGCTTCAAAGGAAACCTTGAAACCTTTGTCACACAGTTGGCTAATACTTATTAGATTATGTTTAAGTCCATCAACATATAAAACATTATCAATATGAGTAGATGGAGTAATTTGAATCTTACCAATACCCATGATATGGCCTTGACCATTATCACCAAAAGTAACTACTCCACCTCTTTTTGATTCAAGGGTGATGAATTGATCTTTGTCACCCGTCATGTGTCTTGAGCAACCACTATCCAGGTACCATTTTCTTTTCAGTCTGATGGCTGCAAGACACTCCTGCAAAACATTTATGTCTTAATTTTAGGTACCCAAGCCTTCTTGGGTCCTTCATGGTTAGATGCATTAAACATTGTTCCTTTGGGAACCCAAATCATCTTTTTCTTTTTATGTGAAGATTTACACATATATGATTTATGTCCTTTGTTTCCACATTTAAAACAAGTAATGTTTAATGATTTTTCAGCATGTACAAAAATGTTCTTCAAAGATTTTTGCTTTTTAAGTGGATTATATCCTAATCCAGCTTTATCAAAAACAGCCTTTTGATTTTCCAAAATCATATTAAGTTTGATAGAGCTTAGAGTAAATTTATCAACTATAGGCTTAAGTCTATCAACTTCATTTTTCAAACTTTCTTTTTCTTTTATCAAAAGTTCTTTATCAACAACATGCTTTTCATTTTCTAATGATAGTTTTTGCATTTGAGTTTTCAAATCTTTGTTCTTTGAACTTAGGTTTGCAAAATCATCCATTAATTCATAAAAAGCACTATGCAATTCATCAAAAGTGAAGTCATCAAGAAAACTCGGACTTACCTCATCATTGTCCGCCATGAAGCATAGATTGGCCATTTCACTCTTTTCTTCTTCTTCGGAACTTGTGCTTTCCGAATCGCTCCATGTGGCCATCATTGCCTTCTTTTTGAACCTCGGGTGCCTTTCTTTAGTTGAGGGCATTCAGATTTAAAGTGACCCGGCTTCTTGCATTCAAAGCAAATAACTTCCTTTTCTTTGCCCTTGTCCTCATCTTTTCTTGCAAAGGGCTTTTTCTTTTCAAACTTCTTCTTCTTCATGAATCTTTTAAATTTTCTTGTGATGAGTGCCATGTCCTCATCATCACTTTCATCTTCGGATTCATGAGGCTCTTCCATATATTCAGAAATCTTAAGAGCCATAGTTCTCTTCTTCTTTGACTCATCATCATCAACATGTTGCTTGATTTGAAGCTCATGAGTCATTAAGGATCCCAACAGTTCTTCTAGGGGTAGTGTACTTAGATCCTTTGCCTCTTGTATTGCTGTCACCTTAGCTTCCCAAGTCCTAGGCAAGGAACGCAAGACCTTTCTCACAAGATCAGAATTATCATAAGATTTACCAAGACTTTTTAAACCATTAACTATGTCAGTAAATCTTGTAAACATATCAGCAATAGATTCACATGCATCCATTTTAAACAATTCATATTTATGAACTAGCATGTTAATCTTGGATTCCTTGACTTGATTTGTTCCCTCATGGGTAACCTCAAGTCTATCCCAGATTTCCTTAGCAGAAATGCAAATAGATATGCGATTGAATTCATTTGCATCTAATGAGCAGTATAAGACATTCATTGCTTTGGCATTGAGTTGTGCCAATTTTCTATCATGTTCATCCCATTCCGTTTTGGTTTAGGAATCTCCATGCCATTAACTCTAGCAGTGGGTGTGTGTGGTCCATTGACTATAATACTCCATAGATCATAGTCAAGTGCTTGAATGAATATTTTCATTCTAGCCTTCCAATAACCATAGTTAGAACCATTAAATAAGGGTGGTCTATTAGTAGATTGACCTTCGGAAAAAGATGAACCAGCTTGAGTTGCCATGTGGATCTTTGACTCTTGATCGTTAGATCAAATCAAATGAGCACTAGCTCTGATACCAATTGTTGGTCCAGATAGCAACCCAAGAGGGGGGGTGAATTGGGTTTTTCAAAAAATTAAACTCTTTTGAAAGATAACCCCCAGCGGAAATAAAAACTTAGATTCACAGGTTTAAAACTAAGCAACTATAAATAGAGAGTTGAAGATAAAGAGACAATCACGGCAAACACAAGAGATTTTATAGTGGTTCGGTGTACCTACACCTACGTCCACTCCAAGTACCTCTTGGGTCCACACTATAATCAAACTGATTACAGCAGAGTTGTTTTGCAAGCTCACAACTCGAACTTGTTGTTTTTCCGGGCGCACAACGAACCCAGCTGGTTTTCAAGGCTCACCAGCACAAAACCTAATACCACAAGCTAATGCTTGCACAAGGCTAACAGCCTCAACTGAATCAATCACCAGATTGACCCAGCAAACAGTATTTGATTTTACAAAAACAAACTGCTCCTTCAATGAGCAAATATACAATAATGAAACAATAATAAGAGATTAGGAACCAAAGCTTGATTCAAAGATCTTGGTGGCTTCTTCCTTCTCTTCTTTGAATGGATCTTCCTTTGAATATGCTCTTGAGACTCAGAAGATTAGAAAAACTAGGGCTTCTTCCTTCTCTTGAGATTTCTTCTAAATAGAACAGCAAAGGCTTGGAATCTCTTTCTCTTCTTTTGGGGAATGAGTATGATCTTTCCTTACAGGTTTTCCTCTTTTCTTTTCTGATGAATCTCAAGGATTTTCTCTATTCTTTTTTTTTTTTTGCCTCTTTTTCTCTTTTTTTTGGATGCAATCAACCCTCTTCTTATAGATCCGATTAATCCACAAATAGTGTGAAACTATCTGTTAGAAGCAAGTGTAAAAAGGATTAGATCCATAAATAACAATAGCCGTTGGGATTAAAATAGATAAAGATAAAGTTTAGAGTCGTTCTGACAGTTCTGGAGCCTTGTCTGACATTCTGGAGTCGGCTCTAACTTTTCTAGAGTTGGCTCTAACTCAAAATTATTTAATCCGCTCGATCTGGAGTCGTCTCTGACTTTTCTGGGGTCGACAAAAATTCTTCTGGAGTCAACTCTAACAGTCTGGGAGTCGACTCTAAGTCTGTGCCATTTTTTGGAGTCGGCTCTGTGATTCCATGTGTCGACTCTAATGTCTGCAGTCTTACCTTGACATTAGATTCAAACCAGAACTTGATTTCCCTCTTGATTTTGATCATCAAATTGACTTATAATCTGAAAAACTTAATCAAAATCATTAGTAACATCAAATGTTATACTCAAATAGTTTTGTTAATCATTAAAATCCTCAATTGGGTCAACACGATGCTACTATAAACATCAGCACAGCTAAAATATCTCGTACAATGGCAGACATAACAGGATATTGATTTCTAACACTCTTCCACCAAGCTAATACATCTAGACTTTCTATTTGATCTTCATCATATGCAGAATGAAGATCGTTTCGTAAATAAAATTTAATTCATTACTTAAAGATGAAGAAGATGAAGCATGTGCGTGTCTTCTAATGAATGAAAAAATAGACGACGAATGAGATCTAAAAGAAGAAGTAGAGTTTGAGCAGGTATTCTAGATCCATAAATTTTATCATTATATAAATCATAAATATTATTAAAAAGTTGTGTTACCTCATCTTTAGCAGGTTCAGGATTTTGATTCATGTTTCATAATATTGATCAATTAAAAAATTATACCATTTAATTTAACTCTAGAATAAAAAAACAACAGCTAAGTTATGCAATGGACATATCCTATTCCAATATTCATTCCATTTAATTTCCATATTACGTATAATAGGCATTAAAACTTCATGATATCTATATTCTTTAAATTTTTCACTAATTAGATATGATTTTTGTAAAAATTAACAAGAAGTTGGATAATAAATACCTAAAAGAACATTTGTAGCATCATAAAAAGTAACCAAAAAATCTTCTAAAATTTTACCTTGATGCCAATCAGTTTCAGTCAATGTAAATCCTAATACACGCTCATTAATATAAGCACTTAATAAGTTCTTGTATGGATATGCATCATGTATCATGGCATAGGTACTATTCCAACGAGTTATTACATCAAGTTTAATTTTTTAAAACGTTTACCATGATCTACACATAATTGTTTAAATTCTTAAAGTCTTGACCTTGAAGCATGAATAAAAGAAACTGTATTTTAATATTTGAAATAACCTCTTGAATTATGTTCATGCCAGATTGAGCAGAAAGATTTAATATATGACATGCACATCTAATATGAAATAATTGTCCATCTAAAATAGGATGCAAAGAGTCATTTAATAATGCAACAACACACTACAACAAATATACTGTACACCGACGCTAAATATATCATTTACCGACACTTTAAAGCATCGGCAAATAACTTCACAATGATTTTACACACGTCGGGTAGCTTAGGGTGGAGACGGAATATTTTGACACTTTTTAAAAGCGTCGGGCAGTGTTGTTCCGTGCTGACGCTTTAAAGCATCGATAAAATTTCCTCTTAACGATGCTTTAAAGCTTCAGAAATTGATAATTGTCCCGACGCTTTAAAGCGTTGGAGAACACTTCCAACACTTTAAAGCGTCGGAAAATGTAACATTTTTTTTTAAATAAAAAAACCAAAAAAAATTATTAAACATGTGCAATTAATTAAGATGAAATTCTAAATTAAACTGAGCATACAATCATAACAAACAACATCACAAATCACATTACACACATTCTTCACATCCCAAATAAAAGTTCAAATATAAATTTCATTACATCAAGTTCAAATATAAATTTCATTATAATTTAAAGTTTCACAAAATTTAAAAATACATGAGATGAAAGATATAAAATAAAAAGAGCCAAGGTCAATGATCTGCAGGAGGAAGGTCGCCACCCTGTCTGCGAGGATCTGATGCTCCAGAAGCCTATAAGAAAAATTAAAAATATTTAATTTACAAGACTATCTATGAATATTAAACAAATAGTTAATTTAATATAAAAATATATATTGAATAATATATGTATTTACCTGATGAGGAACAACCGTTTGTATGAGAGATGTAAGCCGCTCAATGTGATCTCTCATGGAATCAATTAATGCTCTATCGGCTGCACTCCTCTGTTGCATTTCCTCCATCGCAACGGCATTCGACCGCTGCATCTCCTCTAATGCTATAGCACTCGATCGCTGCATCTCCTCAACCGCATGCTCAAGTCTGTGAACACATGTATCATGAACAGCATCTACAGCATCTCGCGTAAGTCTACTCACCTCAGATAACTGAGTGGGGGTAACTCCAACTCCATAACCCCTCACTCGACCGTAGCGCTCTGGCCCCATCAGCTCTGTAAACACCTCAGCCTCGATGCGACTACTCTGCGTAGATGCTGTAGAGTCATCGACACGCTCAGCAACAACAGATGCAGCTCTTTCCTGTATTAATTTAGAAAAATTAGTTAGATCTTACTGAATAAAATAATCAAATTAAAATTATTGTATGAAATAATTTATAATAAATAATTACATATAAATCCCTCGACTCATCCCAGATAAAAGTGCCATCATGATGAGTATGAGTCATCCAATAAAACTCCACCACACCGGGTTCCCTCCCATGCTCATCCATCTACAAAAAAAAATATAATTTATAAATATTTGAACCCATTTATAAATAAATTATACAATTCATTCTATAAATTATTCAATTATGTTTCAACAAGAGTTTCAATGAGAGTTTCAACATAATTTTAAATTATTCAATTATGTTTCAATAATAGTTTCAATGAGAGTTTCAAGATAATTCTAAATTATTCAATTATGTTTCAATGATAGTTTCAATGAGAGTTTCAACATAATTCTAAATTTACGGTGATGTTTCAATGATAGTTTCAATGAGAGTTTCAATGATAGTTTCAACATAATAAGTAATTATTCAATTATTTCAATAAGAGTTTCAACGAGAGTTTCAACATAATTCTAAATTATCAATTATGTTTCAATGATAGTTTCAATGAGAGTTTCAACGAGAGTTTCAACATAATTCTAAATTATCAATTTTGTTTCAATGATAGTTTCAATGAGAGTTTCAACATGATTCTAAATTATCAATTATGTTTCAATGATAGTTTCAATGAGAGTTTTAACGAAAGTTTCAACATTTAATTCCATTTGATTCAATGCTACATTTAATTCTATTTGATTCAAGTTTCCTTAAGAAAATAGATTCAATTCATTTATACAGACCTAGCACATCAATGCATTCATCCGTAATATCCATTCTTCACTATATCACACAACCGTCAGGCATCCATAGATTTAAGAATTCAAAGCTAATTTTATATTTCATGAACCTCCTCTTTATGACATATAAATGAACATAATTAGTTTAAGAATTTATAGTTTAAGAAACATACGAATTGTTGCCTGATTCGCGCATAACTCTTGGATCCCGATATATGAGGAACAGACAGAGATGCTCGTGCAGCTTTACCAATATTAGAATATGTCTGTAAAATTAAATAAATATTTTAATAAAGTATCTTAAAAGATTAAATAACAAGAATATTAAGTAACAAGATACCTGTCCCTTCTCGGAGAACCAATAATGAACCAACTTCATCCACTAATAAGGGGGTATCTCAGGAGGACAAGTACCAACTACCTGCTCCTCGATCATACCCGGCAGCTTGTACTTCGTCTTCAAATATGACTTATATTCTTTCCATTTTCGGTTGAGAGACTTCAGTACAAACTCATTAGCGGATGGAGGAAGTGCAAACTTTCCCTGCAAAAGATAAAATATTAAAACTATTCAAATATAAAACATGTCATAATATACATAATGTTTGATGTTTAGATTCTTTTGTTTACATGCACAACTCGTAGAATCTCGACTTTATACGACGAAAGCATATCATTCCATTTTGCATAACTCAATGGATAAAGCTGATGCCTCCGTGCAACACTCCCTAAAAAGGAACTCAACAAGCTAGAGGCTTTTTTAATTGGCTGCCCCAGCCGATTGCACTCAATTACGATCTTATCACCATCACGCAACTGCCATACATCTCGTACTCCCATGGCCCCGTGTCTACATGTAATCCTACCAGATCTGTCTGCATAAAAATAGATATAGGTAAATTATAGTAAGAAGCGTAAAGAAATTTATTGAATCAAATAAAAAAAATTACCCTGGATATGAAGCTCATCGTCTCCTACACCGACAATAGGATCATGATGCCCCGAGGATGACAGACCTGCAGTAGATTGATATGCCTTAGAATAGATGCAGCGTCTGGTAATGACGAAGGACCAGCATGATCCTGCTGTGCTGAAGTAGAGGGGTCGGCCTCTGTCCGTGAGCTATGCATAATGTCACCTATCATTTACATCAGAGTCAAAGTTAGTAAAAAATAAATATAACTTTAAAGACCTAATTATTATAAAATTCAATACATTGCAAAATTTAGTACCAATCAGAATCAAGCATTATCATTTGTTGCAAAATATGTCCTAACCAAGGATACCGTAGCATGTATGTCATCAACCGGCATAAAATTGAATGGCATGGAATGTGTATAAGTGTCATCGTCTTCATCATCTTCTAGCTGCTTTCCCATATCATATAAGTCCCTAGGTTTTGTTTCTATAACAATAGCTCAATCTTTATCTTTTGCATCTTGTATAAAAAATACTTGACGAGCTTGAGAAGAAAAAATGAATGGATCATCCTTCAATAAGACACCAGTATGTATCAACCTTGTAAAATTTACAAGTGTAAATCCATTTGTATCTTTTTTCAAACCCCTTGATGAGTTTATATCTACCCAATCACATCTAAATAATATGACTTTAAAGACTCCATAGTAATCTAACTCATAGATATCATTAAGTGTACCATAATAAGTTTTTCCATCTGCTTCCATCATAACACTGCTATTCTGTGTTTTCCTAAATTTCTCACGATCTTTAGTATGGAATTTAAAACCGTTGATTATGAAACCATTATATCTATTGACAACTTTGTTAGGTCCTCGAGCCAGGGCTATTAATTCAGCTAACAAATTTCTCTCCATCATTGTTGACACCTAAGAAATAATAAGGAATGTTAATAGGTTATTTGATGTTAAATCAATCCATATATTCTCGAAGTATATGTCAAACCTGTTTTGAAAGCCATGTAGGAAATAACTCGACTAACCATCGCTGCTCAATCCTTGGATTAGGTCATGTGCTATGGTTAGCTTGCCATTGAGACAATAAAAATTCGCTGCATAAAACGTATTTTGTTCATTTAGAGCAAAGAAAAGATATGATATCTTAATCTTGAAATGCAATAAATCATACTAACCTACGATACTCAGATATCATTTCACTATGGAGTAACACATAACGATGTGCTTGTGCCATTGATTTATGATCCAATACAATAGTTTCAGTTTTTCCCATTACTCTACCTGCAGTTGAGAACTTATACAATTATGCATTATCAACGAAATCACCATACCGTTGAGGTCTATTAAACACTGTCTCTACACCTTGAAGATATCTTGAACAAAATGTCAAACACTCTTCAGCAATATACCCTTCCGCAATCGAACCCTTTGGATAGGCTCTGTTTTGTACATAATCTTTCAATCATATAAGGTACCTACAAGATTAATAAATTTCTAAACATAGCATAATGATGATGCTACTTTTGGTAAAATTATGGTATACTGGTCATTAGGATAAATCAGACTATAGCATACCTCTCAATAGGATACATCCATCTATAATGTACCGGTCCGCCAAGCTTGACTTCCGAAGCCAAGTGAATGAGTAGATGTACCATAATAGTAAAAAATCCAGGAGGAAAAATCTTTTCCATCAGACAAAGTGTAATGGTCACATCAGACTCCAACTGATCAATCTCTTCAGGATCAATAACTTTTGAACATAATGCCTTAAAGAATGATGATAGCGAATTATAACTGCAAGAACTTGTTTAGGCACTGATGATCTTGCTGCTATCGGTAAAATATCTTGCATCAATATGTGACCATCATGACTTTTGAGATTAGAAATTTTCATATCTTTAAGATGCACACACCTTGAAATGTTTGATGCATATCCATCAGGTACTTTAATATTTTTCAATACTGTAAGAAAATTATTTTTTTCTTGAGAAGACATTGTATAAGATGCAGGAGGCAAATAAATTCTATCATTAGCAAGCATTATAGGATGAAGCTCCGGTCGGATACCCAATTCCTTTAAATCCAATCGTTCCTTCATGTTATCTTTGGTCTTTCCATCAAGATTCAACAATGTTCCAAGCAGATTATCACAAACATTCTTCTCTATGTGCATGACATCAAGATTATGTCGAATCAGATTATGTTCCCAATAAGGTAAGTCAAAAAAGATACTTCTTTTCTTCCATATATGTTTGATAGGCTGATTTGTGGATGGTATCTGTACATCTTCCTTTTCTTTTTCCAAAAAATTATCTGGATCTTTAAATATCTGTGCATCCATACTACCAATTGTCACTTCTTCTTGATCATTCCTTCCTCTTTTTTGAGAAGACTTTGAGAATTTACCATATTTGTAACTAATGGAATCAATTTGCATACGAACATTAGTTCCAGATGGTGGAATAGGTGCACATCCCAACTCTATGGTACCATCAAATAAATCTTTCTGAAAACAAAACGGATGATTTGGTTCTAACCATCGGCGATGTCCCATATAACAAAATTTTCCTTCATGTTTTAACCAATTTGAATGTGTCGAATCTGCACAACAAGGACATGCAACCCTTCCTTTTGTACTCCAGCCAGATAAATTGGCATATGCTGAAAAATCATTAATAGTCCACAACAAAGCTGCCCGTAGTTTAAATGTTTACCATTTGAAGCATCAATTGCATCGACACCTTCCCATAACTGTTTCAATTCCTCTATTAAAGGCTGTAGAAAAATATCTATATCATTTCCTGGACCCTTATCACCTGGAATAACCATTGACAAGATAAGTGATGATTGCTTCATGCACAACCATGATGGTAAATTGTATGGTATTAGAACAACTGGCCAAGTGCTATATGTAGAATTTAGAGTGCGAAAAGGATTGAAGCCATCTGAAGCTAAACCCAAACGAACATTACGAATATCAGAGGCAAAATCAGAATGCCTAACATCAAAAGCTTTCCATGCTAAACTATCTGCTGGATGTCTCAACATTCCATCCTTTGTACGCCCTTCATCATGCCATCTCATTAATGAAGCTGTTTTCGATGATGAATATAGCCTTTTCAATCAAGGAATAAGAGGAAAGTAACGCAATACCTTCGCCGGGTTTTTTGTTTTGTTCATTACATCATCCTCATCCTCTTCATATCTCCTCCATCGCGAAGATCCACATACATTGCATGACTCTCGATCAGCATTTTCACCATGATATAACATACAGTCTTTTGGACAACTATGGATCTTTTGATATCCAAGATCTAATTTGTTGACAACTTTCTTTGCTTCATAATAAGAGGATGGTAAATCAATGCCTTCTGGAAATGCATCCTTTAGTAATTTAAGAAGCATGGTAAAACTCTTTCCTGACCATCCATTCATATATTTTATATGGAATAAATGTATAAGAAAAGAGATCTTAGAAAATTTCAAACAACTCGGATATAATTGTTCATCAACGAATGTTTGTTCATAAATGTAGAACCATCACATATTCCATCCGTTTCATATATATTAGTTGATCCCACAAAGTTTTGAACACCATGTTGAAAAGCATTTGCGATTAAACCTGTCAAATCATCTCCTACAAGGTTATCTTACATATTACCAGATCCAAGATCAGACGAGGAGGGTTGATTACTTGATAATGGCAATGTACATTCTCCATGGAAAACCCATACAATATAACCTCTTGAAAAACCATTCCATATCAAATGTTCTTCAACGGTTTGTGGATCTAAGTAAGAATTGTTAACACATCGCCGACACGGACATGAAATCTTTCCATTCAAACTACCTTTATCAATACCAAATTTAATGAACTCACGAACTCCATCTAAATATTCTTTTATATTTCTCGGTTTATTTATCCAACTTTTATCCATTGTAGGATAAATGATCGATAAACAATCAACTTTTATCCAATATCATGCATGTATTTTACCAACATAAGTCTAATATAGCCCCAAAAATGCACATTCATGGTGAAAGAAGTAAAACTTTTGAAATAAGTAAAGCACATGAAAAAGTAGATTACACTAACTAAACTACGATTTATATTTAGTTTAGTTTATATTTTTTTTAACTATCCAATACAAGACTAAATTTTTGACTTACTAAACTAATATCCAAAAATAAGCACCATGTTGTCTTTGTTAGCTTTTACAGCTTTATATGTATGTTATTGATTTGTTTTGCAGTATAGCCTCCCCATTCCGTATACGGACAATAGCTACAGTGAAAACCATACTTTCAGAGACCTAGTGGCATGGTCTTCATCAATCAAGATATCCAACTAAGAATGAACAAAATATCATTACTATAATAATAACTATTTTGCTGAATTTGCTGATGCAAGATGATAACTAATGAACACAACTCACTCATGAAGGGAGCATTAGAAAGGTGGAATGTTCTCTCAAAAATAAATAATTTATAGAAAATATCTCTCTGCCAACAAAGTCTACCTCATGAAGCCATATTCAAGTACATGATGAAAATGAGTAAATTAAATGAACTTCTCCACTTTTTTAATGTATTAAAAGTACTTCCATGATGAAATTTTCATCTCTAATTAGCAATACTTTGATGGTCATAAACTGAAGCCCAAATTTTCAAGGCGCGGAATAACTTATGAAGCACTTTTAACAACACAAAACTGCTGGAATCTTCATTTCTCGATGAGTAGAAAATAAGGTGTTCCTTCTCCTGGCATCGGAATATCATAAAATCAAGTTCCAAGGTCCTACAAGTCTATAAGAATATTGCTTCTAATGGTAGCTAAATAACTAAAACATTCTTTTTCAAGAGAAACTAAATATATATATATATCCTCAGGATTTTCAGTCCTCTAAACATAGAATAAGCAGATATATAGATGATATGTGAAGTTAATGGCACAAAACAAGAAACTTGCTTTGATTAGTTGACCAGTTGCTGCAGCTTCTCTCTCCTAGAAAGAACAGATTGAGAAGAAGAAGTCCATAGGGAATGGCCAAATATAAGTTATGAATTGGAAAAACCCTTGATGTTTTGATAAGAAAATAATATGATAAATTTTGTAACTGCATCTGATTCGAAGACGCAGAGGATCCAATTTAAGAGCGAGACAAGAGGAGGATTAACGCACACACCAAGTAAAACCAAGTTATTGTCAATTACTATCTCTCATGCAGGTAACACTGTTTTCAAGCAGATACTGGGTATTAGCTGGTCAGAAAAAGGCCCTGCTACCGTAAAACACTTTGGACTTATCTTTTTCTTCTGTGGATCAGAATTATCATAAAAACTGACAGGTAACAAATGAGCAAAACTAATTTTATCTGGCAGATTACTCCAAGAGAGCTCGGTAACATTTAGATTGCTAAAGAATTAAGGGAAAATCGATTTAATTTTCATAAACAAAATACCATCACAAACGTGTTCTGTTGAGCAATGAATCCCCAAATCTCATGATTAATTTAATCTAAACAGAATGAAAAACATGTTCATACCTAGAGAAGGAGAGGATGGGAGGAGGCTTGCAAGATTAGCTGCTCACCACAAGGGTGAAGATATGCAATGTATGCTAATCTCATTGGTGTTCGATAGTGTTCAATCCTGTCTACGCATCGACTAGAAAAATTTAAAGAATCAAACCATAATGTGCAATTTTGGATCTTACAATTTGTAATCTCTATTACAAATTCCATATGCACAGTTCGCATTCTTTTGGACTTTATCTCACAGGTTAAATATATCAAATATATATATATAAATTATACTCGGATAGATAAAGAAACCAATAAATTTGATTTGCATTCATAAAGAAATGTGTACAAACTAGCATCTAATCCGATTGAATCTAGGGCACACACTAATAGGAGGGGTGGTCAAGAAGTTCTTGGGCGTTCACTAGAGAAAAACAAGGGCAACGGCCAAGGTTTCTTCTGGAGATTGGGATGTTGGCACGCGCAGGAGAAGGAAATCAAGAGCACTAGAGAACCAAATAATAAAACTCACAATAACTCAAAACTAGATTGATTGATTAATAATTCAAATATGCATAATTCATACAAGAGGATCTGTTTTATAGAGCAAGAGACTTAGGGCTCAAGTAAATATAGATATGGAAAAAAAAGAGGCACCCACTTTCTTTCTAAAGTGGGGCCCAAGTAAATACATATATGGAAAGAAAAGAGGCAGGTGTGTGGAATGCTTGTGCTGTGGGGTGGCAGGTGTGTGGCTAGCATGTGACTTCTTATGTAGGTGTGGCGCCAACCTGAATTTAGCAGCTACTCTGTTTGACTGTGATGGCCTTATTTTTCTACTCCAATACTCGTGTCTTCTCTTGTAAGCTGAATGAACTTAATATAATACCAACTGGACTGGATAGATATAAGACCAACTGGACTAGACAGGACTCAAATTGACCCAAGCTCATAATGAGCTAACTCAATATGATCCAAACCCTAATAACGAGTACTAACTCAAAAGACAGGACTCAAATGCCCAAACAAAAATAAAATTAGACCCAAATAAAATAAAATAAAATAAACCTAGTTTCTAACTAAATCAAACCCTACAAACCTAATTAGATATCTACAGAGGATTAAGAATCCTCTGGCTAATCCTGGTGCCCGCAACAAGTGCCCATGCAATTGGTTCTAAATTCCATTCTGTTAATCCATTCATTGATTTTGATGATTAATAAAGGAATTGAGTATATTTATTTGATTACTAATGGATTTTATAAGTGTTTCAGGACTTAAATTTATTTGATCAATTTAAAGGAATTAAGAAATGAATTTTGAATCAAATACAAATCAGAGATTTCAAAGTTTCAGAGCTTGGAGTCGACACCTAGAAAGTCTGGAGCCGACCCCATGGCCAATTCAATTTTAATCTGATTTTTGATACAACCTGGAGCCGACACCTAGAGTTTCGGAGCCGACACCTAAGGTTTCGGAGTCGACACTTACTGTGTCTGGAGCCGACTCCGATGCTGGAACAGAGCGTTGATTTTTCTGAGCATCCTGGAGCCGACACCTACAGTTTTCGGGAGCCGACACCTGACGACGGCGAGCCGACACTTACTTTTGCGGAGCCGACTCCACGACGAACTCAGATTTTACTATTTATGGAAAAACGATTCGGAGCCGACACCTGAAAAGCTGGAGCCGACTCCAACCCACCTGGACGAAAAATCAAAAATGCCAGATCAGCTCTAACGGTAATATTTTTGATTTCTGACATCTAACGGCTATTTTTTATGAATGAAAATCCTTCCAGGTACACTCCAACGGCTAGATTTCCACCCAAAAATGAATCAAAGGAAAATCTATAAAAAGGGGAAAAACAACCGTTTGAAAAATATAGAAAGAGAGAGATAGAAACGGATAGACAAAAATCAAAAATCAAAATCCGAGAAGTCTTGAGCCTTATATCCAAGAGAGGAGCTTTCAAGTTCAAAACCTTCCACTCCACAAAGCTCAAAGAAGAATCCAAGCCGTTCAAATAGAGGAAAATCGGAGGATTCTCAACTAGAAGAAAGAGACCAACTTTTCAATCTTCTCAACTGCATCTACTGTGAAGAATCGGAGCTGAGGCTTGATTCAACCCAGCAAGGAGAAGAGGAAAAGAAGAAAAGAAGAAAAGCTCAAAGCCAAACAACTTCAAACCAGGCTTTTCTAAACCTATTTACTTTTCTTTGAATATTTGCTCATTAAGGAGCTGTGAAATTTGTAAAACATTCTTATTCTTGTTTGTGCCTAGTTCAATCAAAGGGGATTGAACTAGTGGAGGTTGTTAACCTCGGGTCAAGCTAGTTTTGCTTGAGTTTTGGGTTGTGTGCTGGTGAGCCCAAAAAACCGGCTGGGTTCGTTGTGATCCCGGGTAAAACAACAAGTTTGAGTTGTGAACTTGTAAAACAACTCGGCTGTAATCGAGGTGATTATAGTGTGGACCCAAGTAGGATCTTGGGAGTGGACGTAGGTGTTGGATACACCGAACCACTATAAAATCTTTGTGTTTGCCGTGCTTCCATTGACTCTATCTCTATCTCTATTTTATTTGTTGTACTTTATATTTACATTGCATTTGTTTTCATTCATCTTAAGCAAACAATTTTTCAAGAGGCTAAATTTTTAAAGAACCCAATTCCCCCCCCCTCTTGGGTTGTCATCTGGGCCAACAATTGGTATCAGAGCAAGTGCTCATTAGATTTTGATCACACGATCAAGAGCTAAAGATCCAAATGGCAACTCAAGTTGGATCATTTGCCGAAGGTCATTCTACAAATAGACCTCCTTTGTTTAATGGTTCCAACTATTCTTATTGGAAAGCAAGAATGAGGATATTCATTCAAGCTTCTGATTATGAATTGTGGGGTGTTATAACTAATGGACCTAGTACACCCACACACGTTGTTGATGGCACTATTGTTCCTAAGCCCGAAAGGGATTGGAATGATAATGATAGGAAAATGGCACAGCTCAATGCTAAGGCCATGAATGTCTTATATTGCTCTTTAGATGCTAATGAATTTAATAGAATCTCCACTTGTAATTCCGCAAAGGAGATTTGGGATAGATTAGAGGTTACCCATGAGGGTACTAACCAAGTAAAAGAATCCAAAATAAACATTCTTGTTCATAAATATGAGTTATTTTGCATGGAACAAACTGAAAATATAGCTAGCATGTATACTAGATTTACTGATATTGTAAATGGGTTGAAAAGTTTAGGCAAAACATATTCTAACTCTGAACTTGTTCGAAAAATTCTCAGGTCACTTCCAAGAACGTGGGAAGCGAAGGTGACAGCAATCCAAGAAGCAAAGGACCTCAACACCTTACCCTTAGAGGAGCTTCTAGGATCCCTAATGACCCATGAATTGACCATGAAGCAGCACATAGAAGAAGATGTGAAAAAGAAAAAGACCATAGCTCTTAAGGCTGCTGAAAATGAGGAGAGCTGCAATGATAGTGAAGAAGATGATGATGAGACAGCTCTTCTAGCAAGAAAGTTCAAAAAATTCATGAGGAGAAAGAGACCCTTCCACAAGAAGAAATTTGGAACTAAGATGGAAGGAGAGAAAGAAAAAGACAAGGACAAGGATAAAGAGAAAGACCCCTTGATTTGCTATGAATGTAAGAAACCGGGGCATTACAGATATGATTGTCCTCAACTGAAAAAGACTTTCAAGAAAAAAAGAAAGCCTATGTTGCAACTTGGAGCGACAGCGATGAATCCTCATCGGAGGAAGAACAAAAGGAGGTTGCTAACATTTGCTTTATGGCAAACGAAGAGGATGAGGTAAGTTCTGAAAACCCTTGCGATGAATTTGCTTTTGATGAATTGTTTGATGCTTTTAATGAACTTGTTGGTGATTTCAAAATTTTGAAAAAGAAATATAAGTTTTTGAAAAATGAAAATTTAACTTTGATTGAAGAAAAAAATCTTAATAAAGAAACTAAAGTGCTGAAATCTGAAAAAGAAAATTTGACTAAAGAAAAAGAATCAATTTCTAATGAAAATGATAAACTAAAGAAGGAAGTTGATAAATATAAAAGTATTGTTGATAAATTCACTTATAGTTCAGAAAAACTTAATTTATTGTTAAGTAATCAAAGAGCTATATATGATAAGGCTGGTTTAGGATATAGACCTAATTTGAAACAAAAATTTGTC
The DNA here is from genome assembly GCA_900491605.1 of Calamus simplicifolius. Taxonomy (NCBI): domain Eukaryota; kingdom Viridiplantae; phylum Streptophyta; class Magnoliopsida; order Arecales; family Arecaceae; genus Calamus; species Calamus simplicifolius. Next base: position 214,536 of record UESW01004554.1, on the reverse strand, counting down.
AAAAACTTTTTTAGAAAGGAACAAAACAATGATAATGTTACATGTCATTACTGTAACAAGAAGGGACACAAAGTTTTTGAATGCAATTTTAAGAAAATAGATAAGAAGATAAATAGTAAAGGAAAGAAAATTTGGGTTCCTAAAGGAACAATTGTTTATGCTACTAACCATGAAGGACCCAAGAAAGCTTGGGTACCTAAATATAAGACTTAATTATTTTTGCAGGAGTGTCTTGCGGCCAAAAGATCAAAGAGAAAGTGGTATCTCGATAGCGGCTGCTCAAGGCACATGACGGGTGACAAGGATCAATTCATCACCCTTGAAAGCAAAAGAGGAGGAGTAGTTACATTTGGCGACAATGGCAAAGGCCAAATCTTGGGGTTTGGTAACATTCAAATAACTCCCTCCACATATATTGAAAATGTCTTATATGTTGATGGTTTGAAACATAATTTAATTAGCATTAGTCAATTATGTGATAAAGGTTTTAAAGTATCATTTGAATCTTCTATATGCACAGTTTCTAATCCCATTGATAATAGCATTGTTTTTATTGGAAATAGAAATGGCAATGTATACCTGATTGATTTAGACAATTTGTCTACAAGTAATCATTGCCTAGTTGCTAATAATGCTAATATAAATGAGATTGGTTGGTTGTGGCATCGTAGATTAGGTCATGCAAGCACACACCTTATTTCAAAATTAATTAGAATGGATTTAGTAAAAGGACTTCCACAATTAGATTTTGAAAATAATAAAATTTGTGATGCATGTCAATTTGGAAAACAAACTAGAAATTCTTTCAAAACTAAAAATATTGTTTCCACTTCTAGGCCACTTGAACTACTTCACATGGATCTTTTTGGACCTACTAGAACCACAAGTCTAGGAGGAAAGAAATATGGTCTTGTGATTGTAGATGATTACTCTAGATACACTTGGGTATTATTTTTAGCTCATAAGGATGAGACCTTTCCACTATTTTTGAAATTCTTCAAGAAGGTCACAAATGAGAAAAACAACACCATAGTGTCTCTAAGAAGTGATCATGGCACGAATTTGAAAATCATTTATTTGAAAATTTTTGCATAGAAAATGGCATCCATCATAATTTTTCTGCACCTAGAACACCGCAACAAAATGGTGTAGTTGAAAGAAAAAATAGAACCCTAGAAGACATGGCCCGTACCATGCTATGTGAAAGCAACTTACCAAAATACTTTTGGGCAGAAGCTATAAACACGGCATGCTACATCCTTAATAGAGCTTTAATTAGGCCAATCATTAAGAAAACACCTTATGAACTATGGAATAATAGAAAACCAAACATAAGCTATTTTCATGCATTTGGTTGTAAGTGTTTCATTCATAATAATGGCAAAGATAACCTAGGAAAATTTGATGCAAAATCTGATGAAGGCATATTCTTAGGATATTCAACATCAAGTAAAGCTTATAGAGTATTTAACAAGAGAAACTTAATAGTAGAAGAATCTATTCATGTAATCTTTGATGAATCTTTAGCATCAAGTTCTAAAAAGATTGATGATGAGGAAGATACAAACATTCTAGAAAGAGACATTGAAAAATTAAATATAGATGTATCTTCAGATCATGAACAAGAAGCTAAAGATAATGATTCTCCTAGTGTTGATGTTGTTGATGGAAATCGTAATGATATAGATCTACCTAGAGATTGGAGATATGCCTATGGTCATCCAAGAGAATTAATTATAGGTGATCCATCTCAAGGAGTAAGAACTAGATCATCAATGAGAAACATCAATAATCATCTTGCATTTGTATCTCAAATTGAACCAAAAACTATTGAAGAAGCTGAAAAAGATAATAACTGGATGTTAGCCATGCAAGAAGAATTAAATCAATTCACTAGAAATAATGTTTGGACATTAGTGGATAGACCTAAAGATCATTCTGTAATAGGATCAAAATGGGTATTTAGAAATAAATTAGACGAAAATGGCATAGTAATTAGAAACAAAGCTAGATTAGTTGCAAAAGGATATAATCAAGAAGAAGGAATTGATTTTGATGAAACTTTTGCACCTGTAGCTAGACTTGAAGCAATTAGATTGTTACTTGCATTTGCATGTCATATGCATATCAATTTATTTCAAATGGATGTTAAAAGCGCATTCTTAAATGGATTTATAAATGAAGAAGTTTTTGTTGAACAACCACCGGGATTTGAAGATCATGAATTTTCAAATCATGTTTTTAAATTACACAAAGCACTATACGGTTTGAAACAAGCACCTAGGGCTTGGTATGAAAGATTAAGTAAATTTCTGATTGAAAATGATTTTGTAAGAGGAAATGTCGATAAAACACTATTTTTGAAAAAAAGATAAAGATTTATTAGTAGTACAATATATGTGATGATATTATTTTCGGTGCTACTAACAATTTGTTATGTCAAGAATTTGCAAAGTTAATGCAGGGTGAGTTTGAAATGAGTATGATGGGAGAACTCAACTTCTTCCTAGGACTTCAAATCAAACAAAGCAAAGATGGAATCTTCATCAATCAAGCCAAATACACAAAAGAACTGCTCAAGAAATTTGGAATGGAGTCAATCAAACCACTTGGGACACCTATGAGTCCTTCGTGCAAATTGGACAAAGATGAAGATGGTAAGAAAGTAGATCAAAAACATTACAGAGGTATGATTGGATCTCTTCTTTACTTAACTGCTAGTAGACCAGATATTATGTTTGCAGTATGTCTATGTGCTAGATTTCAATCTGAACCTAAAGAATCTCACTTAATTGCTGTAAAAAGAATTTTAAGATATTTAAGTGGAACTAAAAATGTAGGTTTATGGTACTCTAGAGACTCAACCTTAAATTTAATTGCATATTCTGATTCTGACTATGCTGGATGTAAATTGGATAGAAAAAGCACAAGTGGTGCATGTCAATTCTTAGGATGTAACTTAATCTCTTGGTTTAGCAAAAAGCAAAATTCGGTTGCATTATCTACTGCTGAAGCAGAATATGTTGCAGCTGGAAGTTGCTGTGCTCAAATCCTTTGGATTAAGAGACAACTTGAAGATTATGGCATAACCCCGATAAAACACCAATTAGATGTGATAACACGAGTGCAATAAATCTAACTAAAAATCCAATTCAACATTCAAGAACAAAACACATTGAAATTAGATATCATTTCATAAGAGAACATGTAGCTAATAATGAAATTTGTCTTGAATATGTTAATACAGAGGAACAATTAGCTGACATATTTACAAAACCTTTGAGTGAAGAAAGATTTTGTTATCTTAGAGGTGAATTAGGGATATGTGACCCTATGGATTGATTTTGATACATTAAGGAATGAGAATCTAAATTTCTATCAATTTCTTGATATTCCCTTCACTATTTTAAGGACAAATTATCTAGTCATTTGAGCTATTTGATCCTTAATACTCCAAATTTTATCAAAATTTTATAAAATTTATTTTGACGAGTTTCAGTCATTTGTATCTCATATATTTTTTGCTGAATTTGTCTCTGGAGTCGACACCTCAGAATGAGGAGTCGACACCTCTGACTGTGTCGCTCTCGGTCCCTGACCTTGGAGCCGACACCTGTAAATTCGGAGCCGACTCCAGTTCGAGCGCTGACTGTGTTAGCGATTTGGAGTCGACACCCGACTTTGCGGGAGTCGACACCTGGGAGTCAAATGTTGATTTATTAGGGCAGAGTCGACACCTCGTCACTTCATCACTTTCTCAAATCCTAACCAAACTCTTCCAAAATTTCTCCAAAACTTCCCCATCTCTAATTCCATCCAAATCGAACCTTTCCAAAGATCAAATGGCACCCAAAGGAGAGAATCAGTGGTTGGAGCGCCGGTAACTACGGGAAAGCGGTCCGCACGTCGTCCCGTTCGTGAGCCGACTCCAAGCAGCGATTCGTCCACAGATTCTGACAATCCCAACACATCTTCCACAAAGGTAGATACCCTAGCTGATAGAGTCATCACAATGGGTAGAAAAGTCGATTTTGACCTATTTGAATCCGAAGGTTTTTCAATCGGGAGACAATTGAAGGAAATGGGCTGGGATAGCTGTGTTCTCTTGATGTTCCTACCTATCCAGCCCTAGTAAAAGAATTCTATTTCAATTTGGCTAGAGGGGATGGAGGTTTAGTAAGCAATGTTAAAGGGAAAAGGATTCATCTCACCTTTCAAAAGCTCGGAAACCTCCTCAGCATCCCGATCACTGGTTTAGCAGCTGACATGCATAGTGATAGGTCAGCAGCCCTTTCAAGGATGTTAGGAAGGGATGTAACTGAGTTTGAAGAAATTAGAGCCAATCAACTACCCCTAGAATTGAGATTATTACACAATATATGCAGTAGGATCTTGTTTCCAAAAACTGGTCGGTTTGAGTATGTCTCGGAGCGAGACATTGTGGTTATGGACAGTGTTCTAACTGGGCAGCCGATCAATCTGGCAGCAATGATGATTTTTTATATGGCAGAAGCTGGAGGGAAAAGGAGATCATCCCTACCGTATGGAATGGTACTAACTATGGTATTCAAGAGCCAAGGGGTTACAATTCAAGAGAATGAACTTTCCAAGAACCTAAGGCACACAGATTACTATAGCTTAGCTACATTGCATCGGATGGGTTTTGTCAAGGTGAATGGTCAATGGGATAGGAAAGGACACCTAGATGAAAGAGCCCCTATGCCGAGAGTTTCTGAGCCTTGCGAGGCTGGACCATCATTTAGGGTTCCTTCTCCACAGCCTAGGAGTCCCATTCCTGCTCCTGCACCTGCACAAGTTTATGATCAACCATCCACTTCTTCGACTGGATTCTCAGACCTTCAAATGGAGCAATTAAAAAGTTTGTTTGCAGCTCAGAAGGATGAGTTTGACAGTAAATTTATGAATTAAAAGAATCACTTTACTCCCTTGATGATCGGATTGCAAAGATTGAATCAACTCTCAACTCCTCCGCAGAATCTTTAAATGGTGATTTGAAGAACATCTTTGAAGAGCTTAAAGAGATTTGTGGAGATGGTGAAACTTATTCAAAGTGCAACGCCGAACTTCAAGACAAAATCACAACAGCTTGCACATTTGTGGATGAGAGACTAAAAGATTATGTTAGACTTCAATGTGATGGAATGAAAAATATAGTAGACCATTTAACAAGAATAGTTAGAAAGAACTTTTGATGTTGTTTATGTTCAATCTTGTTGAAATGTTGTTTACATTTTGATGTAATGAAGTTAATATAATGAAGTTAAAGAGGGAGAGAATTATGTAATATGTTGATATAATGAAGCTTATGTTAATGAATGAAAAGTTTTTTATGTAATATTTGACTTTTGATTATCTTTTTGATGCAATTATCCTTTGATGCAGTAAAATATTCTTTACCTTTTTGTTGATTACAAAAAAGGGGGAGAGAATTAGGATTGTATATGCATTAAGAGGGAGAAAATTATATGGAAAGAATTATAGTTGAGAATGTTAATTGATTAATATGATATTGAGTTATTGATATGGATTGATAATCAAATTGAATTGTCTATGCACAAAGAAATCTTAAGTATCAAAGAGGAAGAATAATTTGAATTTGAACTTCATAAGAGAAGCTACCTTATTCAGGGGGAGCTTACTCGTAAAGATCACTTCCTTGATATTCTCTTTAATTTAAGAATTCTATGCATATACTCAATGTTTTTATAATCATCAAAAAGGGGGAGATTGTTGATCCATTCATTGATTTTGATGATTAATAAAGGAATTGAGTATATTTATTTGATTACTAATGGATTTTATAAGTGTTTCAGGACTTAAATTTATTTGATCAATTTAAAGGAATTAAGAAATGAATTTTGAATCAAATACAAATCAGAGATTTCAAAGTTTCAGAGCTTGGAGTCGACACCTAGAAAGTCTGGAGCCGACCCCATGGCCAATTCAATTTTAATCTGATTTTTGATACAACCTGGAGCCGACACCTAGAGTTTCGGAGCCGACACCTAAGGTTTCGGAGTCGACACTTACTGTGTCTGGAGCCGACTCCGATGCTGGAACAGAGCGTTGATTTTTCTGAGCATCCTGGAGCCGACACCTACAGTTTTCGGGAGCCGACACCTGACGACGGCGAGCCGACACTTACTTTTGCGGAGCCGACTCCACGACGAACTCAGATTTTACTATTTATGGAAAAACGATTCGGAGCCGACACCTGAAAAGCTGGAGCCGACTCCAACCCACCTGGACGAAAAATCAAAAATGCCAGATCAGCTCTAACGGTAATATTTTTGATTTCTGACATCTAACGGCTATTTTTTATGAATGGAAAATCCTTCCAGGTACACTCCAACGGCTAGATTTCCACCCAAAAATGAATCAAAGGAAAATCTATAAAAAGGGGGAAAAACAACCGTTTGAAAAATAAAGAAAGAGAGAGATAGAAACGGATAGACAAAAATCAAAAATCAAAATCCGAGAAGTCTTGAGCCTTATATCCAAGAGAGGAGCTTTCAAGTTCAAAACCTTCCACTCCACAAAGCTCAAAGAAGAATCCAAGCCGTTCAAATAGAGGAAAATCGGAGGATTCTCAACTAGAAGAAAGAGACCAACTTTTCAATCTTCTCAACTGCATCTACTGTGAAGAATCGGAGCTGAGGCTTGATTCAACCCAGCAAGGAGAAGAGGAAAAGAAGAAAAGAAGAAAAGCTCAAAGCCAAACAACTTCAAACCAGGCTTTTCTAAACCTATTTACTTTTCTTTGAATATTTGCTCATTAAGGAGCTGTGAAATTTGTAAAACATTATTATTCTTGTTTGTGCCTAGTTCAATCAAAGGGGATTGAACTAGTGGAGGTTGTTAACCTCGGGTCAAGCTAGTTTGCTTGAGTTTTGGGTTGTGTGCTGGTGAGCCCGAAAAACCGGCTGGGTTCGTTGTGATCCCGGGTAAAACAACAAGTTTGAGTTGTGAACTTGTAAAACAACTCGCTGTAATCGAGGTGATTATAGTGTGGACCCAAGTAGGATCTTGGGAGTGGACGTAGGTGTTGGATACACCGAACCACTATAAAATCTTTGTGTTTGCCGTGCTTCCATTGACTCTATCTCTATCTGTTTTATTCACTGTACTTTATATTTACATTGCATTTGTTTTCATTCATCTTAAGCAAACAATTTTTCAAGAGGCTAAATTTTTTAAAGAACCCAATCACCCCCCCCCCCCCCTCTTGGGTTGTCATCTGGGCCAACACATTCGAACCATCTACGGCTTCATAGTGTTGTATCACCTCCAAAGCATAGAGGCTAGGGTTTTCCTCTTTTGCTGCTTCTACACCCTCCACCACCAGTCGAGCTGGTGTTATTCTAGCCTAGGCCTGATCGAGCCCTCAAGCTAGGTCTTTCTACATCTATTAAAGGGTGAAAGATCCGATTTTTCTTTGCTGATTTCAAGGGGGTGAGGCCAAGGTGGGGGAACCCAGACGTGGGGCTGAACAAGGATCCATTAGTGGTCCCGAGGGACAAGGAGGTGCTCGAGCAGTTGCTTACCACAGTGGTCCCCTGCTGCAACCACCTCTTGTCGGAGAAGAATCTCTGGCTCGTGAGCATTTTTTGAGAGATGGTGAGCGGCCACAGACCTTTTCCTATTCCTTCTCTTTTTTTTACATATCGGCCTTTTAACTTATGTAATTATGAAGCTACCATCCCATGTCGTGAGGAGAGCAGCGATCAAAAGAAAAAGGAATACTGACAATGCCAAGGGGTCGAGGGGATGGCCATAGCCACAAACTCCGAACCGGTCCCCGAGCCCCTTGGTCCGCAAGTCCCGGGAGGACCAGGAGCCCTTTCTCGTCGTCAATCTCACTACCGACACACCCTTAGAGGGGGCAAGGGTTGAAGTGTTTATCCCACCTACAGAGCCTACCACCTTGGCCACGGGACTGACCCCAGATTAAGGCCTACCTACGAGAGAGCAAGGGAATGAAGAGCACCCGATAGTAGTGAGGCCATCGGTAGAGGAGTCATCGTCAATCTCCAGCGCAGCATCTATAGCTTTGGAACCGGCTGAGGCTGCAGAAAGAGGTGAGGTCAAGGCAATCCCCTCTTGCCCCTCGCTATGAAAAATGGCCACAGGGCAGAGCGGCTGATCTCCTAGGTCTGTCAAAGTTCCAAGGAGAGCTCCACCGTTAGGGATCTTCAGCCTTCTTCCGAGATGCCTTCGTGGCTCATCTATGGGTTAGTACTCTCGCTTCATAAAAAATTTGCTATTGTTTCATGCTGACGATGGCTCTGGTGCAGTCGGTAAACTTCCTGGCCACCATGAGGGATGTCCTCATCCAAGGTGAGGCAATCCTCCGCCAAACTCAACAAGAGGTCACCAATGCCTGAACCTAGGCCAAGGAAGTGCTAGAGGTGGCACAGACCGAGTGAGTGAAGGAGCTCAGGGAGGCCAAGTGCTAGGCGGCGGCCGAGCTGGAGTGCGCCCAGGTGGTCAGGGAATAGCTGGGCACTGCTAAGGCAACCATCATCGCTCTGGACCTCCATATCGACACCCTCACCATTGAAGTAAAAGTGGCCGAGGAGCAAGCCGAGAATGCGGAAGAGATCACCCGAATGGTCGACACCCAAGTAGCAGAGAGGGAGGCTGTAGCTCGAGAAGCGGAGGGGAGGGTCGCTGTCGCTGGGGAAAGGACTACTGCCACTGAGGAAAGGGTTGCAGCTACTGAGAGGATGGTGGATGACTTCCAAAAGTCTACTAGCTTTGTGGACGAGCTGGCCAAGGCCTCTGTCGACGTCTACTTCCAGGGCTTCTAGAATGGCAAGGAAAAGGTAGGCAGAGTCTTCAGCCTCTCAGGCATTGATGACATTGAGCCAAATGAGGTGTCAGAGGAGCCGCCCATGGCACCGAGGCTAGTCGATGATGAGTCCACACTGGTCGAGGCCTGAACATTTGATCTTTTTGTATTGAAGTTCGACTTGGTCAGCATTTTATAAATGTTTGCTAAGTAATAAAAGTGATACTTTTCTTAAAATTTCTATTCCTTGAAAATTCTTTTGAATACTTAGCTGTGTGTAGTGCATTCTTCCTTAGTCCGCATTAGGAGGATCCTTGATAGGACTGCATCAGTTCGGTGCTCACTGTAAGTGGGCTTGAGACTTAGTGGTAGTGTTGGGGCGGATCCTAGAGTGAGTGCTGAGGTTGGCCCTAAGACTAACCTTTGTGAAGACTTGAGGTCAGTCTTGGGCATTGCCCTCGCAGCAGGTTTATAGCATCGATCTATCATTGGAGCTTTAGGGCCAGTCGGGGTTGGTCCTGAGGTGTCGAGCCGGTCTCGAGCTTTAGGTGCCAATGCTGAAGTTGTTCTTCGCACTGACCCAAAGTCGGTCTTTAATGTCGAGATATCTTCGAGCTTTCAGTGCCGATCGAAGTCGGGCTTTAGTACCAAGCTGGCCTCGAGCTTTCAGTGTCGATCGGAGTTGAACTTTGGTGCCGAGCTGGCCTTGGGCTTTTAGTGCCGACCAGAGTCAGGCTTTCGTGCCCAGCTGATCTTGGGCTTTCAGTACCGACCAGAGTTGGGCTTTTGTGCTGAGCTGGCCTTGGGCTTTTAGTGCCAATTGAAGTCGAGCTTTGATGTTGAGTTGGCCTCAGGCTTTTAGTGCCGACCAGAGTCAGGCTTTGGTGCTGAGCTAGCCTCAGGCTTTTAGTGTCGACTGGAGTTGGGCTTTGGTACCGAGCTATAGTCAATCTTCGTGCTGATCTGAAGTCGGTCTATGGTGCCGAGCTAGAGTCGATCTTCATGCTGATCCAGAGTCGATCTTTGGTGCCGAGCTGGAGTTGGTCTTCATGTCGACCCAAAGTCGATCTTTGGTGCCGAGCTGGCCTCGGGCTTTCAGTGCCGATCAGAGTCAGACTTTGGTGTCAAGCTGGCCTTGGGCTTTCATTGCCGACCGGAGTTAGGCTTTGTTTGCCGAGCTGGTCTTAGACTTTCAGTGCCAATCAAAGTCAAGCTTTAGAGTACCAAGTTGGCTCGAGCTTTTAGTGCTGATTGGAGTTGAGCTTTGGTTCCGAGCTAGAGTCGATCTTCATGCTGACCCAGAGTTGGTCTTTGATGCCGAGCTAGAGTTGGTCTTCATGCTGACCCGAAGTCGTTCTTTGGTGCTAAGCTGGAGTTGATCTTCATGCTGACCCAAAGTCGGTCTTTGGGTTGAAAGGGTGAGATACTCAAAAATATCTTTTTTAGCTGAAATGATGAGTTATCCAATCTCATGAAAGAATGAAATATTCAAATTCATAATCAAACATAGGTGTACATTACTGATAGTACCGATGGAGGTTGTTAGAATTCTAGGTACGGGGGAGTGGCTTTCCATCAAGTCCCTCGATTCGGTATGCTCCGTGGTGGAGGACCTCAAAGACCGGTAGGGTCTTTCCCAATTTAGTGACAACTTGCCTCCTTCTGCTGGCTTTGAGACTTGACCTACCTAAGAACTAGGTCCTCTGGCAGGAATGCCTTGGGGCGAACACGAGTGTTATAGTATCTGGCGGCTCACTGGCGATAGGCAGCCATCCTAAGCCGCACCCGATCATGTACCTCCTCGATGAGGTCAAGGTTGGCTTGCAGCTGGCTTGGGTTACCCTCCTCATCATATGACTCCACCCGAGGACTCAAGATGCCAATCTCCATAGGGATAACAGCCTCAGAGCCGAATACAAGACTGAAGGGGGTCTTCCCAATGGGAGCCCATGGCATTATGTGATAGGCCTAGAGCACGTTGGCGAGCTCGTCCATCCATATTCCTTTGAATTCATCTAGCCACGTTCTAAGCCCTTGGAGGATGGTGCGGTTTGTTACCTTAGCCACCCCATTTGTTTGGGGATGGTTGACGGAGGTAAACTACTGGCGAATATCTAGCTCATTGCAGAATCCCCTGAAGGGAACGTTGTTGAATTATCGATTGTTGTTGATGATGAGAGTGTGATGCAGCCTGAATCGACAGATGATGGACTTCCAGAAGAAGGATCTCACCTTACCTTTGGTGATTTTTGCCAGTGCCTTAGCTTCAACCCACTTGGTGAAGTGGTTGATGGTGACCAGTAGGAACTTTCGCTGGCTGAAGGCCGGGGGATGGTCCCATGATGTTCATCCCCCACTAAGCAAAGGGCTATGGGGCTGCCAAGGAGCTCAGTTGAGAGGTCGGCTATCGCTGGATGTTGGCATATCGCTGACAGCTATCGCATCTTCGAACCAGCTTAGTGGCGTCCTCCTTCATTATGAGCCAGTAGTACCCCTGGCACAGAGCCTTATATGCCAGCGCTCTGCCCCAAAGACGGCTTTCACAGATGCTTTCATGGATCTCGCAAAGGATGTAGTCAGCATCCGTAGGGCCAACGCACTTAAGGATTGGGTACAAGAAGGACCTTCGGTACAACTGCCCGTTCAGTATCAAAAACTTGGGAGCTCACCATTTGAGTAGCTTGGCCTTTGCTGGGTCCTTTGGGAGAGTGCGATCGGTGAGGTACTGGACGTAAGCATCATCCAAGTAGGCTCTTGGCTGACCAACAGGGCTTCCTCAGTGGCCTTGATGCTCAGGACTTCTAGATGCTCTATATACATCCTTCCCAGGGCCCCGTCGGCCAAGGTGGCCAAATGAGACAATGCGTCGGCTCTAGCGTTCTCACCCCTAGGAATGTAGTTGATACTAAATAAGCAAAAAATGAGGTCTATGATTGGACCTTACTAAGATAGTGGGATATAATGGGATCTTGGGCCTCATACTCTTCAGTGATTTGTCCGAAGATAAGTTGGGAGTCAATGAACACTCTGAGATGTTTTACTTTGAGCTCCTTGGCTAGCTTCATTCCCGCTAGCAAGGCTTCATATTCTTCTTGATTGTTGGTGGCAGGATAACAGTGGCGACTATCATAGTCTACCTCTGGTGGGTTGGTGATTCTGCGATTGAGCTCCTCCAGCCGCTGGTTGTACTCATCTAGCCGTTGCTCAGCCCGATAAGAGATTCAACCATCGAAGGACCCTTCCTGCGAAGATCCCAAAGATGGGGAAGGGTTGCAACGATGATGATGCCCTCGCTCAGTTTCCTTCCCATGCCGCTGCTTGGGAGAAGTGCTAGCATGGAGAGAAGGGGACCGAGGCCTCTTGGAGGCCTCCCGATGGTGATGCCTAGGTAAGGCATGGTGACAGCGGATCTCCCGGTGAGAGGATCTCGCGCGGATGGACTGTTGACTGGGTTGAACTATTCCCGCACCTGGCGAGGGTGGCCTTGGGTGTTGCTGCGTAGCTGCTGGCTATTGTTGCAACTCCTGGACTGCCACCATAAGTGATTGGACTTGCATCATAAGGGTGGCAATTTGATTGTCCTGAGGTGGTGGCAATGGCTATGTAGGAACACTGGCCTAAAGAGCTGGGAGACTGGTCTTTGGCTACTTAGCTCCCTGATAATGCCCCCCAACGTAGCTGATAAAAACCTCTTGGGTGTGCGTCACCACCATCTTCTTGCTTGCTCTGGGAAAAGGAAGTTTGTAGCTGGCTGGTTTGAAGCTTTCTACCTCTCTTTTCCTCCTTCCTGGTGCGCCAATATGTTGCCACCAAGTCACGTTCCTTGAACATCGGGTCATGGAGTAGATATGAGGGATGGAGAGGACAGGTCGGAAATCTCCTAACGCCTCCTCCTTGATGGAATTCCTGCAAGAAAGTTTATAGGGATCGGTTGCTCTGGTGGGGACCTCCGATGCTCAAGTAAGCAACTTGAAAAATAGTGAGGAACAATAGACTAAAAGACTTTAGCCAGGAACTTGGAGTTTAGATCCCTTCTCTCATTATGAGTGAAGGTTCTTATACATGTCTGGAGGTCCCTCGTACCTGCTTTTGGAAGGTTGTTGATTCCGAGATGTTATTGTCTGGTAGTGGACAAGCGGCAGGGTTGACAAGGACAGCCTGCAACCATTCCTGGGTTTGTCAGGCATAGCCTTGCTCGTCAGCCTCCTACCAAGCGCGGTGCCATAGGTGGTAGGTGGGCTGGGTCACATCAGGCATGCATCGTAACTGGCAGTAGCTACGTGCAATCGCAAGCGGTTGGTGGATCACATTGTGGATGTAGGTGGTTAGCGAGCCACGTGGCAATTGTAGGTAATTGGTGGGTCACGTGGTGGTTGCAGGTGGTCCAAGGCTGAGGAAACCATGAAGTCTGAGGCCAAGGGGACCTAGAGTCCGAGGCCGAGGGGACCTTGGAGTCCGAGGCCGAGGGGATTCTGAAGTCCGAGGCCGAGGGAGCCTTGGAGTTCGAGGCCAAGGGAATTCTGGAGTCCAAGGCCGAGGGGACCTAGAGTCCGAGACCGAGCCAGCCCTGGAGTTCGAGGCCGAGGTTCCATCAGTCAACCCTCCCGTTAGCCCTAACGTGGCTTGATCAGCCACATCACTTTTAAAATAAATGGGGGTAAACCTCAAATTGTATCATTGAAAAAGAACTACCGTACCTTTGCAAGCAAACAGCTGATCAAGAAATCAACTAAGAGCTGATGAGGAAGCAAGAAATTCAAAATATGAAGACCACATAAGTATAATTTTAAATAAGGAAGTTCCATCAGGACAAGAGCTTATTTCATATTTGAAGGATGTTGATAATAAAGTAGAAACATGGGAGATAATGAAAGTCAATTATTTGAAGGCAAAAGAAAATAAAGGCAAAAGAATAAGAGTAATACCATAATGATACTACATCAATCATTTTCAAGAAGCAAAATTTCAAAGAAAAGAAATATAGAAATTATGGCTGCCATTCCACTAAAAATGATTTTATAGAAAAGAGGCAAGAAAAACTTAAGAACAAATGATTGATCAAAATAATTTTGCAACATATAGGAAATGAATATTGTCTACTCTTAAAGGCTTGCATTATGTTTTTAAAAATGTACATGGACTGCCTGCAACAACTTAACCTAGATTTCTATAAATAGTATTCATCAAGAGCCAAATTTTCAAGCTATGGAGAGTTAATGCAGCCCAGAAAAATACAAATAGTCCCTGGTTCAATTTGACATAAGCTGATTTTTTTAAGCCAGGAAGAATTAATGCAATACAAGAATACAAAAATTAAAAATGTGTTGGCTTTTAAGAAAACTTTATTATGAGTTTCCTTAAAATCTTACTTTTATCTAAAACTTTATTATGAGTTTTATTAAAATCTTATTTTTATCTTAGTCTTTATAGAAGATTTATTATATTCTCTTTAGGAATCTTATTTTGTCAATGAAGAATCATCTTATGATTCCAAGTCCCTTACTTTGGGTCGAAGCGTTTTAGACTTAGCCTGATTAGGAATTTTGATTCTAGTCAAACTTTTATTATATCAATTTTACTCTATAAATAGGTCCCTAATGTATTTCATTGAATCAATGATTTGAGTAATAAAATTATAAGGGATTATTCTCTTGTCTTAGCTTGAAATTGTTTCTAACTTAAGTGATGTGAGGCCACAATTTTCTCTAGGACGATTGGAGATGCTGAATCAAACACCCTTAAGGAAATGGTACGAGATAAGTAGTTATCCTCTTTCTACCTGTCTGGATCAAATTTGATGTTATGATCAGATATGCCTACAGCACAACTTAGTCACATCATATGATATACAAATATTAATATTAAAAATTACATGATTTAACTACAATGGAAAGCCTTTCTTAGATGTTCTTTATTTCTTGGTCTTTAGGGCATTTGGGAACCTATGAGAGCCTTTACCCCCTCTCTCTTACATATGCCCTTTTATCTTTTTAATTCGGCTTTGAATTGCACCAGTTTCACTTGAAGATTGTTTTGAGGTTGAAGTGGAAATGCATTCACCAATATCTAGGGTTAAAAATTGAAACTTGTTAAAAATAGTAATAGGATGATCCTTACCACCTTCTTGTTGCACAAATGATTCCAGCTTATTAATCAAACGCTTCACTAGCTCTTGACAATATTCATATGCATCATTACTATATGAAGCCTCTGAAAGAATAAAGTTATATGTGTGCATTAATGTACAAAAACATCTAGCTATACATACTTTAGGATGTATTGGACTTGGATCTTTATCAGACATTACCATATCGGTCATAGAATCCTTTGGCCATCTCTTCAAGTAGCATTTTTAGGGAAGCTCTTTAATATTCATATGATCCAAAACTCTTATAACATGAGAACATTTTTGTTGGTCCAGATAGCAACCCAAGAGGGGGGGGTGAATTGGTTTTTCAAAAATTAAACTCCTTTTAAAAATGATCCCCCAGTGGAAGTGAAAACTTAGATGTATACGAATTAAAACAGAGTATGCAAAGATAGAGAGTAAGAGACAAGAAAACAATCACTGCAAACACAAGAATTTTATAGTGGTTCAGTGTACCTACACCTACACCACTTTCAAGTACCTCTTGGGTCCACACTATAATCAATCTGATTACAGCAGAGTTGTTTTGCAAGCTCACAACTCAAACTTGTTGTTTTTCCGGGTGCACAACGAACCCAGCTGGTTTTCAAGGCTCACCAGCACACAACCTTACAACACAAGCAAACTGCTTGCACAAGGCTAACAGCCTCAACGGAATCAATCCTCTAATTGACCCAGCTAACAATAAATTTTTTACAAATATAAAACTCCTCCAATGAGCAAATATACAACAATAGAACAAAAATAAAGGGATAGGAGTCAAAGCCTGATTTGCAGATCTTGATAGCTTGCTTCTCCTCTTCTCTTGAGTGGATCTTCCTTTAGAATGCTCTTGAAGCTCAGAAGATTAGAAAACTAGGGCTTGCTTCTTCTTTTGAGATTTCTTCAAAATGAAACCAGGAAAGCTTGGAATCTCTCTCTTTTCTTTTGGAAAATAGTATAATCTTTTCTTTCGAATCTTCCCTCTTTTCTCTTTTGATTTTCTGATGGATTTCACTCTTGTTTTTCTGATTTTTCTCTCTTGTTGTCTCTCTTTTTCGGATACAACAGAAACCCTTCTTATAGATCATTCTTAATCCAAAATAGCTAAAAACTATCTATTAGAAACAAGTGTAAGAAGGATTAGAACCAAATATGGTAATAGCCATTAGCATTAAAAAGATAAAAGTAGAGTTTAGAGACGTTCTGACAGTTCTAGAGTTGTATCTGACAATCTGGAGTCGACTCTAACTTTTCTGGAGTCGGCTCTAAATCGAAAATCCCCAATCCGCTCGATCTGGAGTCGTCTCTGACTTTTCTGGGGTCGACACGAAAATCTTCTGGAGTCGACTCTAACAGTCTAGGAGTTGACTCTAAGTCATAACCAGAAAAACCATCGTTCTGTTCTTTCTGTTGGAGTTGGCTCTAACAGTACACGTGTCGACTCTAAGTCTGTACCGATTTCCGGAGTCGACTCTGCGATTCCATGTGTCGACTCTAATGTCTGCAATCTTACCTTGACATTAGATTCGAACTAGAACTTGATTTATCTTATGATTTTGATTAATAAATCAAATCATAAACTGAAAAACTTAACCAAAATCATTAGTAACTTCAAATGTTATACTCAAATAGTTTTGTTAATCATCAAAATTAATAATTGGGTCAACAATCTCTCCTTTTTGATGATGACAAAAACATTGAGTATATGCATTAAAGATTCATTTGAAATAAGCGTTATAGACATTGTTAAAGCTTTAAAACTTTCTAATAGAGAATTTGATGCCAATTTTCAAAATGAACTTTAAAAACATACTTGAGTTCTATTATAAACAACAATCAAGATGATTTAACATAGAAAATCATTAAGCTCCCCCTGCATTGAATAACTCCCCCTAAGCAAAGTACATGTAAATAAACTGAAATCGATTGATCATATTTGATACTAATTGATTAGAATTTATAGATTTCTCTTCCCCTTTTTGAGATATGCCAATTGATTAAAACATATTAAAATCTTATAAATCTTATATTCTTTCATTCCCTCTTATATTTTTCATGCTCTCTTATATTCTTTCATTCTTTCTCTCCTTTATGCATATACAATTTTTCTCCCCCTTTTTTGTTATCAGCAATAAGGTGAATTTAAAAATAATAATGTAGGTTATCAGAGCGAGGTTGTTGGTTCATTCAATCATAGAGATAGTAAACTTCATTCATTGTAATTGCTCCTTATAGACAAATTTGTAATAAAAAGATAATTGTATTTCAATTCAAGATGCATTACATGTGTCTATCAAAATACATTCACATTAAGGTACCATATTAAGTAGAAATTCCTAGATACAAGCTAACAAAGTATAGTAAACTAGAAATCCTAAGATACAAACTAGAATCTAAAAATCTAATCTTAGGTTTCTAAAAAGTAGGGTATCACTATAGGAAATAGAAGTTCAATCAAACATGTTTGTATACAATTTTCTTCAGATGACCTATCAGTTCCATAATCTCATCCTTTTGTGATTTCTTAAAACCTTCAAGACAATCTTCAATCATTGTAACAACAAAATCTATATCTCTTCTTAACTGACCAGTAGCGTCTAGATAAACTCTAGATCTATCTGCGATCCCTTCCAACCTTTCAAAAATCTTATGAAGCTCAAATGACAGGGTATCCACAGATCTATCCAAAGTAGATGCAATCATGTCAAGTTTAGAACTGATCTCCTCCTTAAATTTTCTGAAGTCATCTCTCATCTGACAAATCTCATTGGTCCTCTGACTATCATACTCAGCTAATAATGCTCTGAGCTGACTAATCTGCACATCTGAAAATCTACCAGATACAAATGCTGTCTGAGGTGGAGGTGAAGGGTATGTGCTCAGTCCAGCCTCAGAAGGTCCATAGTAGATGGTCCCACAACAGATGGGTCAGGGACTGATGGTTCCGCAACTGATGGTCCAGGGATGTCCTTTGCTCTGGCCTCCTCAACTCTGGCCTCCTATGCTCTAGCCTCACGTCCTCCCTTTATCCAAATACCATTTACCTTCCTGAAGCCCATACGGTGAATGGTAGAGACACTGTAGTAATCTGTATGCCTTAGTTTTCTCAGTGGCTCATTATCCATGATCAACACACCTTGGCTTCTAATAACCAAAGTCAGAATCATACCATATGGCAATGTGATCTTTTCTTGGTAGCTGGCTCTGCCATATAGCCAATCATCATCCCAGCTAAATTTACTGGCTACCCGGTGATGATGCAATCCATCAGCAAGATGTCTCGCTCTGAGACATACTCAAATCTGCCTATCTTTAGAAATAAGATCCTCCCGCAGATGTTATGAAGAAGCTTGAGTTTCAAATTCAGTTGATTTGCCAAAATCTCCTCAAACTCAGATACTTCTCTCCCCAACATCCTAGATAGGGCACCACCACGATCATTATGTTGATACTCATTTATTCCAATAGTGGGCATCTCTAACAAATTTTCAAGAATCTCAGCAGTGATTACAACTTTTGTTCCTCTAACATAACTTACTAAACCTCCCTCTCCTCTACTCAAATCATTGTAGAACTCTCTTACGAGGGCAGGGTAGGTAGGAATATCCAAAGAACAAACTTTTTCCATCCCATTTTCTTCAATTGATGGCCAATAGTAAAACCCTTCGAAGCAAAGAAATCGAAATCAACTTTTCTTCTGGTTGTTATAGCCTTACCCGCTAATTGGTCGACATGTGGAGAAGATGGAGATGGTGGTGAAGCCTCTCGAGTGGCAGAAGATGAAGAGGATGACGCTTGTCTTCGAATCGTGCGATGCCTCGTGGGAACGGCCGAACCTCCAACAATCGCACGCCTTTTAGGAGCCATAGGGTTTGATTGGAATGAGTAATCAAGAGATTTGAAGGGTTTGGAGGGGTTGGAATCAGTTTCGAACGGCTCTAGAGAGGATTTGGAGATGATAGAATCCGAATAGGTGTCGACTCCGCCTTTATATTTTGACCTAGGTTCACTTAGAGTCGACTCCACAAAGCGAGGTGTCGGCTCCGAACCAAAAAATCTGTCAGCGCTCGAATTAGAGTCGGCTCTGTAGAAGCAGGTGTCGGCTATAATTGCTCAGACAGAACATCAAAAATAAAGGTGTCGACTCCACAAACTGAAGGTGTCGACTCCACAAAAGTTTCAGTGAAAAATTTGAATTTCAAGGATTTGAAACTGATCAAATTGAACATCAAACTCTAGATAAGTATTCCTTAATAATTGGGGAAACAATGAATCAATTTTCTAGATAAATTTCCTTATTGAACATAGAGGATTTTCAAGAAATTGATGAAGTCTAGATAGTTGTTATCCTTAAGAGTTTCAGAAAATCATTCTAAAGGATCACAAACTCCTAATTCTCCTCTAAGATAACAAAATCTTTCTTCACTTAATGGTTTGGTAAAGATATCAGCTAATTGTTCATTAGTAATCACATATTCAAGACAAACATCATTGTTGGAAACATGTTCTCTGATAAAGTGATGTCTAATTCCTATGTATTTAGTTCTTGAATGTTGAATTAGATTCTTAGTTAGATTGATTGGACTAGTATTATCATATATAATAGGAATTTTATCAAGTGTGATACCATAATCTTCAAGTTGTCACTTAATCCAAAGGATTTGAGCACAGCAACTTCCAGCTGCAACATACTCTGCCTCAGCAATGGATAATGCAACGGAATTATGCTTCTTGCTAAACCAAGAGATTAAGTTACTTCCTAGAAGTTGGCATGCACCACTTGTACTCTTCATATCTAATTTACAACCAGCATAATCAGAATTAGAATAAGCAATCAACTTCAAAGTTGAGTTTCTAGAATACCATAATCCTACATTTTTAGTTCCATTTAAGTATCTAAAGATTCTTTTAACAGCAAATAAATGTGATTCTTTAGGATTAGATTGATATCTTGCACATAGGTAAACAGAAAACATAATATCTGGCCTACTTGCAGTTAAGTAAAGAAGTGATCCGATCATATTTTGGTAATGCTTCTGATCTACTTTCTTACCTTCTTCATCCTTGTCCAGCTTGCATGAGGGACTCATTGGCGTACCAAGAGGTTTAGCAGTTCCATACCAAACTTCTTGAGTATTTTCTTTGTGTACTTTGTTTGGTTAATGAAAATCCCCGCTTTCTCTTGTTTGATTTGAAGTCCAAGGAAGAAGTTGAGTTCTCCCATCATGCTCATCTCGAATTCTCCCTGCATTAACTTAGCAAATTCTTGACAAAGGAGATTGTTAGTAGCACCAAATACAATGTCATCAACATAAATTTGAACAATTAATAAATCCTTTTCTTTTCTTTTTAAAAAAAAGTTTTATCAATATTTCCTCTAGAAAAATCATTTTCAATCAAAAATTTACTCAATCTATCATACCAAGCTCTAGGTGCTTGCTTTAAACCATAAAGTGCTTTGTGTAATTTGAAGACGTGGTTTGGAAATTCATAATCTTCAAAACCAAGAGGTTGTTCAATATAAACTTCCTCATTTATAAAACCATTTAAAAATGCACTTTTAACATCCATTTGAAATAAGTTAAAATTCATATGACATGCAAATGCAAGCAGTAGTCTAATGGCTTCTAATCTAGCAACAGGTGCAAAGGTTTCATCAAAATCTATACCTTCTTCCTGATTATATCCCTTTGCAACTAATCTAGCCTTATTTCTAATCATCAAGCCTTTTTCATCCAATTTATTTCTAAAAACCTATTTAGATCGTATTATAGGGTGGTTTCTAGGTCTGTCTACTAGGGTCCAAAGTTGGTTCCTAGTGAATTGGTTTAACTCTTCCTGCATTGCTAACATCCAATAACTATCTTTCTCAGCTTCTTCTATAGTTTTGGGTTCTATATGAGATACAAATGCAAGATGATTTTTGATATTTCTCATTGATGATCTAGTCCTTACACCTTGAGATGGATCACCTATGATTAGGTCCTTAGGATGACCATAAGCATATCTCCAATCTTTAGGTACATCTTTATCATTATGAACAATATCAATACCATCATCTTTAGGTGAGTCATCATCCTTAGCTTCAGGTTCTTGATCTGAAGATATATTTAATTTTTTAATACCACTTTCAATCAAAGATGTATCTTTCTCATCATCAATTTTACCCGAACTTGATGCTAAAGACTCATCAAACACTGTATGAATGGATTCTTCTACAACTAAGCTTCTTTTATTAAATACTCTATATGCCTTGCTAGATGTAGAATATCCTAGGAAAATACCTTCATCAGACTTTGCATCAAACTTCCCAAGATTATCCTTACCATTGTTATGAATAAAGCATTTACAACCAAATGCATGAAAATAACCTAAATTGGGTTTCCTATTATGCCATAGTTCATAGGGAGTCTTCTTAAAGATAGGTCTAATCAGGGCTCTATTTAGGATGTAACATGCTGTGTTTATAGCTTCCGCCCAAAAATATTTTGAAGTTGGCTTTCACATAGCATGGTATGGGCCATGTCTTCTAAAGTCCTATTCTTTCTTTCTACAACTCCATTTTGTTATGGTGTCCTAGGTGCTGAAAAATTATGATGTATGCCTTTTTTAAAACAAAATTTTTCAAATAAGTGATTTTTAAATTCAGTTCCATGATCACTTCTAATAGACAGTATGGTAGTGTTTTTCTCATTTGTGACTTTCTTAACAAATTTCAGGAATATTGAGAAAGTCTCATCTTTGTGAGCCAAAAACATTATCCAAGTGAATCTAGAGTAATCATCTACTATCACAAGACCATATTTCTTTCCTCCTAGACAAGTGGTTCTAGTATGTCCAAAAAGGTCCATGTGTAGTAGCTCTAGTGGCCTAGTAGTTGAAACAACATTCTTAGATTTGAAAGAAGTTCTTGTTTGTTTTTAAATTGACATGCATCACATATTCGATTATTTTAAAATTTAAACTAGGAATACCTTTAACTAGTTCCATTTTCAATAGTTTAGAAATTAGGTGTGTGCTTGCATGACCTAATCTACGGTGCCATAGCCAACCAATCTCATTCATCTTAGCATTATTAGTAACTAAGCAATGATTACTTGAAGATAAATTACTCAAATCAATTAAGTACACATTGCCATAACGTTTACCAACAAGAATAATGTTGTTATCAATGGGATTAGTAACAGTGCAAATAGAAGCTTCAAAGGAAACTTTGAAACCTTTATCACACAGTTGGCTAATACTTATCAAGTTATGCTTAAGTCCATCAACATAAAAAACATTATCAATATGAGTAGATGGAGTAATTTGAATCTTACCAATACCCATGATATGGCCTTGACCATTATCACCAAAAGTAACTACTCCACCTCTTTTCGATTCAAGGGTGATGAATTGATCTTTATCACCCATCATGTATCTTGAGCAACCACTATCAAGGTACCACTTTCTTTTCAGTCTGATGGCTGTAAGACACTCCTGCAAAATATTCATATCTTAACTTTAGGTAGCCAAGCCTTCTTGGCTCCTTCATGGTTAGATGCAATAAATATTATTCCTTTGGGAACCCAAATCATATTTCTTTTATCATGTGGAGTTTTACACATATAAGATTTATGTCCTTTGTTTTCACATTTAAAACAAGTGATATTTGATGATTTTTTAGCATGTACAAAAATATTTTTCAAGGATTTTTGCTTTTTAAGTGGATTATATCCTAATCCGGCATTATCAAAACAGCTTTTTGATTGTCCAAAATCATATTAAGTTTGATAGAGCTCAAAGTAAATTTATCAACTATAGGTTTAAGTCTATCAACTTTATTTTTCAAGCTTTCATTTTCTTTTATCAAAGTTCTTTTTCTACAACATGCTTTTCATTTTTAAAGATAGATTTTGCATTTGATTTTTCATGTCTTTGTTCTTTGAACTTAATTTTGCAAAATCATCAATCAATTCATAAAAAGTACTATGCAACTCATCAAAAGTAAAGTCATCAAGAAAACTCGGACTTACCTCATCATTGTCCGCCATGAAACATAGATTGGCCATTTCACTCTTCTCTTCCTCTTCGGAGCTTGAGCTTTTCGAATCACTCCATGTGGCCATCATTACCTTCTTTTTGAATCTCTGGATGCCTTTCTTTAGTTGTGGGCATTCAGATTTAAAATGACCCAGCTTCTTGCATTCAAAACAGATAACTTCTTTTTCTTTGCCTTTGTCCTCATCTTTTCTAGCAAAGGGCTTTTTCTTTTCAAACTTCTTCTTCTTCATGAATCTTTTAAACTTCCTTGTGATGAGTGCCATGTTCTCATCATCACTTTCATCTTTAGATTCATGAGGCTCTTCCATATATTCAGAAATCTTAAGAGCCATAGTCCTCTTCTTCTTTGACTCATCATCATCAATATGTTGCTTAACTTGTAGCTCATGAGTCATCAAGGATCCTGATGACGCCAAGAAACCCTCCTCGAACGTCGGGGATGACGGACGTCTCCCTCCTCGAAGTCCTGCAAGAAAAGTCCCCGGGGATCGGTGGCGCCGGTGGAGACCCTCCGACGATCAAGTCAATTGCTTGGGCTTAAACAAAGAACCGCTCCAGCGAAGAAGAGCTGAGGCGGTTAGGGTTTTTGCTGGGAGGAAGAAAGCTCAGAAAAACCAGAGTTCAGATCCTACTTACGGCGTGAGTATGTGTCTTTTATACCTGTCCGAATGCTATGATACGGAGCCTTGGAAGATCTCTATCGTACCGTTGCCGGTTGATATGACTGGACTCCATTGCTAGAGGTAGCGAGTCGTATGCTGTAGCGAGGCATGGTGATGCACAGGGACATGCAACACGCCAAACACCGTTATGAGGCATGGCCCTCCGTAACGGGGCACAATCACGGAAGTACCGAATAGTACGCAGCGGCAAGGCATGGTCATGCACAGGGGCATGCAACGCGCCAAGCCTCGTTATGAGGCATGGCCCTCCGTAATGGGGCACAATCACGGAAGTACTAAATAGTACGCTGTGGCAAGGCATGGTCATGCGCTGAAGATCATGTACAAGTACCGTGCCACCTGATATTTACTGTTTTCCTTAGCAATTGAGTCACGTGTTGACCACTGATGACCCCACCCCCCGACCCCGAGGGGATGCCGGGGGTGGGGGAATGACGGTGCACCCCGAGACCGATGGGGGTCTCGGGGTTAAGAAATGATGACCTCCCCTGACCCCGAGGGGGTGCCGGGGGTGGGAGAATGACGGTGCACCCCGAGACCGATGGGGGTCTCGGGGTTAAGAAATGATGACCCCCCCTAACCCCGAGGGGGTGCCGGGGGTGGGGGAATGACGGTGCACCCCGAGATCGATGGGGGTCTCGGGGTTAAGAAATGATGACCTCCCCCGACCCCGAGGGGGTGCCGGGGGTGGGGGAATGACGGTGCACCCCGAGACTGGTGGGGGTCTCGGGGTTAAGAAATGATGACCCCCCCCCGACCCCGAGGGGTGCCGGGGGTGGGGGAATGACGGTGCACCCCGAGACCGATGGGGGTCTCGGGGTTAAGAAATGATGACCCCCCCCGACCCCGAGGGGGTGCCGGGGGTGGGGGAATGACGGTGCACCCCGAGACCGGTGGGGGTCTCGGGGTTAAGAAATGATGACCCCCCCCGACCCCGAGGGGGTGCCGGGGGTGGGGGAATGACGGTGCACCCCGAGACCGGTGGGGGTCTCGGGGTTAAGAAATGATGACCCCCCCCCGATCCCGAGGGGGTGCCGGGGTGGGGAAATAACGGTAGCCGCCGTTACCTTTTCTGAGGACACAGGGATCAGTCATATCAGATGCCCCCTCGCCCCTGGGACGGAGTGGGTCCCACCGCTGAGGCTCTAGGGGCGTTCTCCACGTGGCTGATCCCTGTCCTCAACCTTTATGCGGACGGCATGGGGAATGTAAGGAGGCGGCCCTCCGTACACTGCGCCAGCCATGATCGCCCTCGAGAATGAGGACGGGCTCTTCGGAGTCCGCGCGAAAAGGTGTATCATCATTTCCTCTCATTACGGCGACGTCAGCAAGGTCCCATCACTAGCCGGGGGCGTGCCGCACCACGCGCCGGGGCGTTCCTCGAGGCGAACCGGCGTATGGCAAGGAGCCGCGTGGTCGACGAGACATGGCGGGACATTTTGAAAACTTAATAAAGCTAGCCAAGGGGGGGACTGATGCCCCATCGCCATCGTCTTCTTCTTTGTCTGTTCCCTAGTTTCTCCTGCGATCTGCAAGCCCACACCCGGTCTTCTTTTGACCTCCCAGGTTAGCTCCTCCTGCCTCATCCATGAGTTCCCCTTCCTGGACCTCGGAGGACGGCTTTGAGGATCGTCCTCCCTCTGTGAGGCGCCGGACCTCCCCCGTTCCTTCTCCCACACCTGAGTGGTCCTCTGATTCGGAGGACCACATCCCTCTGGCCCGGCGACGGGCCACCGGTGGGGCCCCATCGAGGGGCCACCGGTGGAGGGCTGGGACCTCTTCGAGGGTGGAGGAGTCCCCAGAGGGGATAGCCTCCGTCCTGAAGCGACCGGATCTGGAAAGGATTCGGGCCCGCTACAGGATCCCTCGGGAGGTCGAGCTGTTCCTGCTCACACCTGACGACCGGGTCATCTCCTCCCGACCCGGTCGAGTAGCTCTCTATGAGATCTGCCTGCAGGCAGGTCTCCACCCTCCCTTTCACCCTTTCTTTGTCAGCCTACTTGATTTCTACTCTTTGACTCCTTCTCAGCTAGTCCCAAACTCCTGTCACGTGATTAGCGCTTTTGTCATTCTTTGTCACCGCCTAGGTATCACTCCTAGGATTAGTTTGTTCCGCAATTTCTATTCCCTCCGAGCCCAGAAAGGGTGGTGGCTGTTCCAGCCCCGACCCAACAGGGTTCTGAAACTCCTCTTGCCCTCATCAATCAAGGGATGGAAACCCTGCTTCTTTTTTGCCAACATTGACCAAGTCCGGCCCCGGTGGGGGGACCCCGACCTCCGTGGGAATGCCGTGGCTGTCCAGCCTGGAGACCGGGAGGCGATGGGGTTGCTGCTGACCACCGAGATTCCTCGGTACACCTTGCTGCTATCGGAGGATCACTTGGAGTCGACGGGCCTCATTTCCCATCGGGGTAGGCTTTCTCCATTCTGCCCCTCTTCTTTCTTCTCTCCCCTTTTTTTTTTTATTGTCCTGAAAACCTGACCTGCGTTATGCAGCAATGAAAATTCCGACCGCGAAAGTGATGAAGGCTGCCAAGAAAAGGGCCCGAGAAGGGCCGCCCAGGAACCAGCGGGCCCCAGCCCCGAAATGCCCGATGGTCCGGGTCTCCCTCCTGGCACCAGTCTCCCCACCCCCGGCTCCGTCACATGTCCCAGCTGTACCGGAGGTCGACCTTACGACCGACACTCCACCAGAGGTGGGGGCGATAGCGGGAGCCACCGCCGAGGAACCAGAAGTGGGGGCGCATGTGCCAACCAAGGAGTTCCCAGTCCCCGAGAGAGCGACCCCACCAGGCATTGCCAGGGACTGGGGCGAGGGACCATCCGGCCCCACGAGCCCACCCCCCGAGGGGCCACTTGGGAGTGGCCCGCACATAGAGCCGGGACATCAGGAACGGCGGAGGAAGGCGAGGGCGCACCCAGGCTGCCTCGAGACTCCTTGGACGACGGCCATTGGGCCGAGCAGGCCCTGGGTCCGTCTTCGATCTTAGGATCATTGAGGATCTCAGCCATCTGGGGGAGGATGCATTCTTCCGGGACTCTTACGCCGCAGTGGTCAAGGTAAGCAATTTTCTCATTCCTCCCCCTTTACTGTTCCTATATATATATTCTGTTGACCTGGGCTTGTGTGCAGATCGCGCACTCCCTAAGGGCCGCCAGGGAGGTAATCCAGGGGGGAAAGAACGTTCTGCGGGAGACGCAGAAGGAGGTCGAGGAGGCCCAGCGCCGCGCGGAAGAGGCAGAGAGGGCACTGGAGGCGGTCAAGGATGCCTGTGCGAGCGAGGTGAGGGCCGCCATGAGCCGGGCAGAAATGGAGGCCAATCGCACGCGCGCAGCGCTCTCAGATGACGGAAGCTGAGAGCGCGGTTATGGCCAGGGATATGCACATCTCTGAGCTGACCTCAGCGCTCCGAGAGGCCGAGGACCGAGCGGGTGCGGCGGCGGAAGAAGCAAGGGTGGCAAGGGAGGAGACCTGCCTGCGCGAGGAAGAGTTGAGCCACGCTCGAGAGGAGATAAGCCGCGCTCGAGAGGCTGAAAGAATCGCGGCGGAGGCCCTCGCTGCGGAGAAAGCTCGGGCTGCTGGGCTTGTTGAAGAATACAAGGCGTCTGAGCATTTCGCAGACGACCTGGCCGAAGCTTTGGCCACCGTATTCCTCGATGGGTTCCAGCATGCTAAGGAGAAGGTGGCCAGGGACTTGAATTTCCCCCGGGCTCTAGAGGTCGAATTGTCAGACCAGGCTTCTTCCGATGATGAGCCCGCACCGGCAGAGCCATGAGTCTGCGCCCGTGACTTTACTTTTCTTTTCTTTCTTTTGTAAGCCCGACTACGTCGGAGTTTTGTAGTTCTTAGTTAATGAAAATACTTTTCACAATGATCTTCGTATTATTGTTGACTTCATCAATTGATATGTGGCCCCACGACTTTATTCATTCCGATACTTCCGGGGGACACCTTTCCACCCGCGTTACCCTGCCTTAGTTACTTGAACCCGAGAGTTAGAGCTAGGTGGAGCTAAACTTTCGGAGCAGGGACACCGTCGGTCGAAGATTAGGCCGGTAGGCCCCCTTGGGGCCATAGGCGTAGCGCCTTGTCAAGTATTGGAATGGGCGTTGACCTGGCGCGCATCTTGATGCCTGCGGGACCTAGCTCTCATTTGACTGGCAGGGTGTCGGGTCTTGGTTGTGACGAATCGTTGGTGCACCGCTCCGCTGGCGGTCATCGGGGCTTTGTGCCTGGCTAGTGCAGGGCTTTGAGTGCCGACGGGGCGCCGGGCTTTCGTTGTTGAGAGCCAGTGGCACACTGCTCTGCCAGTGGTACACTGGGCTTTGTGCCTGGCTGGTGCAGGGCTTTGAGTGCCGACAGGGTGCCGGGCTTTCGTTGTTGAGAGCCAGTGGCACACTGCTCTGCCAGTGGTACACTGGGCTTTGTGCCTGGCTAGTGCAGGGCTTTGAGTGCCGACGGGCGCCGGGCTTTCGTTGTTGAGAGCCAGTGGCACACTGCTCTGCCAGTGGTACACTGGGCTTTGTGCCTGGCTGGTGTAGGGCTTTGAGTGCCGACGGGGCGCTGGGCTTTCGTTGTTGAGAGCCAGTGGCACACTGCTCTGCCAGTGGTACACTGGGCTTTGTGCCTGGCTAGTGCAGGGCTTTGAGTGCCGACGGGGCGCTGGGCTTTCGTTGTTGAGAGCCAGTGGCACACTGCTCTGCCAGTGGTACACTAGGCTTTGTGCCTGGCTGGTGCAGGGCTTTGAGTGCCGATGGGCCGCCGGGCTTTCATTGTTGAGAGCCAGTGGCACACTGTTCTGCCAGTAGTACACTGGGCTTTATGCCTGGCTAGTGCAGGGCTTTGAGTGCCGACGGGGCACCGGGCTTTCGTTGTTGAGAGCCAGTGGCACACTGCTCTGCCAGTGGTACACTGGGCTTTGTGCCTGGCTGGTGCAGGGCTTTAAGTGCCGACGGGGCGCTGGGCTTTCGTTGTTGAGAGCCAGTGGCACACTGCTCTGCCAGTGGTACACTGGGCTTTGTGCCTGGCTAGTGCAGGGCTTTGAGTGCCAACGGGGCGCCGGGCTTTCGTTGTTGAGAGCCAGTGGCACACTGCTCTGCCAGTGGTACACTGGGCTTTGTCCCTGGCTAGTGCAGGGCTTTGAGTGCCGATGGGGCATCGGGCTTTCGTTGTTGAGAGCCAATGGCACACTGCTCTGCCAGTGGTACACTGGGCTTTGTGCCTGGCTAGTGCAGGGCTTTGAGTGCCGACGGGGCGCCGGGCTTTCGTTGTTGAGAGCCAGTGGTACACTGCTCTGCCAGTGGTACACTGGGCTTTGTGCCTGGCTAGTGCAGGGCTTTGAGTGCCGACGGGGCGCCGGGCTTTCGTTGTTGAGAGCCAGTGGCACACTGCTCTGCCAGTGGTACACTGGGCTTTGTGCCTGGCTAGTGCAGGGCTTTGAGTGCCGACGGGGCACCGAGCTTTCGTTGTTGAGAGCCAGTGGCACACTGCTCTGCCAGTGGTACACTGGGCTTTGTGCCTGGCTGGTGCAGGGCTTTGAGTGCCGACAGGGCACCGGGCTTTCGTTGTTGAGAGCTAGTGGCACACTGCTCTGCCAGTGGTACACTGGGCTTTGTGCCTGGCTGGTGCAGGGCTTTGAGTGCCGACGGAGCGCCGGGCTTTCGTTGTTGAGAGCCAGTGGCACACTGCTCTGCCAGTGGTACACTGGGCTTTGTGCCTGGCTAGTGCAGGGCTTTGAGTGCCGATGGGGCGCTGGGCTTTCATTGTTGAGAGACAGTGGCACACTGCTCTGCCAGTGGTAACTGGGCTTTGTGCCTGGCTAGTGCAGGGCTTTGAGTGCCGACGGGGCGCCGGGCTTTCGTTGTTGAGAGCCAGTGGCACACTGCTCTGCCAGTGGTACACTGGGCTTTGTGCCTGGCTAGTGCAGGGCTTTGAGTGCCGACGGGACGCCGGGCTTTCGTTGTTGAGAGCCAGTGGCACACTGCTCTGCCAGTGGTACACTGGGCTTTGTGCCTGGCTAGTGCAGGGCTTTGAGTGCCGACGGGGTGCCGGGCTTTCGTTGTTGAGAGCCAGTGGCACACTGCTCTGCCAGTGGTACACTGGGCTTTGTGCCTGGCTGGTGCAGGGCTTTGAGTGCCGACGGGGCGCCGGGCTTTCGTTGTTGAGAGCCAGTGGCACACTGCTCTGCCAGTGGTACACTGGGCTTTGTGCCTGGCTGGTGCAGGGCTTTGAGTGCCGATGGGGCGCCGGGCTTTCGTTGTTGAGAGCCAGTGGCACACTGCTCTGCCAGTGGTACACTGGGCTTTGTGCCTGGCTAGTGCAGGGCTTTGAGTGAAGATTTGGATAGCTAAAATCAAATCTTGTTAGCATTGAATAAGGGGTAAAAACCCAAGCAAACACAGATGATACTTAACACAAAAAGAGGGATACATTACTGATAATACCGGCGGAGGTTATCCGCATTCCACGTCCTAGGGAGTGGCGTCCCATCAAGTTCTTCAATTTTGTAATCCCCGTGGCGCAGCATCTCGGTGATCCGGTAAGATCCCTCCCAATTAGGGGCTAGCTTACCTCCCTCAGTTGGCTTTGAGACCTCAGCCCGTCGAAGGATTAGGTCTCCTGGTAGGAACGTCCGGGGGCGCACGCGTGCGTTGTAGTATTTTGCGGCCCGTTGCCAGTAGGCTGCCATTCGAAGCCGCGCCCTATCCCGCACTTCCTCCACCAAGTCGAGGTTGGCTCGCAGTTGGTCAAGGTTACCTTCTTCACTGTAAGCCTCCACCCGGGGGCTGGGTGCTCCAATCTCCACAGTGATAACAGCCTCAAGCCAAAGACTAGGCTGAACGGCGTTTCTCTAGTGGGGGCTCGAGGCGTCGTATGATAGGCCCATAGCACGTTGGGGAGCTCCTCTACCCAACGTCCCTTGCAGCCGTCCAGTCGAGACTTCAGTCCTTGGAGGATAATTCGGTTGATCACCTCGGCCGCCCCATTGGTTTGAGGATGCCCGACGGACGTGAACCTCTGGCAGATACCCAGCTCGGAGCAGAACTCCCGGAAAGGCGCATTGTCAAACTGACGGCCATTATCAGTGACCAGTGTGCGTGGCAGCCCGAGCCGGCATATGATTGACTTCCAGAAAAAAGATCTCACTTTGCTCTCAGTAATCTTGGCCAGAGCCTCGGCTTCAACCACTTGGTGAAGTGGTCCACCGCCACCAAGAGGAACTTCCGCTGCCCGGAAGCCGGGGGAAATGGACCCAAGATGTCCATGCTCCACTGGGCAAAGGGCCAAGGCGCCACCACGGGGGTCAGGTTAGATGTCGGTTGTCGCTGGATATTGGCATGACATTGGCAGCTATCACACTTCTTGACAAGCTTCGGCCGCGTCCTCCTTCATCATCAACCAAAAGTACCCTTGGCGCAGGGCCTTGTAAGCCAGGGCTCTGCCCCCTAGATGACTCCCGCATACGCCTTCATGGATCTCCCTGAGGATATAATCTGATTCAGCTGGCCCCACACACCTGAGGACGGGTACGAGAAAGATCTCCGATAGAGCTTCCTGTCCGTCATCAAGAACCTCGGGGCCCTTCGTTTGAGCAGCTTGGCCTCTGCGGGATCCTCCGGGAGAGTGCCGTCAGTCAAGTACCGGATGTAGGCGTCCATCTAGGAGGGCTCCTGCTCCACCGGTAGCACTTCATCCGCGGCCTCGATGCTCGGGACTTGTAGGTGCTCCACGTACGTTCTTCCCAACGTCCCCTCGACCGAAGTGGCCAAACGGGACAGCGCGTCAGCCCTGGCATTCTCTGCCCTGGGGATATAGCTGACGCGGAAATAAGAAAAATGAGACGCCTGGGACTGCGCCTTGCTCAAGTGGCGGGACATGGTGGGGTCCCTAGCCTCGTACTCCCCGGCAACTTGTCCAGAAACGAGTTGAGAGTCCGTGAAGGCTCTCAAGCGCCCCGCGCCAGCTCCTTAGCTAGTCTCATCCCCGCCAGCAGGGCTTCATACTCCGCCTGATTATTGGTCGCCGGGAACTGGAATCTGAGGGCGTACTCTACCACGTCTCCCTCCGGGCTTGCGAGAATGAGTCCGGCTCCACTCCCTTGTGAGTTTGCCGCTCCGTCCACATGCAAGATCCAATCCTCCACCTCCCCAGATGAGGGGGGGTCTACAAACTCCTCCGGTCGCGCCTCCTCCATGTCCTTCTCGGTCCAGGAGCATTCGACTAGGAAATCCGCCAACACCTGGGACTTCATGGCTGATCTTGGCCGGATGGACAGGTCGAACTCGCTTAGCTTGATGGCCCATTTAGCCAGCCGGCCGGAGGTGTCGGGGCGAGACAGTATAGCTCGCAGGGGCTGATCCGTAAGCACCACGATGGGATGAGCTTGAAAATAAGGCTGGAGGCGCTGAGTAGAGACCACCAGGGCGAAGATAATCTTCTCAGTTTTTGAATACCTGGTCTCAGCGTCATGGAGTACCTTGCTGGTATAATAGATCGGCTTCTGGACTCCGTCGGGATCCATGCGCACAAGCACAGAGCTAACGGCCTCCGGGGAAGCGGCCAGATATAGAAAGAGCTCCTCTCCATTTTCAGGCTTGGACAGCAGCGGTGGAGTGGAGAGAAACTGCTTCAATTCTTCAAAGGAGCCCTGGCACTCTTTTGTCCACTCGAAGCCGTTAATCTTGCGCAGCGCCTTGAAGAAAGGTAGGCACCTCTCCGCCGACCTTGACATGAAACGACTCAAGGCTGCCACCCTCCCCGTCAGACGCTGCACCTCCTTCTTGTTGACCGAGGCCGCATCTCCAGGATGGCTCTGATCTTGTCGGGGTTGGCCTCGATCCCGCGCTGGGTCACCATGAAACCTAGGAATTTGCTAGCCACTACTGAAGGCGCATTTGTGGGGGTTGAGCTTCATCTGGTACCGGCGCAGATTGCCGAAAGTCTCCTCGAGGTCCGCTACATGGTCTTCTGCGTTGGCACTCTTGGTCAGCATGTCATCCACATATACCTCCATGTTGCGCCCCAGCTGATCCTCAAAAACCTTGTTCATTAATCTTTGGTAGGTAGCCCCGGCATTTTTTAGTCCAAAGGGCATCACCCTGTAACAGTAGATCCCCTTCTCCGTGACAAAGGAGGTTGCTTCTTCATCTGCTGAGCTCATCTTGATTTGGTTATACCCCGAGAATGCATCCATGAAACTGAGCGTCCCATGCCCGGAGGTGGCGTCCACCAGCTGGTCGATTCAGGGGAGTGGGAAGCTGTCCTTGGGACACGCCTTGTTGAGGTCGGTGAAATCCACGCACATTCTCCAGCTTCCACTGGCCTTACGAACCATCACGACGTTCGCCAACCAGTCGGGGTAGCGCACCTCGCGGATGTGGCCAGCCGCCAACAGCTTCCGCACCTCCTCGTCAACAGCTTTCTGCCGGTCCGGGGCAAAACTCCTTTTCTTCTGCCTGATAGGCCGGCACTCCGGTCGGATGTTGAGCTGATGTGTAATCACCTCCTCCGGGATCCCGGGCATGTCGGACGCTGACCATGCGAAGACGTCGGTGTTGGCCCGTAGAAAGGTGAGGAGCCGGTCACGGGCTTCGTCCGGAAGTAAGGCTCCAAGCCAAACCGTCTGCATGGGGTCCTCCCCGAGAGGGAAAGTGAGCAGCCGCTCGGCCGGTTCCCCCCTCCTCTCCAAGTCTCGTGGGTCAAGGGTTTTGGGTGTCGGTGCAGATGGCGGTGTGGGCGCTGCCTCCTGGGGACTGGGGGCCAAGTGATAGCATAGCACCGGCAGGTCCTGCTCTCCTCGCATCTCGCCGATCCCACTGGCGGTTGGGAATCTCACCAGGAGCCGCTTGGTGGATATGACGGCATCCAAGAGGTTGAGCCCGGGCCTCCCAAGAATCGCGTTGTACTCCAGGGGCACACGGACTACCAAAAATTTTATAAGGACAGTGCTTTGGCACGGAGCCGTTCCGGCCGTCACGGGAAGAGTAATTTTCCCTTCAACCCTCACAGAATCCCCCGTGAATCCCATCAAAGGTGTGACGACAGGTCGAAGTAGGTCATGCGACAGATTCATACGAACAAAGGCATCGTAGTTCAAAACATCTACGGAGCTCCCACTGTCGACTAGGATTCGTTTTATAGGATGTTTAGCAATCGTCATGGATACGACGACGCTATCATCGTCTTTATTTACAACCCCCTCCAAATCCTTTTCGAAAAAAGGAATTACAGCCTCCACTCCTCCCTCTTCCCTTGGTCTCTTCGGCGGGCCTCCTGCCCCCCAGGAAATCATCGCCACTGTCTTCTCCGTCGGGGTGTTATCAATCACCGGCGGTGCAGGCGCTGACGGGCCGAGAGCCCCCGGGTTGTTCCTTTGGACGAACTTCCTCAGATGGCCTTGTTGAATGAGGTCTTCAATGGCCTTCTTCAGCTGCCGGTAGTCGTCGGTGTTGTGGCCGTGGTCCCGGTGGTAGCGGCAGTAGAGATTTTTGTTCCGGGGGATCTTTGGGTTGATGGGGGGAGGGCGTTGCAGATAGGGCTCCCCTTCGATCTCGAGCAGGATCTGGGATATCGGGGCAAGCAGCGGAGTGTAAGGCCCGTCTCTCGGTGCAGGAGGTCGAGGATGGTGGTCTGGTCGACGAGGAGGCTCGGGCCTTCTGGGGCGGACCTCGGCAGGTTCTGGCTGGGTTGGCTTCCTGGGTATGCTCCCGCCAGCCTCACGCCGGGAAAAGTCAGCTTCGTCTGCCCGGATCTACTTTTGGGCGCGGATCAAAAGTTCGGAGTAGGAACCCGGCGGCTTCTTGTCAAGAGAGTACGCGAAGCGGGAAGGGCGGAGCCCCCGCTTCAGTGCCAAGGTAGCCACCGAATCTTCCAAGTTATAGACCTCCAGGGCGGCTTCCTTAAACCGGGCGACATAGTCCCACAGAGACTCGCCATTCTTCTGCTGAACGGCAAACAGACTGTCCGCCACCCTCGGGATCTTTCGGCAGGCGTCAAAGTGGGCCAGAAAAGCCCTCTCCAACTGGCGAAAGGAGTCGATGCTTCGTGGCGGCAGCGGGAATACCAAGCCCGGGCAGCTTTTTTCAGAGTAGCCAGGAAAGCCACAGACATAAGAGAGTCAGTGGCCCCCTGAACTTGCATGAGTACCTTGTAGCTCTCCAAGTGGTCCAAGGGGTCCGTAGTCCCATCGTATGGGTCCAGCTGAGGAAGGCGAAATCTGGTAGAGATAGGCTCCTCCATGATGCGGCGGGACAGGGGAGGTCGACTGTCATAGTC
>UESW01004554.1:79243-168946 GCA_900491605.1 Calamus simplicifolius | reverse complement strand
GCAATTGCGACAAATGGATATTGCGACGGACATCTGAGCGACGCCGTCATTGCATCGCTATTGCGTCGCAATAGCATGTTTAGCGACGTAATTGCGACACATTTGGGCGTCGCAATATTTTATTTTTCTTGTAGTATTTGGCCACTTTATTTTGCTGAAGACCCTCCTTGAGGTCACTAATTCGGAACTGTTTATCCTCAATCTCCCACCGAGATTGATCAAGATCAGCAGTAAGTTTAGCAATCTGATCGTGCTGCCATTTCAGCCGTTCTTCCCTATCGGCTAGCCTTCTGTTTAGGCCGACAAGCTGATCTTGCTAGCGTCGGCACCTGCACTCCTCTTTTTCTTCGGCGTAGCTATTCTTCAGCTCGCCCCACCTCTCATCAAAACGCTGCCGCATAGCGTTGACTTCATCGACATGCTTGGATTTGATTTTGGATAACTCCAAATAGGCCTTGTTTGATTGCTCTCGGAAGCCCTGGAGCTCTTTAACTTGAGTCTCGAGCCAAGAGGCCCTCTCGGTAGTAGCTTTATAGGACTTGCTCACCCTCTTGAAGTCTCCCTGGATGGACGACAAGGCCCTCGAAAGCCTACTGGTCGAGTCCACCCTTGTCCGAAGATCGGCCACCTCCTTCCTGGCCTGAGCACAGGCCCCCATGGCCAGGTTCAGGCACCAACTCAGCGCCCTCGTAATTAAGGCATTCTGCAGAAAAAGACATAAATGAGAAAATACAACCGAGCCAACCAACTGAAATTTGTTACCTTAACACAATAACTTACTCGGGAGGCATAGTTTGAGGCAATCTTCATAAGGGCATGGCCACTGATCTCAGAGAGAAGGAAGACGTCCTTCGGCGCCCCAAACCGCCCAAAAGCGGCCTCGATAATGTACTCTGCAGCAGGCTCATCCGAAGAGGAACCTTCTTCCGTACGCAGCACAGACCGCATTAAAGTAGCAAACATATCTTCCACTTCTGAGCTTGGAATAAAGGAGCTTACAGCCGAAGAATCGGCCTGAGGGACTTCGACCTGGTGAGTTGCCATCCATTTGGCCTCCTCCACTAGAGTTCTGGCCTGCAGAACCTCGGATGCTTCGGCCCCGGCAGAAGGAACCTCGATCCGAGCATCCCCTCCACTCGGTGTTTCTTCTTCTTCCTCCTCTCCAAGCGTTGCTTCGTCCCCAGCGGACTCCACCCAAGCCTCGGTTTTCTCCACGGCACCCCCTGGCGCCACGGGGGAAAGCCCCCCTACAGGAGGTCCCTCGGCCTCCACCGACCCTTCCACGAGTGGCTCGACACGAACCTCGGTAGCCGTGACTGCCTCTCCTAACCCCACGACCAAAGCAGGGGCCCCTTCCCCACCAACGGGCAGCGTCACAGGGCTGCCAACCTCTAATGAATATGGTTGATTCGAGATAGTGGCTGGACGAACCGTTGATATCTCCTCGGCATCATCTGACACCACCACTAATTGAAGGGGAGGAACCTCAATGGCTCCCTCCGAACTCCCCCCAATAGCTCTCTCCTTCTCCACTTCCATGCCTCCCTCTGGAAGGAGGAGCTCATCAACCATGACCAACACTCCCGCTTCCCCCCTCTTTGGGGTGGAGGAAGTGCGACCAGTGTTGTCTTTCCCTAACTCCTTTGGGTGAGACCCGGAGGGACAAAACCCCTTTTCGGACCTATGCTTGTCTCCAGAACTGGAGCCCCTGTGGCGCTTGCCCAACTCCTTTTGAATTTGGCCTATAAATGCCGACCTCTCGGCTGGAAACACAGTAAACATTCAGTCAAAGGGCAATAGGGCTGCCTGAGCATACCAACCGACAAAGCAAAAGGGAAAAAAGATTCACCTTGGGGGTCAACAGAGCTAAGCCCGGCAGCAAAAAGGCATTCTCTGATAATAGGGCGCTGGCAGATAACACCCAACCACTGCGAAGAGTAACCAAATCCATTTTCTCCTGCTCGGACAACTCCGGGTGTACCTCCGGATCTTTCACGTAACTCGCCCGTGTCACCGAAAAATCCGAACCAATGTTCCCCTCGGCGATGAAAAATTGAGACTTCCACTCCTTTATTGAAGACGGATTATCTGAAATCATTTTGAATGACTTCCAGGGGCCAATATAAGGCCACTCAGAGCTCCTCCCAGAAACAAGGTTATAGCAGACTTAGAACATGGGGAGGGTTGCAGTCACCCCAACATGACTACACAGTGAGATAAACCCGATGAGATTGCACCAGCTATTTGGGGCCACCATTGTTGGGCATATATTGTAGAACCTCATTACCTCTTGCACTAACGGGTGGAGGGGGAACCGGAGACCAAGCCGTCCTTATACCTCGACACCCCGAGCTACCTTCATACCTCGGCAGCCCGAGCCATCCTTATACCTTGGCAGCCCGAGCTAACTTCATACCTCAGCAACCCAAGCCGTCCTTATACCTCAGCGACCCGAGCCATCCTTATACCTCGACGACCCGAGCCATCCTTATACCTCGACGATCCGAGCCATCCTTACACCTCGGCAGCCCGAGCTACCTTCATACTTCGACAACCCGAACCATCCTGTACCTCAGAAAACCAAGTTGTCCCTTGCCTCGGCCGAACTGAGGCACTCAAATACCTTTGCGGAATCCGATGCAGGAGAGCTTGAATTCACGATAACTGAATATGATTCCAAATGGAGAATCATGCCCAGAAGTGGCCTAAGGGCCATAGGGGCGGTCTAGAATCTACACGATCGCTGAATCTCAAGGCATCAACTAGCTCTCCTGATCGTCGATCTTCAAACAGATAAGATACGGATCCTAGTAGCCTCGTAACGGACTTGATTCGAATCCTGTTGGTCCAGATAGCAACCCAAGAGGGGGGGTGAATTGGGTTTTTCAAAAATTAAACTCCTTTTAAAAACAATCCCCCAACGGAAGTGAAAACTTAGATGTATACGATTAAAACAGAGTATGCAAGAATAGAAAGTAAGAGACAAGGAAACAATCACGGCAAACACAAGAAGTTTTATAGTGGTTCGGTGTACCTACACCTACATCCACTCCCAAGTACCTCTTGGGTCCACACTATAATCAATCTGATTACAGCAGAGTTGTTTTGCAAGTTCACAACTCAAACTTGTTGTTTTCCCGGGTGCACAATGAACCCAGCTAGTTTTCAAGGCTCACCAGCATACAACCTTACAACACAAGCAAACTGCTTGCCCAAGGCTAACAGCCTCAATGGAATCAATCCTCCGATTGACCCAGCAAACAATAACGTTTTTACAAGTTTAAAAGCTCCTCCAATGAGCAAATATACAATAATAGAACAATACTAAGGAGATAAGAATCAAAGCTTGATTTACAGATCTTGGTGGCTTGCTTCTTCTCTTCTCTTGAGTGGATCTTCCTTTAGAATGCTCTTGAAGCTCCGAAGATTAGAGAGCTAGGGCTTGCTTCTTCTTTTGGGATTTCTTCAACATAGAATAAGGAATTCTAGAAATCTCTCTCTTTTCTTTTGGGGAATCAGTATAATCTTTCCTTTCGAATCTTCCCTCTTTTCTCTTTTGATTTTCTGATGGATTTCACTCTTGTTTTTCTGATTTTTCTCTCTTGTTTTCTTATTTTTCCTCTTCTTTTTCGGATACAATAGAACCTCTTCTTATAGATTTTTCTTAATCCATAAATAGCCAAAAACTATCCGTTAGAAACAAGTGTAAGAAGGATTAGAACCAAATATAGTAATAGCCGTTGGGATTAAAAAGATAAAGATAAAGTTTAGAGACATTCTGACAGTTCTGGAGTCATTTCTGACAAACTGGAGTCGACTCTAACCTTTCTGGAGTTGGCTCTAAATCGAAAATCCTCAATCCGCTCGATCTGGAGTCGTCTCTTACTTTTCTGGGGTCGATACGAAAATCTTCTGGAGTCGACTCTAACAGTCTGGGAGTCGACTCTAAGTCGTGACCAGAAAAACCATCGTTCTATCTTTTCTGTTAGAGTCGGCTCTAATAGTCCAGGTGTCGACTCTAAGTCTGTGCC
This sequence comes from Calamus simplicifolius, assembly GCA_900491605.1. Lineage (NCBI taxonomy): Eukaryota > Viridiplantae > Streptophyta > Magnoliopsida > Arecales > Arecaceae > Calamus > Calamus simplicifolius. The sequence continues at coordinate 164,915 of UESW01004554.1, read as the reverse complement.
GTTTTTTGGAGTCGACTCTGCGATTCCATGTGTCGACTCTAATGTCTGCAATCTTACCTTAACATTAGATTCGAACTAGAATTTGATTTGTCTAGTGATTTTGATTAATAAATCAAATCATAAACTGAAAAACTTAATCAAAATCATTAGTAACTTCAAATGTTATACTCAAATAGTTTTGTTAATCATCAAAATCAACAATTGGGTCAACAATCTCCCCCTTTTTGATGATGACAAAAACTTTGAGTATATGCATTAAAAATTTATTTGAACTAAGAATTATAGACATTGTTAAAGCTTTAAAACTTCCTAACAGAGAATTTGATGCCAAATTTCAAAATGAACTTTAAAAACATACTTGAGTTTATTATAAACAGCAATCAAGATGATTTAGCTTTTTCATAGAAAATCATTAAGCTCCCCCTGCATTAAATAACTTCCCCTATGCAAGGTATATGTAAATAAACTGAAATATGATCGATTGATTAGAATTTAGAGATTTCTCTCCCCCTTTTTGAGATATGCCAATTGATTAAAATATATTGAAATCTTACAAATCTTATATTCTTTCATTCTCTCTTCTTTATGCATATACAATTTTCTCTCCCCCTTTTTTGTTATCAGCAATAAGGTGAGTTTAAAAATAGTAATGTAGGTTATCAGAGCGAGGGTGTTGGTTCATTCAATCGTAGAGATAGTAATCTTCATCAATGGTAATTGCTCGACATAGATAAATTTGCAATAAAAAGATAATTGTATTTCATTTCAAGATGCATTACATGTATCTATCAAAATACATTCTCAGTAAAGTACTATATCAATCAGACATTCCTAGATACATGCTAACAAAGTATAGTAAACTAGAAATCCTAAGATTCAAAATATGAAGAGCTAAACTTAGGTTTCAAAAAAAATTGGGGTAGGTTAGGCTTAGATAGGGTATCACTGTAGGAAATAAAAGGTCAATCAAACATGCTTGTATACAATTTTCTTCACATGGCCTATCATTTCCATAATTTCATCTTTTTATGATTTCTTAAAGCCTTCAAGACAATTCTCAACTTGAGCAACAGTAAGGTCTAAATCTTTCTTCAATTGTCCAGTAGCATCTAGATAAGCTCTAGATCCGTCTGCAATCCCTTCCAGCCTTTCAAAAATCTTTTGAAGCTCAGTGCCAAGGGACTCTGCAGAGCGGCTAATGGAAAATGAAATCAAGTCGAGTCTGGAATTGATCTCCTCCTTAAATTGTCTGATGTCATCTCTCAACTAACAAATATCATTGCTCCTCTGACTGTCATACTCAGCTAGTAATGCTCTGAGCTGACCAATTTGCTCATCAAAAAATCTTCCGGATACAAAGCTGTCTGAGGTGGAGGTGAAGAATATGTACTCGGTCCAGCCTCAGAAGGTCCAGCAGTAGATGGTCCCGCAATAGATGGGTCAGGGACTGATGGTCCCACAACTGATGGTCCAGGGATGTCCTCTACTCTGGCTTCCTCAACTCTAGCCTCCTCTGCTCTAGCCTCGTCCTCCTTTTATCCAATTACCATTTACCTTTTAAAGCCCATACGGTGAATGGTAGAGACACTGTAGTAGTCTGTATGCCTTAATTTCCTCAGTGGCTCATTGTCCATGATTAACACACCTTGGCTTCTGAATACCAAAGTCAGAATCATACCATATGGCAATGTAGATCTCTTCTTGGTTGTTGCCTTCGCCATATAGCCTATCATCATCCCAGCTAAGTTTACTGGCTGCCCGGTGATGATGCAATCCATCAACAAGATGTCTCGCTCTGAGACAAACTCAAATCTGCCTATCTTTGGAAACAATATCCTCCCGTAGATGTTGTGAAGAAGCCTGAGTTCCAAATTTAGTTGATTTGCTAAAATCTCCTCAAACTCAGATACTTCTCTCCCCAACATCCTAGATAGGGCACCACCACGATCATCATGCTGATATTCATTTATTCTAATAGTGGGCATCTCTAACAAATTTCTAAGAAATTCAACAGTAATTACAACTCTTGTTCCTCTAACAAAACTTACTAAACCTCCCTCTCCTCTACTTAAATCATTGTAGAACTCTCTTACAAGGGCAGGGTAGGTAGGAACATCCAAAGAACAAACTTTCTCCCATCCCATTTCCTTCAATTGACGGCCAATAGTAAAACCCTCCAAAGCAAAGAAATTGAAATCAACTTTTCTTCCATAGTGATGGCCTTACCCACTAATTGATCGACACGTGGAGAAGATGGAGAAGGTGGAGAAGCTTCTTGAGTGGCAGATGATGAAGATGACCGCTTGCCTCTGAATCATCCTTTTTCTCGTGGGAACGGCCGAACCTCCAACAATCGCACGCCTTTTAGGAGCCATGGGATTCGATTGGAATGAGTAATCAAGGGATTTGAAGAGTTTAGAGGGGTTGGAATAGGTTTGAAACGTCTCTAGAGAGGATTGGAGACGATAGGGTTCGTTTAGGTGTCGACTCCGCCTTTTATTTTTGACCTAGGTTCACTTAGAGTCGACTCCCGCAAAGCGAGGTGTCGGCTCCGAACCAGAAAATCTGTCAGCGCCCGAATCATAGTCGGCTCTGCAGAAGCCGGAGTCGGCTCTAATTGCCCAGACAGAACATCAAAAATAAAGGTGTCGACTCCACAAACTGAAGGTGTCGACTCCACAATAGTTTCAGTAAAAATTTGAATTTCAAGGATTTGAAACTATCAAATTAATCATCAAACTCTAGATGAGTGTTCCTTAATCAATTGGGGAAACAATGAATCAAATTTCTAGATAAATTTCCTTATTGATCATAGAGGATTTTTAAGAAATTGATGAAGTCTAGATAGTTGTTGTCCTTAAGAGTTTCAGAAAGTTATTCTAAAGGATCACAAACTCATAATTCTCCTCTTAGATAACAAAATCTTTCTTCACTTAATGGTTTGGTAAAGATATCAGCTAATTGTTCATTAGTATTCACATATTCAAGACAAACATCATTGTTGGAAACATGTTCTTTAATAAAGTGATGTCTAATTTCTATGTGTTTAGTTCTAGAGTGTTGGATTGGATTTTTTGTCAGATTGATGGCACTAGTGTTATCACATCTAATAGGAATTTTATCAAGTGTGATACCATAATCTTCAAGTTGTTGCTTAATCCAAAGGATTTGAGCACAGCAACTTTCAGCTGCAACATACTCTGCCTCAGCAGTGGATAATACAACCAAATTTTGCTTCTTGCTAAACCAAGAGATTAAGTTACTTCCTAAAAGTTGGCATGCACCACTTGTACTCTTCCTATCTAATTTACAACCAGCATAATCAGAATTAGAATAAGCAATCAATTTCAAAGTTGAGTAGAATACCATAATCCTACATTTTTAGTTCCATTTAAGTATCTAAAGATTCTTTTAACTGCAATTAAATGTGATTCTTTAGGATTAGATTGATATCTTGCACATAGACAAACAGAAAACATAATATATGGCCTACTTGCAGTTAAGTAAAGAAGTAATCCGATCATACCTCGGTAATGCTTCTGATCTACTTTCTTATCTTCTTCATCCTTGTCCAGCTTGCATGAGGGACTCATTGGCGTACCAAGGGGTTTAGCAGATTCCATACCAAATTTTTTGAGTATTTTCTTTGTGTACTTTGTTTGGTTAATGAAAATCCCGCTTTCTCTTGTTTGATTTGAAGTCCGAGGAAGAAGTTGAGTTCTCCCATCATGCTCATCTCGAATTCTCCCTGCATTAACTTAGCAAATTCTTGACAAAGAGATTGTTAGTAGCACCAAATACAATGTCATCAACATAAATTTGAATAATTAAAAATTCTTTTCTTTTCTTTTTAAAAATAAAGTTTTATCAACATTTCCTCTAAAAAATTATTTTCAATTAAGAATTTAATCAATCTATCATACCAAGCTCTAGGTGCTTGCTTTAAACCGTAAAGTGCTTTGTGTAGTTTGAAGATGTGGTTTGGAAATTCATGATCTTCAAAACTAGGAGGTTGTTCAACATAAACTTCTCATTTATAAAACTATTTAAAAATACTTTTAACATCCATTTGAAATAAGTTGAAATTCATATGACATGCAAATGCAAGCAGTAGTCTAATGGCTTCTAATCTAGCAACAGGTGCAAAGGTTTCATCAAAACCTATATCTTCTTCCTGATTATATCCCTTTGCAACTAATCTAGCCTTATTTCTAATCACCAAGCCATTTTATCTAATTTATTTCTAAAAACCCATTTAGATCCTATTATAGGGTGATCTCTAGGTCTATCTACTAGAGTCCAAACTTGGTTCCTAGTGAATTGGTTTAACTCTTCCTGCATTGCTAACATCCAATAACTATCTTTCTCAGCTTCCTCTATAGTTTTGGGTTCTATATGAGATACAAATGCAAGATGATTATTGATATTTCTTATTGATGATCTAGTCCTTACACCTTGAGATGGATCACCTATGATTAGGTCCTTAGGATGACCATAAGTATATCTCCAATCTCTAGGTAGATCTTTATCATTATGAGCAGTATCAATACCATCATCCTTAGGTGAATCATCATCCTTAGCTTCAGGTTCTTGATTTGAAGATACATTTAATTTTTTAATACCTCTTTCAAGGAAAGATGTATCTTCCTCATCATCAATTTTACCCAAACTTGACGCTAAAGACTCATCAAACACTATATGAATGGATTCTTCTACAACTAAGCTTCTTTTATTAAATACTCTATATGCCTTGCTAGATGTAGAATATCCTAGAAAAATGTCTTCATCAGACTTTGCATCAAACTTCCAAGATTGTCCTTACCATTGTTATGAATAAAGCATTTACAAACAAATGCATGAAAATAACCTAAAGTTGGTTTCCTATTATGCCATAGTTCATAGAGAGTCTTCTTAAGGATAGGTCTAATCAAGGCTCTATTTAGGATGTAACATGCTGTATTTATAGCTTCCGCCCAAAAATATTTTGGAAGTTGGCTTTCACATAGCATGGTATAGGTCATGTCTTCTAAAGTCCTATTCTTTCTTTCAATAACTCCATTTTGTTGTGGTGTCCTAGGTGCTAAAAAATTATGATGTATGCCTTTTTTAAAAAAAATTTTTTCAAATAAGTGATTTTCAAATTCAGTTCCATGATCACTCCTAATAGACACTATGGTAGTGTTTTTCTCATTTGTGACTTTCTTAACAAATTTTAGAAATATCAAGAAAGTCTCATCTTTGTGAGCCAAAAATATTACTCAAGTGAATCTAGAGCCAAAGACTGATCATCCCCATCTCCATATGCAGTTATGGGATATGGATATGGAGATGGGGAAAGCCCCGTCGATGATTACGGACGTATTGTTGCTCTCAATGGTATAAACGAAAGCCTCCTTTTCTGGAGGGAGATTGCGAAGGGCATCGCAGTGTTCCTTACTGGACTCTCCCCTCCATCCGAGAAGACTATTTCTGGCAAGCACGGTAAGATTGGAGTGAACGTCAGTTGGACTTAGATATCCAGAGTCATATGCTACGTATGTGTCATCTTTTCTTTTATGCCAAGTTGCTTCCATCGATGTTGTTCTGCACCAACTACATCTTAGCTTGCTTATAGAATAAATTAGTTGGGGGACTTTTATATTTACAGTGCGCTGTTAATGTGGGGTTAGGTTTATAAGCGTTACGGGATTTGCTCCTTATGTATTATTACTAAATGGATAACTTTTAAAATTCTGAAGTGCGCATTGTCATATGCATTAATATTATAACCAATGGTTTAAAATCAAATCTCACAATAAATCGACTGGACATTTGGACCGTGAGTCAATTGGTTTGATTGAATAAATCAGTTTGATTGAATCAAATAATATTATAATTAATTTTTAATTTAATAATAAAAAATAATACATAATTATCAATTCAAGTGAAAAATAAAAATTTTAAAAAATTTAATTCTAATTTTATTTATCAAAACTTAACTTAATTCAAAATATGTCAGCTATGGGTTCAAATCCATAACCACTTGTGTACAAGTTATTTTTTTTAACCACTCAAATATTTTTAATATTTTTATTTATCAAAATTAAAAGTTTAAAAATCAAGGTTGGATCGGTTCTTTGAAACTGGACAACTTTAATAATAAAATCGGGATGATCAGTTTTTAGTTGAACCAGTTTGCGATCGATTGGTCTGGTCCAATTTTTAAAACCATGATTACAACATATAATGATATATTACATTGATTTTTGGTCTTCATTGATTTAATCCTGAGGAAATGTCTTTTCTTTATTAATTAAAAATTACATTTGATATATGCGGTTCGTTTAACTAACCGCAAATCGAATGCAAGGCTCGTTCAAGCCTATCCAACTAGGTAGTGCCCACGCTATCTCAGTAGCATCTCTTGACGATGCCTGATCATCCTGAGCTGACGTCCTTGAGCGTCAGTGGATGTACCGTGAGTTTGCTGAAGAAACTTTACCTCGATGCTGAAATCTACAAAAAGTTTCGAAGATCGGATATTCCGGCGGGGATCCTCCGTTGTTCAAATTAGTGATCAGAATCACAATCGTGAGCTTGAGAAAGCTCAGATGAGAAAGTTGAGATGAGAAAATTCTCTCAGTGTTTTTTTGAGTGTTCATACCTTGGTCAGAGGTTCTTCTTACGCGTTTTGTTGCTACCCTAGGTCTGCGTTACTTGCTTGATAAGATTAGAATCTTATGATGAACCATGACTTTTATGAATGAAATGTCAGAACTAGTAGGATTGGATTCGTTCCATCTGAACTAGGTGATTGGTACTTCATGACAGATGATCACCTTTTGCAATTTATCTGGCCAGTCATTAAAACTTTATGATAGATTATAACTTTTCGGGCTTGTCTGATCCACACAATTAAAGCTTCATAATGGATTATGACTTCTTGGGCTTGTGCCAGAATCAACAAAGTTTGTCTTATTAGACACATGTGAATCTGATGTGGCTGGTAGGTCTGGCCTTGTCACAAGTAAAGGCTTGCCTGAGAAGCCAATAGTCGAATTTAGAGGTAAAACGAGATGAGGCCACCTAGAAGCTGGGGCTGCTTGTTGTCTGGGGCCGCCTAGGAGCCGGGGCCGTCTTGGGACCGCTTAGGATCTGAGGCCGCTTCGGGGAGCCGGGGCCGTTAACATCCAAACGACCCCGTTGGGTAATTTTGGCCATTAACTCATACGTGGCTTGTATTAGCCATATCATATGCCCCCTGCTTCTAAGTCTTGGCGCGCACGGCACTCTCCAAGAGAAAGGAGCACAAAATCTTCGCAAAATATCCTGCTTTCGATGGGCCTTGCACGCCATAAATTAGCGAAGGTGGGTGCATGTCCTCGAGGGGTAAAAGTCCCTTCGAAGTCCTTTCATCATTTAAGGAAAGGCACCGAAAGCGATGCGGTCTGCAGGGATATTGAGGAAAATATTTCATGATCAATGTAAAAAGGTGGGGCATCATTATTGGATTGTTTTTATTTGTGTCCCATCATTGGGCGCAGATTGTGCCTCCTAAGTGTCACCGAGGCATCTCGAATGGTGAACAATCTGAGGACAGCTAGGCGAACCCTTCACTCACGAACCTCTGCGTGGCACTATAGTGAGCATGACATTCAAAACCCGCACATAAGACTGTCCCACTCACCCCTACGATCTTTTCATGCCTCCATAATCTTCTATGCCTTCTTTGCCTCTTGAGTCTCGAGTTCTTGCCTCTATCTCTTTGATCCTCAGGTTAGTCTCCTTCACTTTTTTTGCTCTTTTCCTCCATGGATTCTGACCCCCTTAGGAAAGGTAAGGCCCCCATGGTTGAGCCCTCTAGGAAGGAGATCCTCCAAGTGCGGCATCGGGCTCCTGGTGGCATCTCTATCCACAACCGTCCGGCGATCGTTTCCTAACATCACCTAGGGCACCTCCTCCACCCTCTAGGGTTTCTCCTCCGCCCTATAGGGTTTCTTCTCCGCCATCTGGTCGTCGAGTGTCTCCTTCGGTTACGCTCTCTGTGTCTGCAAGTTTAGAGGGGATAGCTTCTACCATGATTTACCTTAGGGCCCAATATGAGATACCCAATAGCATCTGTACCTTCGTTCCTCATCCTGATGACAGGGTGACCTCCAGCGAGTCTGGCGGACTAGCCTTGTATGAAGAGTTCTTTCGGAGTGGGCTTCGTCTTCCTTTCCACCCTTTCTTCTTCAATCTTTTTGACAGATATGATCTTGTCCCGTGTAGCTAACTCCAAACTCCATTCGGATTATCTGCACCTTTTTAGTACTCTGCCATTTTCATGGTCTTTCTACCCAAATTTCTTTGTTCCGAGCTTTGTATAAACACCACAATCCCAATAAATCTGGGTGGTGGAGTGTTGTTCATATATAGCAACCTAAGAGGGGGGGTGAATTGGGTTTCTCAAAAATTAACTAGACTAATTAGCAAGTATGTGCAATTAAATTTTCTTCACAAATAAACTAAGTGTAGTGCAGTGAAGATAATATGCAAGCAACACAATAAAGAGCACAACCAAACACAAGGGATTTATAGTGGTTCGGTGCCAACCTGCACCTACATCACTCCCCAAGAACACCTTTGGTATTCCACTATCACCACTAGCCTACCTACCTAGCAAACTTGTTTACAGGCATAAGCAATCAAGCCTTACATACTAGCCCACCAAGCTAGTCTTCTTGTTTACGGGTACAAGGGGACCTTACACACTAGCCCTCCAAGCTAGTTTTCTTGTTTACGGGTATAAGGGGACCTTACACACTAGCCCTCCAAGCTAGTCTTCTTATTTACGGGCACAAGGGGACCTTACACAATACTTCTTTATGGGCACAAGCAAGCCTTACAATATCAAGCACAATAGTATCAAGATTATATAATAAGCTCCTAATAAATGAACAGATATTCAACAAGAAATACTTATCAAAATATCGAAGAACACTTCGCAAGACGGCTTCTTCCTTTGAGCACACCAGAGCACCAATGAAGCCTTGCTCTTTAAAGAATGGTTGTTGGAGCTTGAATCACCACGCCAAGAATCAGAAATAAATGCACTTTGGTGGCTTTGAAACAATGAATGTAACTCTCCAATAAACCTCTCTTACAAACAATAAATCTCTCTTTCAAATGATTCTTTTCACAAAGATTTTCAACAAGATTCTCACTCTATTTTTCACACAATTTTTTACTCTTTTTCTCTTTCTTTTTCTTCTATTTTTCTTCCCTCTTTTCTTTCTCTTCAAATAACTAATCAACAGCTCATATATATAAGAAGAAAAAATATAGCCGTTGCACATTACCGTTGTAAAATAGAAGAGGGAGTGAGAGAGAAAGAGAGAGAGAGAAAATTGACCAAGAGAGGAAATTCCAAATGATAACAAAATGGTGAAGTAGAATTCCAATCCACAAAGATTAGAAGCTAGGGAAAGGAACCAGCCGAAGGAACCAAGAAGTTGGCATTCCAAAAACATAAAATCGGCATTCTAACATCTATCCAAAAAGAAGCCAGCCGATGGAATTTAAAATGTTGGCATTCCAAAATCCAAAAGCGGCATTCCAAAAATACAAAACGGAATTCCAAGGAAAAGTTGGCATTCCAACCTTGATTTCAACTTTTGAATCACAGGAAAAAAGCAACCATTAGCTCATGAAGATTAGCATGCCAAAAGACAAGTTGGCATTCCAACTAAAATCTCTTAAACTTCCAAAAGAGGGCCTTAAAAATTTGGTAGCCTGACTAGAATTCTAGCATGCCAGAAAAGAAAGTTGGCATTCCAATTTTTTATCCAAAAACCATCAGCCGAAAGACCAAATAAATTAGCATGCTAAAATTTCAAACTAGTATACCAGAATGAAGCACCAGGGAGACGGCAGAAGGTCAAATAAAATTAGCATGCCAATCCTTTTAACCAACATGCCAAAATTGAAGCATAGGGAACCAGCAGAGGGCATTTCAAAAATAGAGATAGTTTAAGAACATAATCCGGTGATGAATCAAAATAGAATTATAAATAGGAACTTGTAGGATAATTGAATCCAATTCAAGATAATGCAAATATAATTAAACTTGAAAGTCATTTTGTCAAATGAACCGTCCAAATATAAAACATATAAAAATCATCCAGTGATTACGAAATTCAAGTCCTTTGAAAAAATAATTTAATCATTCCAAACCTTTTGAAAACAATTTAAATTGTAAAGCATATCCATAGAAATAATACATTGCCTTTCATTTTACCTTTGATTTGAAGTAACACCATCTTCTTGATGATTCATCTGAAATTCATTTAACTCAACCGCAAGATCATTAGTATCATACTTAATTGTTTTGTAGTCATCAAAATCAATATAAGACCAACATGGAGCTTCTCCTCTAGACCCAAAAGGACCCTTAAGCTTGACTTGCCTTCCAAAATTAAGGGATGAAAATCTTGATTTTTCTATGTCCATTTGGATGGGGTGAAAATGGGCTGGGGCAATCTCGACACCAGCCCTAACAAAAACTTCACTATGAATGAGGAGGACCGGGATGTTTTTGATTCATTGCTATCATCCATCCTTCTGCCTCTTCGAGAGCTACTATCAGAGGATAACCTCCGTGAGGTAGGCGTAGCGTCGGCGTCGATAACGCCTGCACCGGCAGCGCCAGCACCGGTGCCTGGTGAGCGTCGCATTCCCCTCATTTTTTTTGACTAATTTTTGTTACTTTGTGTAGCCATAAAGTTTTCTCCTGATTTTTTGATGGCGGGCCTCCGAAAGAGGAAAGAGACCGTCGGTGACATGGCAAGGCCGACGCCTAAGAGGTCCCGCTGGGAAGAGCAGGATGGGTTATCCCAGCCTCCTGTGGTTCCCTTCATGGTTCTCAAGGCTTCCCCGAGAAGGGGGGGTTCCCCTGCTGAAGCTGAGATGGAGACATCTAGGGAAGAGCCCTCGGTCATCGCCGACCCTGGAGGTGAAGCCGCACCGGAGGCGGGGCCATCTAAGAAAGAGCCCCCGGCCGCCATCGTAACCGGAGGTGAAGCCGCACCGGAGGTGAGGATTAGGACGCCTCCAGTTGCAGAAGTTGAAGATGATACCCTATAGGCCATCCAATCGACATCGGAGGAGGGAGGGATGCCCCCTACCCGTGACCTCGGGAGTCGGCCATTTCGGGCGATGGCTATGAACCAGGGTCAGCTGGCGGAGCGAATATTGAGGCACTCCAGCCTCCCTACCTTCTAGGCTGAGCTCTGCAGTAGGCCAATCGCCAGCCTCTTCACCATTTCCCTTTAGGTAGGTTCGCCGGCTCCTTTTCTTTCCTTACTTGAATATGTAATAGGAGAATTTGAGCCGAGCTCTAATTGATGAGTTTATGCAGATGTCCAATGGCCTCTTCATTTTTTTGGAGGCTTGTTCCAGGGCCATCAACAACTATGGGCGCGCTTGGGACGAGTTGACTGCCGCAAAAGCCCGAGCTGATAGCTTGGCCAAAGAATTGGCCGAAGTGCAGGCTCAAGAGGCAAAAGCGGCCAACGAACTCTGAGTCGTTCAAGAGAGGAGTAGGTTTTTGAAGGCCCAGGCAGAGGCAGCTGAGAGTAAGGCTCGGGTCACCGAGGCTGAACTCGTGGATGCCATGACAAGGCTTAGGCCGACCGAGGAGAGGCTAGGGGATACTCTCCTTAAGCTAGATCATGCTGAGGAGAGGGTCGACAAGGCCGAGTCTGAGGCTCGGGCTGCCATGAAGAAGCCGGCCATCACGGAGACGGACTCGGACCTCCTGGGAGGGAAAGGCCACCGGAGAGGCTTAAGCCCAGGAGGCCATGGAGAAGTTGGCCGCCGTTGAGGCTCAGGCTACCGAGATGGTAGCCACCGCCGAGGCCCTGGCTATGGAGAGGGTGGCCACCGCTGAGACCCGAGCTCGAGAGGCCGTGGAGAACTACAAGAGCTCCACAGATTTTGCTGCAGAGTTTAGCGAGGCAGCCATCGATGCCTTCTCCCAGGGCTTCTAGAAATGCAAAGAGAAGGTCTCCTGGGTTTACAGAATAAGCAGCTTTGAATCTCTTCAGCCCGAGGATGAGGAGGAGGGTCCGGAGGGTGGCGACGTCGAAGACCGGTCGGGACCCACTAAGCCTTAAGCTTACTTTCTTTTCTTTTCTTTTTTCACAGTTTTGTAATCTGACTAGAGTCGGCACCTTTGTCAAACATTGATATTAAATTAATGCAAAGAACTTTTTCTCAAGTATAAAAGACTTAGCTTTTTGTAGTCTTTGTTCTATGGTTGATCATGTCTTGGCTCTAGCCCTCAGATACATCTTCAATCTTGTGAGTATATCTGGAGAGTCGGTAGTTTGATGTGCAGACTTCGTAGGAATACTTAGGCTTGCCTTCACCTTTCTGCTTTTGCTAGAGTGTTTCTTGAATGTCGATGCCGGTCCTCGCCTTGGGGGTCGGTGCCAGCCTAGGAGTTGACTCGGGGCCACTGGGACCATAGGATTTGAATTGCCTCGGGGGTTTCTCGGTGCCGGTCCGGGGATATCCTTATGATCAAGGGGCTGTCGAGGTCCTTTTGAAAACTGCACAAGGATTTCTTGTGCCGGCTTGAGAGTTTGACTCGGGGCTGCCGAACCATAGATTTTAATCACCTCGAGGGTTTCTTGGTGCTAGCCCGGGGATATTCTTATGATCACGGGATGGTCGAGGTCCTTTTGAAAACTGCCACGGGAGTTTCTCGGTGCCAGCCCAGGAGTTTGACTTAGGGCCACCAAAACCATAGGATTTGAATCACCTCGAGGGTTTCTCGGTGCTGGCCCGGGATATCCTTATGATTATGGGGCCACCGAGGTATTTTTGAAAATTGCCACAGGGATTTCTCGTGCCAGCCTAGGAGTTTGACTCGAGGCTATTGAGACCATAGGATTTGAATTGCCTCGGTAGTTTCTTAGTGTTGGCCCGGAGATATCCTTATGATCACTGGCCGCCGAGGTCCTTTTAAAAACTGTCATGGGGGTTTCTCATGCCGGCCTGGGAGTTTGACTCGGAGTCGCCGAGACCATAGAATTTGAATTGCCTCGGGGGTTTCTCGGTGCTGACCCGGGGATATCCTTATGATCACGGGGCCGTCGAGGTCCTTTTGAAAACTGCCATGAGGGTTTCTCAGTGCCAGCCCAAGAGTTTGACTTGGAGCCACCGGGACCAAAGGATTTGAATCACCTCGGGGTTTCTCGGTGTCGGCTCGAGGATATCCTTATGATCATAGGGCCAAGGTCCTTATAAAAACTGCCCTGGGGGTTTCTCATGCAGGTCCGGGAGTTTGACTCGGGACCACCGGGACTATAGGATTTGAATCGCCTTGGGGGTTTTTCGATGCCGGCCCAAGGATATCCTTATGATAACGGGGCCGCCGAGGTCCTTTTGAACTTTTCTAAGCCAAATAATAATAATAGAATGAAATTGAGAGCTTTTTTTATAATCATTGGCTGAGTACACTCATTATTGATAATATCGACGGAGGTTATCCTCATTCCAAGTATGTGGGATTGGCCATCCGTCGAGCTCCTCGAGTCGATATGTTCATTGGTGAAGTACTTCGGTGACTCGATAGGGCCCTTTCTGTTGGCCCAGATGGCAACCCAAGAGGAGGGTGAATTGGGTTCTTAAAAAATTTAGCCTTTTAAAATTATGTGCTTTGAAATAAAAAAGATTGAGTGCAAGATAAATGCTAAGCACAAATAATGAGATAGGAAGAGACAAAGAGATAAAGCACGGCAAACACAAAGATTTTATAGTGGTTCGGTGTATCCAACACCTACATCCACTCCCAAGTATCACTTGGGCCCACACTATAATCTACTTGATTACAGCCGAGTTATTTTACAGCTCATAACTCAAAACTTGGTGTTTCCTCCTGGGATCACAATGAACCCTGCTGGTTTTACCGGGCTCACCAGCACAAAACCCAAATACAAGCTATCCTTAGCTTGTCCCGAGGTATACTACCTCCACTAATTCAATCTCCTGATTGAATTAGCAAACAACATGTTAACCAGATTGATTTTGATGATTACAAAATAATTAGGTAATTCTAAGCTTGATACAGGAAGTTCGGTCGCCTTGCAAGTAAGTATCTTCGTGCAAAATTTCATTGGTAAGAAAGTACTTCATTTAATTTGCTTTGAATACTTTTATTAGCTTGGGAGTTAACTGGTTAGCTAACTTATTATTCCATTTAGCTAGCTGGCACACCTCTTAGCTAGCTGATACATTGTCTCAGTGCTTGGCCGGACGTTCTTGTATTCTAGCTAGCTGATTAGCTAGCTTGTTAGCTAGCTGGAGTTTCTTCAGCTAACTAAAATGCTCGTCACATGCTTGGCCGAACGCTCTATAAATTTAGCTAGCTGGTTGGTTAGCTTGTTAGCTAACTGGAATTGTTTTAGCTAACTCCAGTTGCCTGTAAACTCTTCTAGCCGAACATTCTTAAATTTTAGCTAACTATAGAGCTAGCTGCCAGGCCTTCTAGCTAGCTGACGTTTCTTTTAGTTAACTACTTAGCTAACTATTTTATCCTGGAGCTAACTGGTTAGTTAACTATTTTTCACAGGTGAGCTTGTGGCCGTGAGGTTTGAAAATTTAGTTAGCTGAAGAGCTAACTCCCTTTCTCTCTGGCCTAGTGGAATCATCATTGTGAGTAGTATCAATAACATCAACCCTAGTGGAATCATCATCTTTAGCTTCTTGTTCATGTCTGAAGATACATCTATATTTAATTTTTAATATCTCTTTCTAGCAAATTTGTATCTTCCTCATCATCAATCTTTTCTGAACTTGATGCTAAGGATTCATCAAAAACTACATGAATAGATTCTTCTACTAGTAAGTTCTTTTGTTAAATACTCTAAAAGCTTTACTAGTTGTTGAATATCCTAAGAATATGCCTTCATCAGATTTTGCATCAATTTTCCTAAGTTGTCCTTACCATTATTATGAATGAAACATTTACTACCAAATGCATGAAAATAACTAATGTTAGGTTTCCTATTATTCCATAATTCATAAGGAGTTTTATTAAGAATTGGCCTAATTAAAGCTCTATTAAGGATGTAACATGCCGTGTTTATAGCTTCTGTCCAAAAGTATTTTGGTAGGTTGCTTTCACATAGCATGGTACGGGCCATGTCTTCTAAAGTTTTATTCTTTCTTTCTACAACTCCATTTTGTTGTGGTGTTCTAGGTGCAGAAAAGTTGTGATTAATGCCATGTTCAATGCAGAAATTTTTAATAAGTGATTTTAAATTCTATACCATGATCACTTCTAAGAGACACTATGGTGGTATTTTTTCTCATTAGTGACTTTCTTGAATAATTTTAGAAATATTGAGAAAGTCTCATCCTTATAAGCCAAAAATAATATCCAAGTGAATCTAGAATAATCATCTACAATCACAAGACCATATTTCTTTCCTCCTAGACTAGTGGTTCTAGTTGGTCCAAAAAGGTCCATGTGAAGTAGCTCTAGTGGCCTAGAAGTGGAAACAACATTCTTGGATTTGAAAGAGTTTCTAGTTTGTTTTCCAAATTGACATGCATCACAAATTTGTTATTTTCAAATCTAACTTTGGAAGTCCTTTAACTAAATCCATTCTAATTAATTTTGAAATCAAGTGTGTGCTTGCATGACCTAATCTACGATGTCACAACCATCCAATCTCATTTACATTAGCATTATTAGCAACTAAGCAATGACTATTAGTAGACAGATTGTCTAAATCAATTAAATATACATTGCCATTTCTACTTCCTGTAAATATAATGCTATTGTTAATAGGATTAGAAACAGTGCAGATAGAAGCTTCAAATGAAACTTTGAAACCTTTATCACACAATTGGCTAATACTAATTAAATTATGCCTTAAACCATCTATATAAAGAATATTTTCAATAAAAGTGGAGGGAGTTATCTGAATTTTACCAAAGCCCATAATCTGGCCTTTGTCGTTATCTCCGAAGGTTACTACTCCTCTTTTATCCTCAAGGGTGATGAATTGATCCTTGTCACCCGCCATGTGCCTTGAGCAGCCGCTATCAAGATACCATTTTCATTTTGATCTTTTGGCCGTAAGACACTCCTGCAAAGTAATCAAACCTTTTGTTTAGGTACCCAAGCTTTCTTGGGTCCTTCATGGTTAGTAGCAACAAAGATTGTTCCTTTTGGAACCCATATTTTCTTTCCTTTAATATTTAAATTCTTATTAATTTTTCTAGAATTGCATTCATAGGCTTTGTGTCATTTCTTGTTACAACAATAACATGAAACATCACTTTTCTCATGTTCCTTTCTAAAGAAATTTTTAACATACTTTTGTTTCTTGTTAGGCCTATAACCTAATCCAGCCTTATCAAATACAACTCTTTGATTACTCAATAGCAAATTAAGTTTTTCAGAGCTATATGTAAATTTATCAACTATATTTTTATATTTATCAACTTCTTTCTTTAAACTGACATTTTCATTTGAAATCGATTCTTTTCTTTTAGCAAATTTTATTTTTATATTTCAATTCTTCAATTTCATGGGTTAGTTTATCTTTTTCTTTGACAAGATTTAAATTATCATTTTTCAAAGATTTGCTTTTCTTTTTAAAACTTTAAAATCACTAACTAGTTTGTTAAATGCATAAACAATTCATCAAAAGTAAAGTTATGAGTTTCGATATTTACCTCATCGTCATTTGTCATAAAACAAATGTTTGCAACTTCTTTCTGTTCTTCCTCGGAAGAGGATTCCTTGCTATCTCTCCATGTTGCAACATATGCTTTTTCTTTTTCTTGTACCCCTTTTTTAATTGAGGACAGTGATAAACACATAAATAATTATCATTAAACCTATTAATTAATAATTTAATATCTATTATTATTTAATATTTTAATATTTTATATAATATTTTAAATAAAACCTTATCAATTTAAAGAGCTTGATTTTAGGATTTAACGATGTAAACTACACTCGAATCGGACTTAAAATGAGCTCAAGATTAATTTTATAAGGATTTAGCACATATTTCAAAGCAAAAAACGGCCGTTTTTTTTTTTTCATCCGATTCTTCTCTTAATAATTCTAACTATTTTCGACCAATTAAGGAATAGATTAGATTGGAAGTTATCAAATTGAAAGAATTAAATTCCTCTAGAAGGAATTTGGATTTTATTAAAGATTTCTCTGGGATTTTTCTCCGCGCCACTCGTTGCCTCTGCGTCATCTCTGTTTTGATTCTGTTGCTTCGCCGCATCTTCTCCGCATCGGACCTCTACAAATAGCAGCAGAAAGCATCGTTTGGGGGGAAGTCGTGGAGGCGCTGCATCAAGGGTTCGTGAAGCAGTCATCCGCCCGTCCGAGCTCTATTCCGTGGCTTGAAGGAGGTATGTTCCATTGATTGAAGAAGGCTTTGTTCGTGGGTTTCCTGGAGGCTCTGTTCCAAGGCTTCTTCCTGGAGACTCTATTCCAAGGCCGTGGCTAAGTCCTATGCGTGCCTTCTGTTCCGTCCGTGGCTTTGAAGGAGCTCTGTTCCATGACGAGTTGGTGATTCGGGAGGCATATGCAGTGTATGTGAGAAAGGCGAGCCCGGTTCAAGTCTTCATCACCGGTCCAGCTCGTTTGATTTAGAAGAATTTATTGCTTTCTATTGCCTTCTTAATGTTAGCAAATAAACTCTTTTATGCACTCTTGGATGTTATTGAAATAAAATTTCTATTCATGTTTAATTGTTCTTAAATTGTATTTAAGTGGAAATAATTTAGACTGCTCTATTCTTAAAAGGGACGGGCCGTGATCTATGGGTACGAGCCGTGCTCTTATAAGATAGACCATATCTTATTATTTTGCACTACTAATTATCTACTTGGTTATCTATTTAGTTAAATTTATAAATTTATTTCAAGATAATCGCTAAAGTCCCCGTGAATCGATCCCTTACTCTCGCTATTCTAATAGTGAAATTAAGGTGTTAAACCAAATTCTGTCTCAATTTTAGGGATTTAACGATGCAAACGGCACTCAAATCCGACTTAAAACGAGCTCGGAATTGATTTTCTAAGATTTAGCACAGATTTCAAAGCAAAAACGGCAAACACTTTGCCGACTTCATCGTCTTCTCATCCGTTTTTCTTTATTTTCATCCGATTCTTCTCTTAATTAATTCTAACGTTTCCTCACCAATTAAGGAATAGATTAGATTAGAAGTTATCAAATTGAAAGAATTAAATTCCTCTTGAAGGAATTTGGATTTTATTAACGATCCACTCGTTGCCTCTGCATCGTCTCCGTTTTGATTCCATTGCTTCGCCGCGTCTTCTCCGCGTCCGACCTCTACAAATAGCAGCAGAGAAGCATCGTTTGGGGGGGAAGTCCGTGGAGGCGCTGCATCAAGGGTTCGTGAAGCAGTCATCCGCCCGTTCGAGGCTTGTTCGTGGCTTGAAGGAGGTCTGTTCCGTTGATTGAAGAAGGCTTTGTTCGTGGGTTTCCTGGAGGCTCTGTTCCAAGGCTTCTTCTGGAGACTCTGTTCCAAGGCCGTGGCTAAGTCCTATGAGTGCCTTCTGTTCCGTCCGTGGCTTTGAAGGAGCTCTATTCCATGACGAGTTGGTGATTCGGGAGGCATATGCAGTCGTATGTGAAGAAAGGCGGGCCCGGTTCAAGTCTTCATCACCGGTCCAACTCGGTTTGATTTAGGAGAATTTATTTCTATCTTTTGCCTTCTTAATGTTAGCAAATAAACTCTTTTATGCACTCTTGGATGTTATTGAAATAAAATTTCTATTCATGTTTAATTGTTCTTAAATTATATTTAAGTGGAAATAATTTAGACTGATCTATTCTTAAAAGGGACAGGCCGTGATCTATGGGTACGAGCCGTGCTCTTATAAGATAGACCATATCTTATTATTTTGCACTACTAATTATCTACTTAGTTATCTATTTAGTTAAATTTATAAATTTATTTCAAGATAATCGCTAAAGTCCCTGTGGAATCGATCCCTTACTCTCGCTATTTTAATAGTGAAATTAAGGTGTTAAACCAAATTCTGTCCCGATTTTAGGGATTTAACGACGCAAACGGCACTCGAATCCGACTTAAAACGAGCTCGGAATTGATTTTATAAGATTTAGCACAGATTTCAAAGCAAAAACGGCAAACACGTTGCCGACTTCATCGTCTTCTCAGCCGTTTTTCTTTATTTTCATCCAATTCTTCTCTTAATTAATTCTAATTGTTTCCTCGACCAATTAAGAAATAGATTAGATTGGAAGTTATCAAATTGAAAGAATTAAATTCTCTAGAAGGAATTTGGATTTTATTAACGATTTCTCTAGGATTTTTCTCCGCGCCACTCGTTGCCTCTGCGTCATCTCTGTTTTGATTCCGTTGCTTCGCCGCATCTTCTCCACGTCCGACCTCTACAAATAGCAGCAGAGAAGCGTCGTTTGGGGGGAAGTCCATGGAGGCGCTGCATCAAGGGTTCGTGAAGCAGTCATCCGCCCGTCCGAGGCTCTGTTCCGTGGCTTGAAGGAGGTATGTTTCGTTGATTGAAGAAGGCTCTGTTCGTGGTTTCCTGGAGGCTCTGTTCCAAGGCTTCTTCCTGGAGACTCTGTTCCAAGGCCGTGGCTAAGTCCTATGCATGCCTTCTGTTCCGTCCGTGGCTTTGAAGGAGCTCTGTTCCATGACGAGTTGGTGATTTGGAGGCATATGCAGTCGTATGTGAAGAAAGGCGGGCCCGGTTCAAGTCTTCATCACCGGTCCAGCTCGGTTTGATTTAGGAGAATTTATTGCTTTCTGTTACCTTCTTAATGTTAGCAAATAAACTCTTTTATGCACTCTTGGATGTTATTAAAATAAAATTTCTATTCATGTTTAATTGTTCTTAAATTGTATTTAAGTGGAAATAATTTAGACTGCCATGATCTACGGGTACGAGCCGTGCTCTTATAAGATAGACCATATCTTATTATTTTGCACTACTAATTATCTACTTAGTTATCTATTTAGTTAAATTATAAATTTATTTCAAGATAATCGCTAAAGTCCCTGTGGAATCGATCCCTTACTCTCACTATTCTAATAGTGAAATTAAGGTGTTAAACCAAATTCTGTATCAATTTTAGGGATTTAACGATGCAAACGGCACTCGAATCCGACTTAAAACGAGCTCGGAATTAATTTTATAAGATTTAGCATAGATTTCAAAGCAAAAACGGCAAACACGTTGCCGACTTCATCGTCTTCTCATCCGTTTTTCTTTATTTTCATCTGATTCTTCTCTTAATTAATTCTAACCATTTCCTCTACCAATTAAATAGATTAGATTGGAAGTTATCAAATTGAAAGAATTAAATTCCTCTATAAGGAATTTGGATTTTATTAATGATTTCTTCGGGATTTTTCTCCGCGCCGCTCGTTGCCTCTGCGTCGTCTCCATTTTGATTCCGTTGCTTCGCCGCGTCTTCTTCGCGTTCGGACCTCTACAAATAGCAGCAGAGAAGCATCGTTTGGGGGGGAAGTCCGTGGAGGCGCTGCATCAAGGGTTCGTGAAGCAGTCATCCGCCCGTCCGAGGCTCTGTTTCGTGGCTTGAAGGAGGTCTGTTCCGTTGATTGAAGAAGGTTTTGTTCGTGGGTTTCCTGGAGGCTCTGTTCCAAGGCTTCTTCTTGGAGACTCTGTTCCAAGGCCGTGGCTAAGTCCTATGCGTGCCTTCTGTTCCGTCCGTGGCTTTGAAGGAGCTCTATTCCATGACGAGTTGGTGATTCGGGAGGCATATGCAGTCGTATGTGAAGAAAGGCGAGCCCGGTTCAAGTCTTCATCATCGATCCAGCTCGGTTTGATTTAGGAGAATTTATTGCTTTCTGTTGCCTTCTTAATGTTAGCAAATAAACTCTTTTATGCACTCTTGGATGTTATTGAAATAAAATTTCTATTCATGTTTAATTGTTCCTAAATTATATTTAAGTGGAAATAATTTAGACTGATCTATTCTTAAAAGGGACGGGCCGTGATCTACGGGTACGAGTCGTGCTCTTATAAGATAGACATATCTTATTATTTTGCACTACTAATTATCTACTTAGTTATCTATTTAGTTAAATTTTAAATTTATTTCAAGATAATCGCTAAAGTCCCTGTGGAATCGATCCCTTACTCTCGCTATTCTAATAGTAAAATTAAGGTGTTAAACCAAATTCTGTCTTGATTTTAGGGATTTAACGACGCAAACGGCACTCGAATCCGACTTAAAACGAGCTCGGGATTGATTTTATAAGATTTAGCACATATTTCAAAGCAAAAACGGCAAACACGTTGCCGACTTCATCATCTTCTCAGCCATTTTTCTTTATTTTCATCCGATTCTTCTCTTAATTTTTTTATTTTCATCCGATTCTTCTCTTAATTAATTCTAACCGTTTCCTCCACTAATTAAGGAATAGATTAGATTGGAAGTTATCAAATTGAAAGAATTAAATTCCTCTAGAAGGAATTTGGATTTTATTAACGATTTCTTCGGGATTTTTCTCTGTGCCGCTCGTTGCCTCTGTCGTCTCCGTTTTGATTCCGTTGCTTCACCGCGTCTTCTCCGCGTCCGGACCTCTACAAATAGCAGCAGAGAAGCATCGTTTGGGGGGAAGTCCGTGGAGGCGCTATCAAGGGTTCGTGGAGCAGTCATCCACCCGTCCGAGGCTCTGTTCCGTGGCTTGAAGGAGGTCTGTTCCGTTGATTGAAGAAGGCTTTGTTCGTGGGTTTCCTGGAGGCTCTGTTCCAAGGCTTCTTCTTGGAGACTCTGTTCCAAGGCCGTGGCTAAGTCCCTTCTGTTCCGTCCGTGGCTTTGAAGGAGCTCTTTCCAGACGAGTTGGTGATTCGGGAGGCATATGCAGTCGTATGTGAAGAAAGGCGGGCCCGGTTCAAGTCTTCATCACCGGTCCAACTCGGTTTGATTTAGGAGAATTTATTTCTATCTGTTGCCTTCTTAATGTTAGCAAATAAACTCTTTTATACACTCTTGGATGTTATTGAAATAAAATTTCTATTCATGTTTAATTGTTCTTAAATTGTATTTAAGTGGAAATAATTTAGACTGATCTATTCTTAAAAGGGACGGGCCGTGATCTACGGGTACGAGCCGTGCTCTTATAAGATAGACCATATCTTATTATTTTGCACTACTAATTATCTACTTAGTTATCTATTTAGTTAAATTTATTAATTTATTTCAAGATAATCGCTAAAGTCCCTGTGGAATCGATCCCTTACTCTCGCTATTTAATAGTGAAATTAAGGTGTTTTAATCGTTGCGCTACGACACGCATCAGATTTTTGGCGCCGTTGCCGGGGACTTAAGTTTGTTATTTTGAAAAAAAATTAAAAATTATTATAAAATATAAAAATATAAAAAAATTAGATTAATTTTCTCTTAATTTTTGAATAGTTATTATGCTTTATTTTATTTCCTTAATTGTTAGAATTACATTTTTTTAACATTAAAAAAATTATTACTTTCCTTTTTGCCACAAATCCAATTTTAACCTAATCAAATTTTCTTTTAATTAACTTACCTAAAAAAAACCCTGAAAGAAACCCTAAGACACCTTCCATAAAATATAATTAATTTAAGGAAACAAAAAAATATAAAATAAAAATAAAATATATAAACAAAATAATTATTTTATTTCTATGCTATAGATTGACTTAGGTGAATTTATTTTCTGCAAAACTCAAAATTTTTCCATTGACATCTCATAATTTATTAGGAAATTAGAAACTTAATTACAAAAATTAAAGAAATAAATAAATAAATAAAAGAAAAAAAAAACTGAATTATTGTTTGCTTTAGAGTCATTGGTAGGGTGTATGCTTGGTCGCCGATCGTTGCAACCCAACCTTATACCCTTAGATCCTGAGATAGAAAGAACTATTAGAGCAAACAGACTCAGAATTATGGATCCTAATAACGAAAATAATCAACCACGACAGTTAAAAGAGTATTTCACTCCTTCAAGGTATACCTACTCTCCCTGCATTCAAGTGCCTCCAGTAGAGGCTGTCCAATATGAAATTAAGTCAAGTGTAATCCAAATGTTACCATCTTTCTATGGACTTACAAATGAGGATCCCTACAAACACTTAGATGAATTCTTAGAAATTTGCTCAACTGTCAAGATTCAAAATTTCTCAGATGATGCACTTAGGCTTAAGTTATTCCCTTTTTCCCTAAAAGATAAAGCCAAGTATTGGTTAAATTCATTAGACACTGTTATAATTTCAACTTGGGATCATCTTCAGAGAGAATTTCTTAAGAAATATTTTCCTATAGGAAAAACGAATCAAATTAGAAAAGCCATAACAAGTTTTTCCAGACAGATGGAGAAATGTTCCATGAGACATGGGAGAGATTCAAAGAACTGATTAGAAAATGTCCACATCATGCTATACCCAAATGGCAACTGGTTCAGTGCTTTTATGATGGTTTATCAGAAAAGCATAGGCAAATGGTTGATGCTTCATGTGGTGGGACATTTATGTTAAAAAATGAACATGAGGCTTGGCAACTCTTTGAGACATTGAGTGAGAATTCATTACATCATATGTCAGTTGCTCGTCGAGACCCTCCCGTAGAACCTAAAAGAGGTGGAATATATGAAATAGGTCATTCTACAGATATCTATACTAAGGTAGATGAATTATCCATAAACTTGATCGGATTCTACAAGTTGGAAACATCTCTTCCCCATCTACTCAATTACATGAGGTCTGCATAATTTGTTCGAGTCCAACCCATTCTATAGGTGAATGTCCAGCTGCATACCAATTTCCTGAACTTGTTCAAGAGCAAGCCCACCAAGCCCAAACCCGATTAGCTCCTAGAACAGGAAATGATCCATTTTCAAATACTTACAATCCTGGCTGGCGAAATCACCCAAATTTTTCTTGGAAACCTCAACCTGTAACCAATTCATCATCGATCAGACCTAATTATCAAGAAACCAATTTTAGAAGCATGCCATATTCACAATATCCAAACATCCCACAACCTCCACCGAATAATCATCCTACTTTTGAAGACAAAGTGTTACAAGCATTGAAAGGGCTAGAAATGAATACCCAAATCCTTCACTCCCACACACAATCTATTGCAAAACTAGAAACTCAGATAGGTCAATTAGCCACAGCATTCAGTAGAAGGGAGGAGGGTAAGTTACCTAGTCAGCCTATCGATAACCCGAAAGGACAATTCATGGCTGAAGGTTCCAATAGTCCTGACAAATTCCCAGAACATGCTAAATCAGTCATGACTCTCAGAAGTGGAAAAGCATTGAACCCACCTGAACCAACCCAGAAATTAGAAGTGGCTAAACCAGAAGAGAGAAGAAATGAAAAAGAAAAGGAATTCAATGATCAAGCAATCATACCTAAAGCCCCATTCCCTAGTGCTTTAGAATCTCCTTTGCCTTCAGATAAGAAGAATATAAAATGAATGAGATGCTTGAGTTATTTAAGCAAGTCCAAATAAACTTACCTCTTCTCGATGCTATCAAGCAAGTTCCGGCTTATGCCAAATTTTTGAAGGATCTATGCACACAAAAATGGAAAGCCAAGTCACAAATACCAAAAAAGATCCATTTGACTGAGCAAGTCAGCTCAGTTGTTCAGCAAATAACCCCACCCAAACTAAAAGATCCTGGTACCCCGATTATATCATGTGTCATAGGAAACTTCACAATCAAGAAAGCATTATTAGATTTGGGTGCGAGTGTAAACCTTCTCCCAAGTTCAGTGTATGAATTATTTGGATTTGGAGAGTTGAAACCCACGACAGTAACACTACAATTGGCAGATAGATCAGTCAAAGAACCTCGTGGAATATTGGAAGATGTATTAGTAAAGGTGGATGAATTCTATTTTCCTGTCGACTTCCTTGTGTTAGATATGGAATCTAGCGGTAATCCTAACCAAATTCCCATCATCCTTGGAGACCTTTTCTAGCTACCGCTAATGCATGTATAAATTGTAGAACAGGTGTGATGGATGTATCTTTTGGAAACAAGAAGATGAGATTAAATATTTTTAATGCTTCCCAAGGACCACCTGTGTATGATTTAAATGAAGTAAACATGATAGAGGAAGTAGTAGATAAGAAATTCCAAAGTTTGCTTGATTCGGATCCTTTACAAACATGTCTTACACATTTTGGAATAGATGACTTTGATATTGATGAGTATACCAAAGAGATAAACATGTTATTAGAACCACCTAAGTTCGACACCATCCCGCCTTGGACTATAAAATATGAACCACTTCCAACTAAACCAAGTCCTTTAATACCATCCTTGGAAGAACCACCCCAACTAGATTGAAACCTCTTCCAGATGACTTAAAATATTCATTCCTTGGACCCAATGACACCCTTCCAGTAATCATTGCATCTACCCTAACCTCTGAGCAAGAAGATAAATTGGTAGATGTACTTAAAGAACATAAAGAGGCAATTGGATGGACAATAGCTGATCTTAAGGGAATTGACCCTTCCGTTTGCATGCACCACATTCATAGTGAAATTGAAGCCAAACCACATAGAGACATGCAACGAAGGCTAAATCCAAACATGAGGGATGTTGTTAAGAAAGAAGTAGTAAAATGGCTTGATGCTGGTATCATTTATCCAATTTCAGATAGCCAATGGGTCAGTCCAATCCAAGTAGTACCTAAAAAATGGGTATTACCGTGATTAAAAATGAAAAGGGCGAATCAATTCCTACTCGCACATCAACTAGTTGGAGAGTGTGTATAGATTATCGAAAGTTGAATGCCGTGACTAGGAAAGACCACTTTCCTTTGCCTTTTATCGATCAAATTCTAGAACGGCTAGCGGGACAAAGTTTCTTTTGTTTCTTAGATGGATATTCAGGATACAATCAAGTCCCAGTATTTCCTGCAGATCAAGAAAAGACCACCTTCACTTGTCCCTTTGGAACATTTGCCTTTAGACGCATGCCGTTTGGTCTTTGTAATGCACCAGCCACGTTTCAACGATGTATGTTGGCCATATTTTCTGATATGATTGGTCAATTTTTGGAAGTATTTATGGATGATTTTTAGTTTTTGGTGCATCATTTGATAGCTGCCTCGAGAACTTGACTAAGGTACTGAAACGATGTATGGAAATGAATTTAGTCCTAAGTTGGGAGAAGAGCCATTTTATGGTTCGTGAGGGAATTGTGCTTGGACACATTGTTTCAGAGCGAGGTATTGAGGTTGATAAAGCCAAGGTTGAATTGATCTCAAATCTACCACCCCAACCTCAGTTAAACAAGTACGATCTTTCCTTGGTCATGCTGGTTTTTATAGACGCTTCATCAAAGATTTCAGTAAAATTTCTCGACCATTGTGTAATTTGTTGACCAAAGATAGTTCTTTTAATTTTGATAAAGATTGTCTAACAGCCTATAACATCCTTCGAACTGCTTTGACCACTGCACCAATTATCAAGCCCCCAGATTGGACCATACCTTTCGAAATCATGTGTGATGCTTCTGATTATGCTGTAGGGCAGTTCTAGGACAGAAACTCAATCGAGAACCCCATGTAATTTATTATGCTAGCAAAACTCTTTCAGATGCACAAATGAACTATACTACCACTGAAAAAGAATTACTAGCAGTTGTGTTTGCCCTAGAAAAGTTTAGATCATATCTGTTAGGGTCTAAGGTTTTAGTTTATTCAGATCATGCAGCGTTGAGGCATCTTATATCAAAAAAGGATACAAAACCCAGACTGATTAGATGGATCCTTCTACTACAAGAATTTGATCTAGAAATCTTAGATAAGAAGGGTTCTGAAAATATGGTAGCAGATCATATCTCTAGGATCTCAGTAGAATACAATAAAGAAATAATCAGAGATAGGTTCCTGATGAGCAACTATTTTCAATTTCCCATAGCAGTCTTCCCTGGTTTGCCCACATTGTGAATTATTTGGCAACAGGAAAAGTACCTTCCCACTGGACAAAACAAGAAAAAGATAGATTTTTCTCACAAGTCAAATATTACTTTTGGGAAGACCCTGAATTATTTAAGTACTGTTCAGATCAGGTGATTAGGCGATGTGTTCCCGAAAGTGAATTCAAAAGTATACTTAACTTCTGTCATTCTCTTGCCTGTGGAGGACATTTTAGTGGAAAGAAAACTGCAGCAAAGGTACTGCAAAGTGGGTTTTATTGGCCAACTCTTTTTAAAGATGCACATGAATTTGGCCGTAATTGTCTCCAATGTCAACAAACAGGAAATATATCTCGAAAAGACATGATGCCCCTAAACCCTATCTTGGTTGTAGAAATTTTTGATGTATGGGGTATTGATTTTATGGGCCCATTTCCTTCCTCTTTTGGATTTGAATACATTCTAGTGGCAGTTGATTATGTGTCAAAATGGATTGAAGCCATGGCAACTCGAACCAATGACCATAAAGTTGTAATCAAGTTTATTCAGCATAATATCCTTAGTCGTTTTGGATGCCCAAGGGCTATAATTAGTGATGGGGGTACACATTTCACGAATAGACACTTTGAAGGATTAATGAACAAATATGGAATTACTCATAAGGTAGCTACACCTTATCATCCCCAAACTAGTGGCCAAGTTGAAATATCAAATAGAGAAATTAAACATATCCTTGAAAAAACGGTGAGACCCTGATAGGAAAGATTGGTCAGAACGTTTGGATGATGCATTATGGGCTTATCGTACTGCATTTAAAACTCCCATAGGAATGTCTCCTTACAGGCTCGTATTTGGAAAAGCCTATCATTTACCTGTAGAATTAGAACACCGTGCATTTTGGGCCATCAAGCAATTTAATTATGATATGAAAAATGCAGGTGTCAATAGAAAACTCCAATTGAATGAGTTAGAAGAGCTACGAAATGATGCATATGAAAGCTCAAAAATTTATAAAGAACGAACCAAAGCATATCATGACAAATTTATTAGTAGAAAAATTTTTGAACCAAATCAAAAAGTATGGCTTTACAATTCAAGATTACATCTTTTTCCTGGAAAACTTCGTTCACGATGGAATGGACCTTTTATAGTAACTCAAGTATTTTCCCATGGAGCTGTAGAGCTTAAAGACCCCAAGCAAGGAAATACATTCAAAGTAAATGGCCACGTTTGAAACCATATATAGAAGAAATTAATGATGGAGAATTGTTGAATCAATTGATCTTGTGAACCCAACACTATCATAATAAGTAGCACAGTCTGGCTGAAGACTTTAAACTTAGCGCTCTTGGGAGGCAACCCAGTTTATTAGTTATTTTTAACTTTCTGTTCTTTTAGTAAGTTCTTTTAGTATGACCAGAGAAGAGCAACAGAAGCAGATTGAAAGAAGATGGCAACAATGAAACTTCCAACCTTCAAATACTCTACCAGGTAGTATCTTTCCTTGCAATTAATTAATTTTTCTTCCATTAGGGACAATGGAAATTAAGTTGGGGGGGGGAGGAAAAAGAATAAGTAAATCCTCGAGTAAAACTATAATCAGATGTGTGTACCAAATTCTGTCTCGATTTGAAGTTAATCAAGCAGTCTATTAATGAATTAATGGTTAGATTATTTTTGAGATACTGAGGAATAAATTATTAAGTAAACCTAATAAAAGGTAGGGTTTAGCCCAAAAAAATTTTTAGAATAATTTCAGACCCTCCTGACCACTGATCTTAATAGTACAATCTACTTAATAAGGGTATGGGTGAAAATGTCATTTAAAAAAAAAAAAAAAAAAAAAATCTCTCTTAAAGTTAATAGATTAGGTTCTTAGCATTTTTCACTGAGTAACCGGGCCCCGTCACCTAAGAAAGTGATGTTGTTCGCGTAAAAAGGTGAGAATGTAAAAGAACCTAAGTAGAGTCAGTCCTACCTAAAGCCTTTTTGACTCGAGTAAGTAAGTCCGAGGGGTGTTTTACACCTAATGCCCTAAAACCAATTGGTTTGGGAGCCATTGGCCTAAAGCTCGCTACAAGGGTTAATTAGAAAGCAAGGGGTTAGGACATTGCACTGACTTTACACAAGGGAACCAAATTACAAAAGACATTACACCCAACCCAAATTAAGTTAGAAGACTTAATCAGAGAAGTGGAAAGTTGGTGAAGGAAGACTTCTATAAATTCTTATGGACTACACTTTATCACTAATTGGGTAAACTTAATAATCCAATGAAGTACCTCCCTTATGATCTAACCAGAAATTTTTAAAAAGAACTGTAAGATAACTATCAATTCTTGGACTAGCTTGGTACATATTTCTAAATTTCTTATTTGCTCGAGGACGAGTAAGATTCAAGTTGGGGGGAGTGATAAACGCATAAATAATTATCATTAAACCTATTAATTAATAATTTAACGTACCTATTATTATTTAATATTTTAATATTTTATATAATATTTTAGATAAAACCTTATCAATTTAAAGAGCTCGATTTTAGGGATTTAACGACGCAAACGGCACTCGAATCGGACTTAAAACGAGCTCGAATTGATTTTATAAGGATTTAGCACGATTTCAAAGCAAAAACGGCAAACACGTTGCCGACTTCATCGTCTTCTCAGCCGTTTTTCTTCAAATTCTTCTCTTAATTTTCTCCGATTCTTCTCTTAATTAATTCTAACCATTTTCTCCACCAATTAAGGAATAGATTAGATTGGAAGTTATCAAATTGAAAGAATTAAATTCCTCTAGAAGGAATTTGGATTTTATTAACGATTTCTTCGGGATTTTTCTCCGCGCCGCTCGTTGCCTTTGCGTCATCTCCATTTTGATTCCGTTGCTTCTCCGCGTCTTCTCCGCGTTCGGACCTCTACAAATAGCAGTAGAGAAGCGTTTGGGGGGGAAGTCCATGGAGGCGCTGCATCAAGGGTTCGTGAAGCAGTCATCCGCCCATCCGAGGCTTTGTTTCGTGGCTTGAAGGAGGTCTGTTCCATTGATTGAAGAAGGCTTTGTTCGTGGGTTTCCTGGAGGCTCTGTTCCAAGGCTTCTTCCTGGAGACTCTATTCCAAGGCTGTGGTTAAGTCCCGTGCGTGCCTTTGTTCCATCCGTGGCTTTGAAGGAGCTCTGTTCCATGACGAGTTGGTGATTCGGGAGGCATATGCAGTCGTATGTGAAGAAAGGCGGGCCCGGTTCAAGTCTTCATCACCGGTCCAGCTCGGTTTGATTTAGGAGAATTTATTGCTTTCTGTTGCCTTCTTAATGTTAGCAAATAAACTCTTTTATGCACTCTTGGATGTTATTGA
This sequence comes from Calamus simplicifolius, assembly GCA_900491605.1. NCBI lineage: Eukaryota > Viridiplantae > Streptophyta > Magnoliopsida > Arecales > Arecaceae > Calamus > Calamus simplicifolius. The sequence continues at coordinate 134,602 of UESW01004554.1, read as the reverse complement.
AATAAAATTTCTATTCATGTTTAATTGTTATTAAATTATATTTAAGTGGAAATAATTTAGACTGATCTATTCTTAAAAGGGATGGGCCGTGATCTACGGGTACGAGCCGTGCTCTTATAAGATAGACCATATCTTATTATTTTTACTGCTAATTATCTACTTAGTTATCTATTTAGTTAAATTTATAAATTTATTTCAAGATAATCGCTAAAGTCCCTATGGAATCGATCCCTTACTCTCGCTATTCTAATAGTGAAATTAAGGTGTTTTAATCGTTGCGCTACGACACGCATCAGACAGTCATATCTAAAGTGTCTCGGTTTCTTATATTCATAGCATATGAGGGGGTCTTTCTCTTTATCCTTCTCCTTTTCTTTTTCTTTTTCACCTCCATCTTTGTTCCAAATTTTTTCTTGTGGAAGGGTCTCTTTCTTCGCATAAATCTTTTAAATTTCTTAGCAAGGAGTACAGTCTCCTCCTTATCATCATCTTCTTCATCACTGCTGCTTTTTTCAATTTCTGCAGCTTTGAGGGCAATTGTTTTCTTCTTCTTGACGTCTTCCTCTATATGTTGTTTCATGGACAACTCATGAGTATTAGTAATCCAAGTAGCTCCTCCAAAGGTAAGGTATTGAGGTCCTTGGCTTCTTGGATTGCAGTCACCTTTGCTTCCTATGTCCTTGGAAGTGACCTAAGGATTTTGCGTACCAATTCAGAATTAGTGTAAGTTTTGCCAAGACTCTTTAAACCATTCACAATATCAGTAAATCTTGTATACATGCAGGTTATAGATTCAGTTTGTTCCATGCTAAACAATTCATATTTATGAACAAGAATATTAATCTTTGATTCTTTGACCTGATTAGTACCCTCATGGGTAACTTCTAATCTGTCCCAAATTTCTTTTGCAAAAATACATGTAGAAATTCTATTAAACTCATTAGCATCTAATGCACAATATAAAACATTCATGGCCTTAGCATTGAGCTGAGCCATTTTCCTATCGTTCTCATTCCAATTCCTTTCGGGTTTAGGAACTATTGAACCATCTACTATGTGTGTGGGCGTGCTAGGTCCATTAGTGGTTACACTCCATAGTTCATAATCTAAAGCTTGAATAAAAATTCTCATTCTAGCTTTCCAATAAGAGTAGTTTGAACCATTAAATAAAGGAGGTCTATTTGTAGAATGACCTTCAACAAATAAAGATCCAGCTTGAGCTACCATTTTGATCTTTAGCTCTTGATCGTTTGATCAAATAAACAATGAGCACAAGCTCTGATACCAATTGTTGGCCCAGATGGCAACCCAAGAGGGGGGGTGAATTGGGTTCTTAAAAAATTTAGCCTTTTAAAATTATGTGCTTTGAAATAAAAGAGATTGAGTGCAAAATAAATGCTAAGCACAAATAATGAGATAGGAAGAGACAAAGAGATAAAGCACGACAAAGATTTTATAGTGGTTCGGTGTATCCAACACCTACGTCCACTCCCAAGTATCACTTGGGCCCACACTATAATCCACTTGATTACAGCCGAGTTGTTTTACAAGCTCACAACTCAAAACTTGCTATTTCCTCCCGGGATCACAACAAACCTTGCTGGTTTTACCGGGCTCACCAGCACAAAATCCAAACACAAGCTATCCTTAGCTTGTCCCAAGGTATACTACCTCCACTAATTCAATCCCCTGATTGAATTAGCAAACAACAATTTGAAAACAATAAAGATTTCAATACAACACTTAAACAGCTCCTTAAGTGAGCAGATATTCAATAAAATAAATAGAGTAAGAAAAGCCTGATTGAAGCTCTTTGAATGTATGCTTTTCTTCTTCTTCTTTTCCTTTTCTCCTTTGAAAGATTGAATCAGCCTCAGCTCAGTTTCTTCACGTAGTAGAGAAGTTGAGGATTTGGGTCTTTTGCTCTCTCTCTTCAAATATTGGAAATCTCCTTGATTTGATCTTGAGAAGCTTATGGATTTTTCTTTGAACTTTCTGGGATTGATGGATTTAAGCTCAGAGTATTTCCTTTTGATTTCTCTCTTTCTTTCTCAGTATTTTCTAAATATTTTCTCTCTTTTCTTTTGGTCTGTACTCCCCTTTTTCTATCTATTTAAACGGATGAATATTCCTCCTTTTAAATACTTCAATCCAAGGTTTATGTGGAAAATGTAGCCGTTGTGAGATGCTTGGATACTCCTACACACAAAGAAAAATAACCGTTAGAGATTCGGTGGAAAAAATATTACCGTTGGAGTCCGTTCTGACAATTTAAAATCCGCTCCTGACATGTTGGAGTCGGCTCCAACTTTTTAGGTGTCGGTTCCAGATCGGGTATCCAAAAATGGCAAAGAAAAAGTTTGTTAAGGAGTCGGCTCCGAAAAAGTTAAGTGTCAGCTCGATGCTTTTGGGAGTCGGCTCCGAAATCCAAGAGTGTTAGCTCCAGAAATGTCCATAAAATATGCTCTCTGTTCTCATGTTAGAGTCGGCTCTAGAAACTCAAGTGTCGGCTCTCGAACTCTCAGGTGTCGGCTCCCGAATTCTAGGTGTCGGCTCTGGAAACTGAAACGGAATATACTTCTCTGTATCTCAAGTTGGAGTCAGCTCCAAAACTATGAGTGTCGACTCTAGACCGTGTCAAAAGTCTAGAAACCTTCTGATACGCCTTGGGTCGGCTCCTATCTATTTGGGTGTCGATTCCATGTTCTGAACTTTGAAAAAATTCCTTTAAAATTTGATTCAAAACGTATTCCTTTATTCCTTTTGATTGATTAGACATTTTTAGCCCCTGAAACACTTATTAAATATGTCGAAATATAGTGAATATACTCATGTCTTTTGTTAATCATCAAAATCAATAATTGGGTCAACACTTTCCAATTTGGAGATAGCTTGCCCCCTTTAGTTGGCTTGGATACCTTGGCTCTTTTGAGAATTAAATCTCCTGGGTGGAATGTCCTTGGGCGAACTCGGGCATTGTATTATTTGCTGCTCGTTGGCGGAAGATAGGCATCCTGAGCCATGCCTGGTCCTGCGCCTTATCGATGAGAACGAGGTTAGTCCTTAGCTGATCCGAATTGTCTTCTTCATTATATGATTCCATCCGGGGGCTTGGAAGACCAATCTCCATCGGGATGACCGCTTCAGATCCAAAGACGAGATTGGAAGGAGTCTTCCCTATGGGAACTCTTGGAGTCGTATGATATGCCCACAATACACTTAGGAGTTCCTCCACCTATTTGCCTTTGAACTCATCCAGTCGGGTTCAAAGCCCCCGAAGATGGTCCGATTCATAACTTCTGCTTCTCCATTAGTTTGGGGATGTCCAACAGAAGTGAACCGATGGCAAATACCTAGTTCGGTGCAAAAGGTCTTGATGCAACATTATCGAACTGGCGACCATTATCGATGATGATAGTATAGGGCAGGCCAAATCGTCAGATAATAGACTTCCAGAAGAATGATCTCACCTTGTTCTCGGTGATTTTGGCTAACGCCTCGACTTTAACCCATTTGGTGAAGTAGTCAATGGCGACAAGTAAGAACCTCCATTGACATGAAGCTAAGGGGAATGGTCCAAGAATATCCATCCCCCACTGAGCGAAGGGCCACAGAGTAGAGAGTGGAGTAAGCTAAGAGGCGGGTTATCGCTAAATATTGGAATATCGCTAGCAACTGTTGCACTTCTGGACTATCTCAGCAGCATCTTTCTGCATAGTAAGCTAATAATACCCTTGGCGAAGAGCCTTGTGTGCTAGTGATTTCCCCCCAAGTGGTTCCCACATATACCCTCATGAATCTCTCTGAAAATATAGTTGGCATCTGCAGGACGACACATTTGAAAAGGGGATGAGAGAAGGACTTCCTGTATAGCTACCCTTTCAGTAATACAAATTTTGGGGCCCTTCACTTAAGTAACCTGGTTTCTATAGGATCAGCGGGGAGAGTGTCGTCAGTAAGATAGTTGATGTAAACATCCATCCATGTTGACTCTTGTGCAATTGGCAGAGTCTCTCCGCTACATCAATGCTTGGAATTTTCAGGTGCTCGACATATGTCCTCCCCAATGTATTATCTACCGACGTAGCTAGCCACGAAAAAATGTCGGCTCTAGCATTTTTGTCTATGGGAATATAACTGATAGTGAAATAAGCCAATGAAGATGTCAGCAACTTGACCTTATTTATATACCAAGACATGATGGGGTCTCGAGCTTCATACTCCCCAATGATTTGTCCAAAGATAAGTTGGGAGTCGGTGAAGGCTCTGGGATGCTTTATTCTGAGCTTCCGTGAGAGCTTAAGTCCAGCTAATAGGGCCTCATACTCAACTTGGTTATTAGTAGCTTTAAAAAGAAATCGGAGAGTGTACTCCAATACTATGCCCTTCGAATTTGTAAGAATAAGACCGACTCCACTTCCTTGAGAATTAGAGGCACCATCGATATGAAGGATCCCAGCCTTCGCCGCATCCTCATCAGCATCTGAACATGTCATGGGGAGATCCTTAGGTTGTTCTTCTGTCCAGGTGCATTCCACTAGAAAGTTCGCCAGCACCTGGGGCTTTAGGATAGACCGGGATTGAAATGAAAGATCGAATTTTCCTAATTTGATGGCCCATTTAGCTAGCCGATCAAAGGTGTCAGGGCGAGCCAAGATAGCTCTAAGAGGCTGATCTGTGAGCACCACAATCGGATGGGCTTGAAAGTATGGCCTGAGACGCTGAGTAAAGATAATCAGAGCAAAAATAATTTTTTCGGTTATGAAATACCTGATCTCCGCGTCATGGAGCACCTTGCTAATATAATAGATAGGTTTTTGTGCTCCATCAGGGTCGAGACATACCAGAACAGAGCTGACTGCCTCCGAAAAGGCAGCAAGATAAAGGAAGAGTTTTTTCCTTCTTTTGGCTTTGACAGCAGTGGCGGTGTGGATAGGAATCCCTTCAGTTCCATGAAGGCTCTCTGGCAGCTCTTTGTCCACTCGAAGCCGTCTACTTTGTGTAGAGCTTTGAAGAAGGGCAAGCACATCTACGCTAATCTTGACAGGAATCGGCTCAGAGCGGCCACTGTTTCGGTGAGCCATTGTACCTCCTTTTTATTGACTGGTTATCTCATGTCAAGAATGGCTTGTATCTTCTTTGGATTTGCTTCAATCCCCCGTTGGGTCATCAGAAAGCCCAGGAATTTTTCAGTGGTGACCCCAAACGCACACTTGCAAGGGTTAAGCTTCATTCGATGGCGCCGAAGGTTATTGAATGTCTTCTCTAAATCGATGATATGGTTGGCGATGCAGGTGCTCTTAGTTAGCATATTATCTATATATACCTCCATATTGTGCCCAATCTGGTCTTAAATGTCTTCCCTTCCTTCACATTGCATCAACATACAAATGCATGAGTTTGTAGTTTCATAATATCTCAATTTTGGGAACCTCATTATGTCTATCATATGTACTTTTGAATCACTTACACGTTACGTTCATTCCATGACACTGGGCATGAGAAATTTAATTTTACTAGGATAATCATTTACTCATTCATGTAACTAAATCCTAATGCATAAGGAGCCTACAATAGCATGCAACCTGGCAAATCCTCCTCACTGATCTCTGCACTATGAATGGAATGGAAATCCTACCAATAGGTGTCTGCAACCCAAGAATGTGACCCTTCATTCAAAAACCAGATTACTGAAGGATTTTAAAATGCCTCTTACAATCAAAATGAGCAAATATGAACGCATTTTCAGTCATCTTCATCAATCGATTAAGTATGTTCGGGCCTTTCATACTACCGAAATATCAATGGGAAACCAATTTTCAAGTTCCAAAGCCAAATTTGTGCAAGAGACTGGAGAATTATCCAGCCAACTACGCGTTTGTTAAGTCTTTGATGTACTTCATGAACTGCTTGCAGTATAGGAAAACTTTTGCGCAAATATATCGTACTTCATCTCAATTTCTCCATTTTGGAACCATAATCCAACTTTGCTAGTGATGAAATCTCCATTTTGGAACCATAATCTGACTTTGCTAGGGATCAAATGTTTCGTCAGAGAGGAAACCCCAAAATAGGAAACAAGGAGACTCACTAAATCCACTCAAGGATCAGAAACACTTCCACTATTTTAACGGAGGTCAAGGGATCACAACCACTAATCCAAAAATTTAGAACATAATCCAACTTTGATAGTAATCAAACGTTTCATCACGGAGGAAAACCCAAAATTGGAAACAAGGAGACTCACCAAATCCACACACACTTCCACTGTTCTAACTTCTAACGGAGGTCAAGGGATCACAACCGCTAATCCAAAAATTTAGAAGAACAATCAAATATAGATGTCAATAGCACGATGATCACTCTCTACCAAAATCTCGTCTAAATTTTGAGCTTCTGAACTTGTACAAATAGATCAAAAAGGATGAGTGAACTGAAAGAATTAACAGCAGAAATGAATCAAAATCCAAGAAAAAAAAACACTAAACAAACAGTCAAAATTCACACAGCATCAGGTCAGATAAACCATGAAGAGCGATGGAGGCAAGATGGAGAAAGGGATTAGATGGTGTCACTGACCCCTTGATCCGGAGCCTGATCCAGGAGCAATCATCATATAACTGCATACTCTTAAAACAAACTCTAAAAGTATGCAAGGATTACTAAATCTCAACATATATAATGTAATAACAATCATAATAATATCAGCAAAAGTCAAATCTCATGTATCTCAAAATACTGTCATAGGATCAATATACTGGTACATAAGAGTCTAAATATCATCCTTTTTAAGTATATATCAAAGTTATCTATATGAATATCAAATGATACAAAAAGAATGGTGAAAGTGTAATGAGCTAAAAGTTCAATAGAAATTATACATATATCGTCATGAATATGTCAAGAAAATAAGAATAAATTATATATCAAAATAAATTTTTACAAAAAATAAGATATATTTCTAAGAAAACGCTGCAAAACTATGAGACCAACCATAACCAAATATATACTAACATAAACCATGCCAAATATCAAAATCACCAAATACCAAGATAACAACATCCATATTATAATCATCTGCATACTAAAAATACATACCGGCAAACCTCATGCCAGTAATCTATGTCTAACAACTTAACTTGGCAATACACGTAAGTATAGTTTGGTTCCCATATTAGTACCTAGCGTATTAAAACTCATCCATGTCATATTCATACACTGACTGGTTTTATACCAGCCTCTCATAGCCCTCAAGCCTTCTTGGTGTCATCGGCGTAGGCTAATAAAGAATCACAACTATACTGCTAGAAATAATAACATGTATCAATAATAAACATTAGATCTATAATATCAACCATCCATGACATTGAACTAAGTTACTCTCATCATTATACAGATCAACATATTAAAGATATATACTGATAAACCTTGTGCCCAGAGTCGGTGTCTAACAATCTAATGTGATGATATATATATATGTGCAGGTTGATTCTTATATTAGTGCCTAACATATTAAACTCAGCCATATTATATCCATAGACCATGACTAGTTTTACACCGGCCTCTTTCGGCCCTCAGCTCTTCTCCAATGCTGCTGGTATATGCCAGTAAGGAATTATATCAATATTATCAGAATTAGTACCATGCATCAACAATAAATATCCATATATGATGTCAAAAACTTAATCATGTTATATACATGGATCATGATAATTGGTTTCACATCATTCTTCCTGGCAAACTATCCTTTCTTCATGCTACCACTATTACATCACAATAATTAGTTCACATACTCATATTATCATATCTCATATCCAACAAATTCATAACTATACCATAACGAAGGTAATATTTCTCAACATACCATACTCATATATCTGAAAGCAAAGCCAAGCATTTCATAACCAAAATATATATATATAATAACTTCATAAATAAATCATCGTGTACAATTAAAATATGTTGAGAAATCCAATAATAAATTCATGATGTATGCAGGCATGCAAGACATAAAATATATTACATAATAGTAGGTGTAAAACTTCTATTTTGGATCACTAATCCAATCCTCTTTATAATATCCATCAATAACAATTAATCCACTAAATGATCACCTATAATTATAATCACACACAAATAATTTACTAAAAATTATAATTAAAGAACTATCTTTATATCCTTCTAGCCTATATATTTAAAATTACCATTATATCCTTCTTACTTTGACTTAAAGAAGTTAGTCATGGCTTAACAAGGCTCTAATTAAGCCTACCCTTGCTTAATTATCGATAGTTAAGGCTTAATTAGACAATGGAACAGCACAAAGGTTATTAAGAAAGTTGTCATGGAAGGATACATAAACAATGTAAAGTTATGCATGGGATTAAGATTGTGAAAAATGTAATTATAATTTAATTGCATAAATACTATTAAAAAGCTTCTTCTAAAGATCTTTGATGCATTAGTCAAATCAATTTTTTTTTATTTTTTATATATCATTTATTTTAATCTAATTTAATTTATCTTAGAAGCATATGTAATGTAGATTTTCTCAAATTAACCCTTATTTTCTTGCTTTAAATTAATGGCATGGTAATAGTGAAGTTCTTAAAGATCAAAATAGCAAAACTTTAGCTTATTTTTTTTAATTTTATTTTTTGCCACATACGATAGAATACATGTACAATAAATCAATCTAAACACAAATCAATCTATAATCAAGCAATGAAGAAAGACATGCCCTCAATTCATCAAATCTCTTCACATATCTGAGGAGGGGACGAGGGTAGACAGAATTAGTAGGATATGGATTGATGTGGCTGATGTTGCCACGAAGGCAATCATAGCAAAATCAAAAGCTTAAGGCGGCCCTGCCATGACATCTTCAAGTCGGCCGAATCGGTCCCAACCTTCCTTGGTCAACCCCGCTCGACCCCGGCATCTCCAAGTCGGCCGAGTCGGCCCCGACCTCCCCTGGTCGGCCCGAGTCGGCCCCGACCTCCCCTGGTCGGCCCCGCTCGGCCCTGGCATCTCCAGGTCGACCAAGTCGGCCCCGACCTCCCCTTGTCGGCCCTGCTCGGCCCCGGCATCTTCAGGTCGACCGAGTCACCTCAGACCTCCCCTGGTCGGCCCCGCTCGGCCCCGGTATCTCCAAGTCGGCCGAGTCGGCCCCGACCTCTCTGGTCGGCCCCGCTCAGCCCTGGCATCTCCAAGTCGCTCGAGTCGGCCCCGACCTTTCCTGGTCGGCCCCGCTCAGCCCCGGCATCTCCAGGTCGGCCAAGTCGGCCTCAACCTTCCCTGCTCGGCCCTGGCATCTCTAAGTCGGCCGAGTCGGCCCCGACCTCCCCTGGTCGGCCCCGCTCAGCCCCGGCATCTCCAAGTCGGCCGAGTCGACCCCGACCTTCCCTGATCGGCCCCGCTCGGCCCCGACATCTCCAGGTTGGCCGAGTCGGCCCCGATCTCCCTTGGTCGGCCCCGCTCGACCCTGGCATCTCCAAGTCGACCGAGTCGGCCCTGACCTTCCCTGGTCGGCCCCGCTCGGCCCTGGCATCTCCAAGTCGGTCGAGTCAGCCCTGACTTTCCCTGATCGGCCCTGCTCGGCCCCGGCATCTCCAGGTCAGCCGAGTTAGCCCTGACCTCCCCTGATCGGCCCCGCTCGGTCCTGTCATCTCCAAGTCATCCCCGCTTGGCCTCGGCGTCTTCAAGTCGGCCGAGTCGGCCCCAACCTTCCCTGGTCGGCCCCGCTCGGCCCCGGCATCTCCAGGTCGGCCGAGTTGGCCCCGACCTCCCCTGATCGGCCCCGCTCGACCCCGGCATCCCCCAGAAGAGCCGAGGTGGTCCCGACTTTCCCAAGTCAGCCCCAGGACGGTCCTGACCGTTTAGGCCGCCATCCTTCTGACCCACGCCGTCTGACATCACCAGGCCCAACTACCCACTGGCCATGCCTCCGATGGGACCAAACCTAACTACCCGTTAGCTCAACTGACTGATGGGACTTGGCCCACCAACCGTCATTTTTTCCCTCTCTGATGGGATAGGACCCACCAACCGGTGCAGATTCATGCAACACCCATCAACCCCGTGGACATTCCTTTCTCACGGAACTCCACGTGGTCATGCAGGTGTCAACCACCTATAAAAGGGTAAGTCCACTCAAGAACCAGGTACGCAAACTTATACACTTGCTACCCTATCACCCAGAGAGGAATTCCCCCTTTTTGTGGATTCCTCTTACCTTCAGAAGAGCTCTTTTGAGCTCTCCCTCGGTTGTGACCTCGATTGCTGACTTGAGCGTCAGAGGGTCCCCACCGGAGCACTCCTCTGGTCTTGAAACTTTTTGCAGGCCAACCGATCAGACAAGGATTCATCGATTAAGCAGCTCTCTTCTCCCGACATTCAAGATCGGCGATCAGGCGTCATCAGATTGGCACGCCAGGAAGGGGGAGACAGTACAGGGCGCTAGTTTTCTGTGATACCTAGCGGCAAACTCTTACCCCCTCTTCTCCCTTCATTGAGCCATGGTGGTGACACGAGCTCAAAATGCTTCCATCAGCTGTCCAGTGGGGCTTCCCCCATCGGCTAGGCAATAGAAGGCTGATCCCCCTGCTGTCGACCCTCCTGTCGCCTGTCCGCCACCAGATGCAGCTACCCCAACTACGGAACAGCTGGCAACTCTCACCCAACAAGTCCAAACTCTCACTGCTATGGTCCATGGACTTCAGCAGCAGCAGTTCGTGGCCACCCAGCACCAGACCGCTCCCCCTGCCAATCAATAGTTCGCAAGGAAGGCTCTCCTCAGCGAGAGGCCGGTCGTCGTCAGGTTTCCCCTAGGAAGCCTCGTCGTGAGCCTCTCAAGTAGCCACGGTCTCCTGATTGTGGCCTGAGCAAGTTTCCTCCAGAGCCACACCGCCAGGAGGAACCAAAGCGGAAGTCTCATCTTCCGCGTCCTTCTCCTTCTTCTTCTTCTTCTTCATCCTCCGAGCCATCTTGGAGGGCTCCAACGATCAGCCGTCAGGCGGAGGAGCGCCTGGATGAGTACAATCGGTGACTAGACGAGCTCGCCAGGAAGATCAACAATCAGCCGAAGGAGGAGTATGACACCCATCCTCCCTACACCCGTCAGATATTGGAGGAGCCCATCCCCTCTAGATTTTGTTTTCCCCAGATAGATTCGTACGATGGTACGACGGATCCTCTTGACCACCTCGAGAGTTATAAAGCCATGATGCAAGTCCAGGGTGCTACAGATGCCCTTCTCTGCAAGGCTTTCCCTGCCACTCTACGGAAAGCTGCTCGCGCTTGGCACTCGCGCCTGTTCCCTCACAGCATCGACTCCTTTTAAGAGCTGGAAAGGACCTTTTTGGTACATTTTGATGCCTGCCAGCAGATCCCGAGGGTTGCGGATAGCCTCTTCTCCATGCGACAGAAGGAGGGGGAGTCGCTGCGGGACTTTGTGTCCCGGTTCAAGACTGCCGCCCTTGAAGTCTACCATCTGGACGATGCGGTGGCAGTGCTGGTGCTAAAGCGAGGACTCCTCCCGTCCTGCTTTACCTTCTCTCTGGACAAGAAGCCCCCATGTTCCTACTCCGACCTCCTCCTTCGAGCTCAGAAGTACATCCGCGTGGATGAGGCTAACCTCACCCGCCGAGAATCCTCAAGGAGCTCCAGCCGCAAACCTGCTCATCCCGAGCCTAGTGGACCCCCTCGCCATTGGTGGTCCGATCCGCCTCGCCGATCCGATAACAGGCATCGAAGCCCCATCCTTGATGAGAGCAAGCTCACGCCCCTTCTCGCCCCCCGATCTCACATCCTTATGGAGATCGAGGGCGAGCCTTATCTCCAGTGCCCTCCTCCTATGAAGAAAGGTCCTCCCCGTGACAAGAGACGTTATTGCCGATTCCATCGAGATTACGGCCACGACACCGACAACTACTTCAGCCTGAAGCGTGCCATTGAGGAGCTCATCCAGCGGGGTTACCTTGGCAAGTATGTTTAGAAGGCGCCACAATCACTGTCGGCACTTATGGGGCCCCCACCCGCTCAGGCTGCTGTCGATAATACTCCCATGGAGCGGACGGTCGGGATGGTGTCTTGGGGAGCGGCTTCCTCATCTAAGCGGCCGAGAGGGGAGGAGGCACTGGGTAATGTAGTTCTTGGGGGGGATCGGTAAATGTAATGTAAATAATGAAGGCATCGCCGTCTCCATGACGATCGCCAAACACCCTGTAAAAAGGATACTAGTTGATAGTGGCAGCTCAGCTGACATCCTTACCTATGACGCCTTTGTTCGAATGGGATTGTCCCTTGACTCTCTTCAGCTTGTGGCAACCCCTTTAGTTGGATTTACTAGGGATTCAGTAAGGGTTGAGGGTGAGATATCCTTGTCCATAACAGCCGGAACACCGCCACGCCAAAGCATGGTCATCATGAAGTTCCTGGTTGTATGAGTCCCCTTGGCATACAACGCCATCCTCGAACACCCAGGTTTAAATCTATTGGATGCGATTATCTCCACCCGGCACCTACTAGTGCAGTTCCCTACTAGCGGAGGTGTTAGAGAGATAAGAGGTGAAGTCGGCTCAGTCCTGCCCTGCTATCACACAGTGTCAAGTCCTTTGGAGGACGAGTCGGTCCTAGAAGCACCTGACCCTAGGGAGTCCGGCAAAGGGGGAGAGCCGGCCGAGCACCTCCTAACCTTTCCCCTCAGGGACGACTCGGCAAAGACCGTGCGTATCGGCGGACTTCTCCCCCGGAAGACCGTGATCGCCTCCTAACCTTCCTGCGGGCCAACTCAGACGTTTTTGCTTGGTCGGCATCCGATATGCCCGGCATCCCTCCAGAGGTGATCACCCACAAGCTCAATATCGATCCAAAACACTGTCTGATCCGTCAAAGGAAGAGAAGCTTCGCTCCCAAGCGACAAAAAGCCATCGATGAGGAGGTCAACAAGCAGCTCGGCGCCGGCCATATCCGAGAAGCGCATTACCCTAGCTGGCTGGCTAATGTGGTCATGGTGCGAAAGGCAAACAGGAGCTGAAGAATCTGCATCGACTTCACTGACCTCAACAAAGTGTGTTCAAAAGATAGTTTCCCTCTGCCAAGGATAGACCAGCTGGTGGATTCCACCTCTGGTCACGAGCTACTCAGATTCATGGACGCCTTCTCTGGATATAACCAAATAAGGATGGACCCCAGCAACGAAGAGCACACCTCCTTTGTGACGGAAAAAGGCATTTATTGTTACAAAGTGATGCCCTTCGGTCTCAAGAACGTGGGGCAACCTATCAAAGATTGATGAACAAAGTCTTTCAGGACCAGCTGGGCCAGAACATGGAGGTCTATGTGGACGACATGCTGACAAAAAGCACATGTTCCTTCAATCACATCTCCGACTTATAGGAAACCTTCAACAACCTCCGCCGCTTCCAGGTCAAGCTGAATCCCAAGAAGTGTGCCTTCGAGGTCATGGTGGGCAAGTTCCTGGGTTTTATGGTGACTCAGCAGGGGATCGAGGCAAACCCAGAGAAGATCAGCGCCATCCTCGATATGAGGCCACCATCCATCAAGAAGGAAGTGCAACGACTAACGGAAAGGGTGGCGGCTTTAAGTCATTTCCTCTCCAAATCAGCCGAGAGGTGCTTGCCCTTCTTCAAGGCCCTACGGAAAGTGAACAGCTTCGAGTGGACGGACGACTGCCAGAAAGCCTTCAACGGGCTGAAGGCGTTTCTGTCTTCTCTCGCTCCTGTCCAAGCCAAGGGATGGGGAGAGCCTTTTTCTTACCTTGCTGCCTCTCCAGAGGTTGTTAGCTCAGTCTTGGTGCGTCTCGATGCCGACAAACCCAGAGGCCCATTTATTACGTGAGCAAGGTGCTCCACGATGCGGAGGTTAGGTACTCCAAGACAGAAAAAATCATCTTCACCCTGATCATCTCCGCTCGACGTCTCCGCCCGTATTTTCAAGCCCATCCCATTGTGGTGCTCACGGACCAGCCCCTCTGAGCCATCTTGGCCCGTTCGGACACCTCAGGCCGACTCGCCAAGTGGGCCATCAAGCTAGGAGAGTTCGACCTCTCCTTCCAAGCATGGCCGGCTCTGAAGTCCCAAGTCCTAGCCGATTTCCTGATCGAGTGCACTTGGGCGGATGAGGCGACCGAGGAGGCTTCCGTGGAGCAGCATGAGCTTAGGCCGAGCGATGATGGAGAAACCTGGATCCTCCATGTGGACGGTGCATCAAACTCTCAGGGAAGCGGTGCCGGCCTCATTCTTGCCGGTCCGGGTGGAGAGAGAGCAGAATGCGCCCTGCGGTTTCTATTCAAAGCCACCAATAACCAAGCCAAGTACGAGGCCCTGTTGGCAGGATTAAGGCTAGCCCAAGAGTTCAGAATAAGGCATCTCAGAGCTTTCACTGACTCGCAACTCATCTCCGGACAAGTCAACGAAGAGTACGAGGCGCGTGACCCTGCTATGACTCAATACCTGGGCAAGGTTCGGCTCTTTATCTCCTCGTTAGCATTTTTCAGCATCAGTTACATTCCCTGGAGAGAGAACGCCAAGGCCGACATCCTCTCCCGCCTGGCTACCTTCGCCAACGGCATCGCAAGGGATGCCTACATTGAATACCTAGAAAGGCCTAGCATAGAGGACGGCGAGGAAGTCCTCCCGCTCACCCAAGAGCCAACATGGATGGATGTCTATGTCCGCTATCTCACTGATGGCACCCTCCCCGATGATCGCAATGAAGCCAAGCTACTCAAGTGGAGGGCCTCCAAATTCGTCCTCCTAGATGGACGTCTATATAGGAGGTCGTTCTCCTACCCCCTGCTCAAATGCATGGGACCTGCCGACGCTGACATCATCATCAAAGAAATTTATGAAGGCGTCTGCGGAAATCACCTGGGGGGCAGGTCCCTGGCCCAGAAGGCCCTTCGTCAAGGATACTTCTGGCTCACCATGAGGGAGGACGCTGCCAAACTAGTTCAGAAGTGCGATTGTTTCCAGCGCCACGCACACATCCAGCATCATTCGTTTACCCCGCTAAACCGCTCTCAGCTCCTTGGCCCTTCGCTCAGTGGGGAATGGACATCCTCGGGCCATTCCTCCCAGCTTCGGACAGCGAAGATTCTTGCTAGTAGCCATCGACTACTTCACCAAGTGGGTCGAGGTCGAGGCGTTGGCTAAGATCACCGAGAGTAAGGTCAAAGCCTTCTTCTGAAAGTCGATCATATGCCGCTTTGGCCTACCTCACACTCTCGTCACGGACAACGGCCGCTAGTTTAACAATGATGCATTCGAGGCTTTCTGCGGCGAGCTGGGTATTCATCATCGATTCACCTCTATCGGTCACCCCCAGACCAACGAAGAGGCCAAGGTCATGAACCGCACCATTCTCAGAGGGCTCAGGACTCGGCTAATGGATCCAAGGGTCGATGGGTGGAGGAGCTCCCCAGTGTGATATGGGCTTACCACACGACCCCAGAGCCCCAACGGGCGAGACTCCTTTCAGTCTCATTTTCGGATCCAAAGCCGTCATCCCCGTTGAGATCGGACTGCCCAGTCCACGCGTGGAGTCCTTCAACGAGGAAAACAATTCTACACTGATACAAGCCAACCTGGACTTCATCGACGAGGCACATGATCGGGCGAGGCTACGCATGGCGACCTTCTGCCAGCGGGCAGCCAAGTACTACAATGCCCGAGTTCATCCCAAGGTCTTTCGCCATGGAGATCTGGTTTTGAGAAAGGCTGAGGTATCCAAGCCTACGGAGGGAGGCAAACTATCCCCCAACTGGGAGGGTCCTTATCGTATCGCCGAGACATTCCACCGGGGGGCGTACAGACTAAAAAAACTCGACGGACGACCCATTCCATGTACCTAAAACGCGGATAACCTCCACCAATATTATCAATGATGTATCCTCCCAGAGCATGAGTAATAAAGGGGTCACTTCCAAAGCCTCAGTGTACTCTCCCTTGTATTCAAGGACCAAATCTTGGAAAAGGAGCTCGTTGGCATCGTAGCCCATGGGACACCACTCGGCCCTGGCACAGAGGTGCCCCCGAGTTAGTTAAGACCCTAAAGGCTCCGTACCCGATCGAGTCGCCCCTCGGGTGGCACATAAACCCTCAAGATGGTTCTAAAGGAGATCGCCAGCATCGCGGCCCATGGGACACCACTCGGCCCCAACACGGAGGTGCCCCCGAGTCGGTTAAGACCCTTAAGGCTCCGTACCCGGCCGAGTCATCCCTCGGATGGCACACAAACTCCCAAGGTGGTTCTAAAGGAGCTTGCCGGCATCGCGGCCCATGGAACACCACTCGGCCCCGGCACGGAGGTGCCCCCGAGTCGGTTAAGACCCTAAAGGCTCTGTACCCAGTTGAGTCGCCCCTCGGGCGGCACACAAACCTCCGAGATGGTTCTAAAGGAGCTCGCTGGTATTGCGGCCCATAGGACACCACTCGGCCCCGGCACAGAGGTGCCCCCGAGTCGGTTAAGACCCTAAAGACTCCGTACCCGATTGAGTCGCCCCTCGAGCGACATATAAACCCCCGAGGTGGTTCGAAAGGAGCTCACCGGCATTGCGGCCTACGGGACACCACTCGGCCCTAGCACGGAGGTGCCCCCGAGTTGGTTAAGACCCTAAAGGCTCCGTACCCAATCGAGTCGCCCCTCGGGCGGCACACAAACCCTCGAGATGGTTCTAAAGGAGCTCGCTGGCATCGCGGCCCACGGAACACCACTCGGCCCCGGTACGAAGGTGTCCCTGAGTCGGTTAAGACTCTAAAGGCTCTGTACCCGGTCGAGTCGCCCCTTGGGCAGCACACAAACCCCCGAGATGGTTCGAAAGGAGCTCACCGGCATTGCGGCCCATGGAACACCACTCGGCCCCGGCACGGAGGTGTCCCCGAGTCGGTTAAGACCCTAAAGGCTCCGTACCCAGTCGAATCACCCCTCGGGCGGCACACAAACCCCCGAGGTGGTTCTAAAGGAGCTCACCGACATCGCGGCCCATGGGACACCACTCGGTCCCGGCACGGAGATGCCCCCGAGTCGGTTAAGACCCTAAAGGCTCCATACCCGGTCGAGTTGCCCCTCGGGTGGCACACAAACCCCCGAGGTGGTTCGAAAGGAGCTCACCAGCATCACGGCCCATGGAACACCACTCGACCCCGGCACGGAGATGCTCCCAAGTTGGTTAAGACCCTAAAGGTTCCGTACCCGATCGAGTCATCCCTCGAGCGGCACACAAACCTCCGAGGTGGTTCTAAAAGAGCTCGCCGGCATCACAACCCACATGACACTGCTTGGCCCCGGCACGAAGATGCCCCCGAGTCGGTTAAGACCCTAAAGGCTCCGTACCCAACGAGTCGCCCCTCGAGCAGAACACATACAGCCAAGGTGGTTCTAAAGGGCCCCGCTCGGGCCCAACGTCTCCATGTCATCGGAGCGGCCCCGACCTTTCCCGATCGGCCCTACTCAACCCATGCATCCCCAAGTTAGCCGAATCGGCCCCGACCTTCCCTAGTCGGCCCCGCTCAGACCCCGGTGCCTTCAAGTTGGTTTCAGCACTAAGTTACCCTCGGATCGTTCCAAGTCCTTAGAAGAATCATGCGCGGACGAATCTCCCTTCAAACAGCCTGCGACAGCTTGAGGCATCTTAAGCAACCTTCCACATGGCTGGCATATCTCTTGAAGACGCATCCAAACATTGGCAAATCTAAGACTGCGATCCGGCCACGGCATCGTTGACGTGCGCAATGCTCAGAAATAGAAAACATCTCAAAAGGAAGGGTCCTCCTCATTAACAAGTACGGGCCCCGCCTTGTTGTTAGTTGCACGATAAAATGTTCGACCCAAAGGAAGAAAGAAACAAACAAGGCAAAGCACAAAAGCATTTTCACAAAAAGCTCTTCTCCATTAATGATGGAATTGAAGTACAAAATTTGGCCCGAGGCCGGTTACAAAAAGAAAAGAGGAAAAGAAGAAACAACAACTCTTCAGGGCTTGCTCGGGCCCGGCTCTCCCTCGTCATCCTCCTCCTCCGCCGGCCCCTCATCAGATTCCCTGGGGCGGATCCCCTCGAGCTCGGCGATGTTGATTTTAAGAGCCGCGGACACTTTAGTTTTGCACATGTCGAAGCCCTTAACATGGGCATCGAGGCTGGCTTCGAGGACCTCCTTCTCGAATTTCGATGAGGACTTGCAGCTGGTGATGGCCTATCCCGCCCCGGCCTCAACCTGCTGCGCCCTAGCATCAGCCTCCTGTGCTTGTATCTCAACCCGCTGTGCCCTAGCCTCAGCCTCCTTGGCTCGCGCCTCGGCCTCCCAGGCTCGGCTCTCGGCTTCCTCGGCACGGGTGCTGGCCTCGTCAGCACAGGCCACTGCCCCGACCTTCTCCTGGCTCGCCTCGGCCGCCGCCCTCTCTGCGGCAACGGCTCGCTACACGGCGGCAAGTGCTTCATCCCACGCCGCCTTGGCCTACCCCTCGGCATGTTGGAGCTTGCGCACCAGCTCCTCCGACCGCGCCTTGGTGGCCTCCAACTTGGCCGAGACCAGTGCCAACTTGGCCTCGATGGCGGAAGCCCGGCCACCTTCAACCTTGGCCCGGCACTCCGCCTCCCTTATTTGGCTGCCCAGATTCTTCTCCCGGGCCTTGGCCTCATGGTGAAGTCGAGCAAGGCTTTGGGACTGCGTCGTGCTCTCCTTCTTATACTTCTCGGCCCGCGCCATAACCTTCACGAGCGCGTCGCCGAAATGGGACAACGCTTCGCGGAGGGCAATCGCACCGTTAATCGCAGGAAAAAATTAAGACATCACAAAGCATATTCAGAGATGAAGAAAATTCAAAAGGTTACCTGGATGATGGAGACCATCACCATGTCCAAAATTGCGGAGTGGCTCTGCCCCCGCATTTCCTCGTCTGACTCAGCAGTCCGAAGCCTTGACAAAAGACAAGCGGCCTGCCCGGCGTCCACCATTGAATTGAGCCTGGGCGCCGGCCGTGCCAGCCCCTCCTACGGACCTTCAACCCGAGGGCGAGTCGGGCGGCACGCTGATCGTTGGGATGAGCTTCCCGGCCCATCCCTCTACTTCCTGGTCACCTCCGTCCCAGCCTTGGACCTCCTGGCGACTAGCTCCCCCTTTCCGGCAGTTGGGGGAGCCCTCTCCGTCTCCGGCTCTGCGGCAGCCGAAGGGTTGATGGCAATTGTAACCTGCCCCGCCTCGGACGCGTCAGCGGTGACAGGGGTCTCCTCTTCGAGATCCACGACCACCACGGCTGCTTTAATGGTGATCGGGATCTCCCCTTCCTCTACCTCGGTCCCAGCCGGCCCCGGGACCACTTCTCCAGCCGGTATTTCCACTGCCGGCTCCTCCGCAGGCATTGGAGCCTTGGGGATTTCGGTAGCCCGAGCCGACTCGGCCTACTCTCTCCTTTGAGCCCTTTTCGCCGGTCTTGCCGATTCTCCTGTTGCATGCCTCTTTTGCTGCAGGGCGGCTTCAAACTTGTCGGCATAGAACTTCATCGCTGCACCAAAAAACGACAAACGTTAGCAACGATGTGCAATAAACTTTGGGTCAAGACAGAAGGAGTCGAACGTCGTGCTCACCAACCGCCGGGGCCAACTCGGCCTCAAGTAGGTTCTCCTTGGACAGGAGTTCCTTGTAGCCAGGAATTTGGTAGGAGGACAACTGGGTGAAAAGTTCCCTATCCCTCTCCCCTACGGCGGTGTTATCATTAGAGTTGGTGTATGGCTCTCTCCAATCAGCCCTTACCCTCTCGACATGAGCAAAAAGGAATCGGGGCTTCCATCCCCTAATCTTAGATGGGAGACCTAGAGGGAAGGCTCTACCCGGCCTGGCACTGAATGCCCACCAGGCATCCTCACCTTGGCGGCGAAGCTTATAGAAAGCTCGGAACAGTGACAGCCCTAGCCGGGCCTCCTAGAAGTAGCAAAGAATGACAAAAGCGAGATGATCTCAATCGAGTTCGGAGTCAACTGCACCGGCACTAATCTATACCTATCTAAAAGGTTCAAGAAAAAGGGATGGAAAGGAAGGCGCAGCCCTCATCGGAAAAACTCCTCGTATAGAGCGACCCGACCGGGGTGGACGGAAGTCACTCTATCTTTGGGCCCCGGCGCGGACAGGTGGATAAAACTGGGAACCTTGTATCTAGCCCTAATAGCCTTACGTCCTCTGAAGTCATGGTTGAGGCCACTCCCGATGGACCTGCAGGGTCGAGACCCACCGCCGGAAGTGTTGGATGACGGGAAGACACAGGAACCGCCCTAATAGGGGAGGCTGAGGTGGACAGAGGTCTGGTCGCCATCGGTCGGTCGCGAATGGCAATACCACCCACCAACCGGGGCACCTGGTTGACTGAAGGGGTTTGGTCTTCACTATCGGAGTGGGAATACTCTACTATGGGCCTCTTACCCTCCCTAACGGCACAGCGGTCCATGGGTAAAAATGAAGGATGAAACTAACCTAGAAATCAAAGTGAATTCGAAGACAGAAGGATTCCAGTCGCAGAAGAACTCAGGAGAGGGAAAGCTGGAAGAAAGCAATGGCAATGTAAAAGCTTTCCCCAGGCCCTTGGGGCGCTTTATACCCTCCATTTCTGAACGGCGATGCCCGAAGACCCGCCACATGGGACGCTTCTATTGCGCCACGGGTTGTCCGTCGGTAATCTCGCCTGCGCCCGAGGCGTGCTGCTCTGATTCATCCCAAGGAGTGCAATCCTCGACCAATCGCGAGGCATAGAGAATGGAGAGGCAATAATAACCTCCACCTTTTTCCCATCCCCCGATGGACGCCTTCCTCAAGGCGTCCGGCATTGACGTCAGCCCCACCTACCGCATGATTGTGAAGGATCCGCGAGGCGATACTACCTTGGAAAAATGTGCCAGCTCACCAAGCTATTGAAAGCACACTAAGGGGCAATCATTTTTTGAATTTTCGTGCCCCTTTTGCCCAAAAGACAGCAGGCACATGGCCCTTCGTGCTCAGGGGCGGGAGGGGGGGGGGGGCATTTGATGTGGCTGATGTAGCAACGAAGGCAATCATAGCAAAATCAAAAGCTTAAGGCGGCCCCGCCCCGGCATCTCCAAGTCGACCGAGTCGGCCCTAACCTTCCCTGGTTGGCCCCGCTCGGCCTCGGCATCTCCAAGTCGACCGAGTCAGCCCCGGCCTCCCCTGGTTGGCCCCGGCATCTCCAGGTCGGCCAAATCGGCCCCGACCTTCCCTAGTCGGCTCCGGCATCTCCAGGTCGGCCAAATCGGCCCCGACCTTCCCTGGTCGGCTCCGCTCGGCCCCGGCATCTCCAAGTCAGCCGAGTCGGCCCCGACCTCCCCTGGTCGGCCCCACTCGGCCCCGGCATCTCCAAGTCGGCCGAGTCGGCCCCAACCTCCCCTGGTCGGCCCCGCTCGGCCATGGCTTCTCCAAGTCGACCGAGTCGGCCCCGACCTTCCTTGGTCGGTCCCGCTCGGCCCTGGCATCTCCAGGTCAGCCAAGTCGGCCCCGACCTTCCCTGGTCGGCCCCGCTCGGCCTCGGCATCTCCAAGTCGGTCGAGTCGGCTCCGACCTCCCCTGGTCGGCCCCGCTCGGCCCCGCTCGGCCTCGGCATCTCCAAGTCGGCCGAGTCGGCCCCGACCTTCCCTGGTCGGCCCCGCTCGGCCCCGGCATCTCCAGGTCGGCCGAGTCAGCCCCGACCTTCCCTGGTCGGCCCCGCTCGGCCCCGGCATCTCCAGGTCGGCCGAGTCAGCCCCGACCTCCCCTGGTCGGTCCCGCTCGGCCCCGGCGCCCCCCAGAAGAGCTGAGGCGGTCTCGACTTTCCCAAGTCGGCCCTAGGACTATCCTGGCCATTCAGGCCGCCATCCTTCTGACCCGCGCTACCTGACATCATCAGGCCCAATTACCCATTGGCCATGCCTCCGATGGGACCAGACCTAACTACCTGTTAGCTCCACTGGCTGATGGGACTTGGCCTATCAACCGCCGTTTTTTTTCTTTCTTATGGGATAGGACCCATCGACCGGCCCAGATTTACACAACCCCCATGAACCCTGCGGACATTCCTTTCTTACGAAACTCCATGTGGTCATGCAGGTGTCAACCATTATAAAAGGGTAAGTCCACTCAAGAACCAGGTACGCAAACTCATACACTTGCTACCCTATCACCCAGAGAGGGATTCCCTTTTTTGTGGATTCCTTTTACCTCCAGAAGAGCTCTTTTGAGCTCTTCCTCGGCTGTGACCTCGATTGCTGACTTGAGCGTTGGAGGGTCCCCACCGAAGCACTCCTCCGGTCTTGAAACTTTTTGCAAGCCAACCGATTGGGCGAGGATTCATCGATTAAGCAGCTCTCTTCTCCCGACATTCAAGATCGGCGATCGGACATCATTATGGATCAAACTTTCTAACCTAAATGTAGGTCAAAGTTTATGAGAATGGATGCTATTTGAGTAAAAACAACTTAGATACATGATCTTGGATGAAAAAAAAAAAAAAGTTAATTAATTTTTTTAATATTATTTGTTTTAAAAATTAGACAAAATGGTTAAGATAATATTTAATAGATCAGCTAAGGCTTATTTGTGATTTAGTCTTACAAAATAGACTATATTATCTCTAATCTATATAATTAGCGCCCAAAATTCTCATTGGCTGGGTTGTTTGTGTCGGCATTTTTCATTTAATTTTTTAAAAAAAAAATTTTGACTCCTGCGCGCATCTCCTGTTCGACTGGGGGGAATCGGAGCATCCGGGCCCTTCCTCACCTTCCACGCTCCTCCTCTTCCTTCCCGCTGTCCGAATTCCGGCCTTCGGAGGAGACGGAAATCCAAGTCCTCCATCGATTGTATTCTCTCTCCCTGTACAAGTTAACCTTAAAAACCACCCAAAGTCGTCGTCTTTAGAGCTCTTCTCTGATCTTTATTTGGACTATTTTGAGATCGCGTCTTTCGTCCCCAAAACCCTCGAGATTTCTCTAAGGAGATTCGGCCATGGCAACGAGGAATCGGACGCCGCTCTACAGAAAATACCGCGAAGCCCTCCGGGGCGTTCGGGCCGCGTCGCCCTCGTCGTCCTCCGTTGGCGGGCCGGTCATCGAGATGGTCAGCGCTTCGATTCTGCGGTCGGACCGGTCTTACGCTCCTCTCAGCACGGAAGACCCCGGGAGTTCGAGGTATGGTTTTCATATATCTTTTTTTCCTCGCTCTATCTTTCATTTATTTGAATGGATTCTTCTTTATGTGTGGAAACCCTAGTTTTGGAGGTACTGAATTCGTTAGGGTTTAGTGTCTCCCCCTATCTTTACGAATAAAAACGAGACCTTGAACATCTATTTGGTGTTTTTTCTGAAAAAATTGTGAATTTCTCAGAATTCCACCCCTTTTTTTGGAATGGTGGGGAATTCAAGATTTTTAAAAAAAAAATTTATAGTATGGTAGGTAAAATAGTGCGTTCAGTTTATTGGAGAAGTAATAAACTTGTGTTGCATCGTTTTTGCTCCCAATCTTTTCGAGCACATCGTGGTGTTCTGTCAGTTTTAATAACAATTAAGTTGGCTAGAAAGTTCAATAGGGTCTCTATCGACTCGTCACAAGAGAAAAGGTTGCAATAATTTAGATCTGCAACAGATTGGTGAAGAGGATGCAACAAAATTTCTGTTAAAAATCTGAACTCTTTTGACTTTTAAAGTTTACGCATAACACTGAGGGATTCCAGATATATCTGAAAATGGACTCTAGCAAATAAGCTTGATGTGCTTTTTCTTTAGTCTAAATGAATTTTTTTCCCTCATTGGGTGTATAATTATGACCATGAAGTGGCTTTTCTTGTACTATTTCTTTAAAAGCTTTTCCACTTGAAAGAAGTCCAATAATTTTTTAAAAAAATGTGGCCACAAGAGAAATCCAAATCCGTTGAGGAATCAATTTTGCTTCCTCCAATTCTGGCAATGGTTTGAGGTTGTATGTTTGATATCTACTTCATAAATGTTCCTAGGATAGTTTTACTTACGCATATGATAAGCCCATAAGTTGTTGGGAAAAATCCTAGAGTTCAAGAAACTAAGAGAATGGAAGTAAATATAGAAACTATCTAGTCTGTACTCTGTATTTTATAGCCTGTTTTAGCTACCGGATAGTTTATTCAGGCTATTTGTATTATGAACTTTAGGCAAGTGACTTTAAAGTAATTACATTTTTTGGTGTTTCTAGTGAGGTTCATTTGTTTACCCATGGTGGAGTATGGCCACTCAAAATACAAGCTGAATTTGATTACACTTAATCTGTTGCCGAGAACAGTATGGGAGAGTAAGGCCTGGTGGAAAGTTTTCTAGGAAGTTTAAGATCTAAAAGTGCTGCTTATTTAAGTGGCCCGTTGCATCATTTTGAAACACTACACAGCAGAAATATCATCCTTCCCCATGGTTGAATCTACTTGTCCCAAGAATATTTTGTTGGAGATTATTATGGAAATATCATTCACTTGTATAGATCATACCACCAGTTCCATATTTATTTTCATGCTTTTCTCCCAAAGGATTTTGCCTGAATGCTGCAGACTGTACAAACATTAGCAAGGGCTAATTTTTTAAAATTTTAAATTTCTGATGCCAAGGTTATGATGACCCACTGACATGAGTTACTATTAATCTACTAAATAATATTATAATATACTAACTCTTAAAGAACTTCCTATTGTATCTTCTCCACCATTTTTGATGACATCAGAGACATCATGATATGTAGTACGTTCAGTGTTGATGTACAAGAGTCGATAATTGTGAGGTGTTTTCCCACTGAAATTGACCTTTGTTTTGGACAAATGATATTATTTTGCCTCTTCTAACTAGTTAGATCTTAGAAGCTCTGCAACAGAAACGCATTTCCAAAGACTTCTGATTAGGTAACAAAAAATCACTAGTCAAAAGCCTTTCAATTGCCTTGCATAATTAATAGCATAATTAATAACCTTCTTCATATTATTTCCATACCGTAGGGCTATTAGGTAAGTTCAGTGTTATTTAGATGCTTCAGAATCCATGTTTATTTTGCTGTATTTGGGAACTTTGACACTTGGTTATTATATGACACTTCTTGACATTTTAAAATCAGTAAACCATGATTCATAATGGCCACCATAAACATTTGACAGTTGCGCCTAGAGGTTTTTAGGTCTAACATATCTTGTAGTAAAGGCTTTATGAGTTCTATCAAATTATAGAGCAATTAGTCTGACTAACTATTCGTTATGTACACACATCTACGTGTATATAAATATATCTCTATAATTATCAACATGTCCCCATTTCTGATGGTTTAAGCGATTGTGTTTTTGACTCTTCTAGACACTTGGACACTTGTCCTTCATGTCATATGTATGAGTAACGTTGGTTAAGTTACTTGATGGCTTGAAAACTATATCAAAATTTATTACTAAGAACTGATGATTTTCACATGATTTATTAGTTAACTTACGGTGTCAAATTATTAGGTTATATGCACCATTGGAGTAGACAAAAGTAAGAGCAATTTGAATGGTAAAAAGACTCTCCAACCCAGTCACAGTATGGATGAGAAGATTTTAAAAAGTGAGAGGAAGCACAATTGTGAACTGACCTTGAAATTCGCAATGTAAGTCTTATACAAAATAATATAAATAGCTAATTCTCCATCTTATTGTTTATGTTGATACTTAGGAGTTTCTCAAAAGTGACCCTTTTATACTAATTAAATTCCCAAGAAACCCAAGGAATTCTAGTAACAGTACTGGTTGTTGTGCTGTGTGGTATCATATTAACCTTGTCATGCTAGCAGATACATTATAAATTGGATTTGATCATACCATAAGATATATTAAACAAAAATTAAACACGCAGGAAAATGAAGAACAGTTGGTAAACAAGAATTGTAGGACTGCTTGCAAGAAAGATTCAAGTATTGGTGCTGATGGGCATACTGGTCACCTGCTGACTTGGCATATGCCATGTTATGCTGGCCCACACTCCACAGCATGCTGAAACAAAAAATAAAAATAAAAGATTTAAAATTATTTTCAATTAATTTTTTAAAAAGCAGTAAAAGTTCCTGTGCCAGGCGCTAGTACTGGCTCAGAATGATATGTACCAGCTGGCATCGACTGCCTTAGCTGGCATTTGAGTCCATGCTTTCTAGTGATGGGATTTTTCTTGAGGGATAACAAGATCACTATGTATGGCTGCATTGCAGTGAAACACGTCCAACAACCATGCTCTCCTATAACTAAAGGATCCTAATAGACTTATAATAAATTCTTGGCTTTTGTTGATCATAGATGATTGCAATAAAGGTTTGATAGCTTACTGAATAACACCTAAAAGGGAGTCTTTCTAGTGGTTAGTTTATCAAGATTCATAGTGCAATGTCTAGGTTGGATTCTCACCTACAAAAGAGATGACTGGTTCAAGAAGGTGTATGGTGAACCTTTATAGATGGGATGATATGTACTCTCAGCTGTAAATGCAGGCAATGGGAGGTTGACAAGTCGATGGGAAGGATGAAGGAGTTGAAGTCTTAGGAGGGATTGGAGCCAAGGAAAGTGTGGATGAATGTAAGCTCATGGGGAGCAATGTGTGGAGGAAGAGGGAGGAGGAAGAGGGAGGAAAATAGCAATATACAGTTCAAAAGGGATCGTGGCTTAGCCTCTCAAGAAATATGAAAATGATTTATGAACTATAGCCAGGTGGCATGTACATCCATGCAGCTGTGGGCTGCCTGTGTTATCTATGAAGAATAATATTCAGCATGTGCAATGCGCCTTACTGATACAATAGAAAGGATTATTTGTTTGCTGGCTGTAATCCCATCAACTGATAAATAACATAAAATGTTTTACCTTGGTGATCTCACTTTTGTTATATTTACTTTTATTGTCTCTCTGCTGAAAACAAAAACAAAGGGAATCATGAGGAGTGTATGTAGAACAATGGAAGCATCCGTCACAGCTCAGACAAAAACATCCGGTGAGACTGGGGTGGTTGCAGTATATGTCGAACAACAATAATCATTCATGGAGCAAAATGAAATACTGGAGTACGATTAGAATGAAAAGTTTGAGAGCATCATCTTTTTACCTCTAGAAATTTGTCCAATCTTCTCTAACTAAAATATTTCAGGTTGTGTATGTATATATTGAAGAATGTTTTCATCATGGTTATAGTTTACCTTCCATTGTGAGCTGTCGTGAGCTATTGTGCTATTGCCAGTCCTGGAATTTCTGTCAATACAGTTTAAGATTAACTTTAAATATTGTAGAACTTATCAACCTCAAGAAGCATATTTATCCTTTTGTTCCATTTTACTTATGTGGCACATTATTAAGATAAAAACGTTTGATATGGACTCTCTGCATCAAAGGTGTAACATAATCAAATTCTTTAATATAGTTTCATGTTGCCTCTGCTAGTCTCTTGATATGCTTTCCTCTTTTCATTTTTTTTGTCTGCCCTGTTTTCCTGCTGCTGCAGTGGAGGAGCACTTACAGTTGGTTTACCTCCAGCTTGGGTGGATTTATCTGAAGAAATATCTGCAAATATGCAACGTGCTCGGACAAAAATGTCAGAGTTAGCTAAGGCTCATGGCAAAGCTTTAATGCCTTCTTTTGGTGATGGTAATGAGGATCAACATGCAGTTGAGGCTCTTACACTAGAGATAACTGATTTGTTAAGGAAGTCCGAGAAGAAATTACAGAAGCTTTCTTCTAGTGATCCTTCTGAAGATTCAAACATTCGAAAAAATGTTCAGGTATAATGAGAATTACTGTATGGTTCTTCCTCATCCTGCCCCACTCTTCTTATTCTTAGCAATTTATGAATATTTTGATTGGACATAATGTCTTCTTGTTAGTTCTCTGTGGTAGATAGTCATGACAATTGTGTGTTTCTCCTGCAGCGATCGCTTGCAACGGACCTTCAGGGTCTTTCAATGGAGCTTCGGAAGAAACAATCTTCTTACTTGAAGCGCCTTCGAGAGCAGAAAGAGGTCTGCTGAATGCTCAATCATACTGACACGTAGTGCACTTTTTTTTATCCTTTGGTTTCTCTAACATCATCATCAGTTTCTTTAAGCCATTATCTAATGTTTTTTAGGGTCAAGATGGTGTTGACTTGGAGATGAACATTAATGGAACTAGATCCAATTTGGAGGAGGATAACTTTGTTGATGTGGTATGCTGTTTCTCTCTCTAAAATGCTTAGTTTTTCCATAACTGCATGATTTTTTCAAAAAAAATAACACAAAGTTGAACGCTAGTCGGAAATCAAAATCATACCTAATGGAACATATTTTTTTAAGAAAAACCAAGCACAAGCATATATTGCAAAGAAAATGACTCTTTGACTGGCTCCTGCATGAAGCTATTCCGATACAATTTGGTTTTTGGAGTTATGATTGGGCCTGTTATAATGGATCTAGTAATTTCTATTCGCAACTAGTTTAGAATTAAGGTTTTGTTGTTGTTGTTTGTTAAGGTTTGTCAACTTAAGCATGGACAGGTTTCGGCTGACTTGAAGCAACTATATTGACTTTCTAATACACACACCCGCCTGGAGTTTCTCATCCAAAATTGTCATCTGAACCTTTCTGCATATGCAAATCTTGTTTAAATTTTGGATCAAGCTGACCGTTGAAAACCCGGTTGAGTTCAAGTCGCATCCAGATCTTGCTAACCAATTGGCAGCGCATTGATGTGCAAACTTGTCTGAAACTGCTGAAGGCTTTATTTTTATGCAACTGAGTCACTTTTTTATGCGCTTCCCAGTAACCTTTTTATCTGCAATAATCATTTTGATAGTTTGATTAGGTGGAACTCTAACAAACTGATATCTTCATCTTACAGAAGGTTGCTTGCACAGATACGTGCATTAGATTAACATCCTGTCAGTTTACTTAAGTTATTTTCAAATTAAATTTTGGATGCTGGCAATCCTTTTCAGATTGAATTCTATTTCCTTTTCTTTAGGGATTCGATGATCTTCAGATGTCAAAGCTGAAAAGAAGTGAGGTCTTCACGAGAGAAAGGGAGAGGGAGATTGCACAGGTAGGGCATTTCATAATCTTCTAGTAGCTCGTTGAAAATTTATTTGATTACTAAGCAAAAACAAGAATGCCTTTAGCTACCCACGACCTTTAACTTGAATTCTATTTTTAGGTTGTAGAATCAGTGAATGAGCTTGCTCAGATCATGAAGGATCTCTCAGTCCTTGTGATCGATCAGGTATGAGTTATTTTTTTGGAGAATACAGAATACCTGTTTGTAAAATTGCTAATTCTGAAGTACTTTATGTGAAACAGGGAACTATCGTTGACCGGATAGACTATAACATACAGAATGTTGCAGCCTCAGTAGAAGAGGGCTATAAACAGTTGGAGAAGGTGCTCTCTCTCTCTCTCTCTCTCTCTCTCTTCACAAAGTTGTTGAGGGGGTATGATGGTCCACAAATGCTATACTACCTGCCCTTGAAGCCCTATCTCCAGAGTTAACTGGTAACTGGAGATGCTGGGATTTTAGGTAACTTAAAAACAGAGGAAGGGAAGACGTTATCATCTTCCAATCAATCTGTTATCATACTCGACAATGAATTTTCTGAGTGGTAATCTTGTGCAGGAATTTAAATTTTCTGAGTGGTAATCATGTAGTTGGAAAAAGGCTTAAATGAGATGAGTAGAGTATATTCCAATATTATAATATGTTATAATGTATTGTACGGTCATAGTTTAGCTATAATAATATTATGTCACTATAATAATATTATAATAATATAATATTAAATATTAAATGTGTCTATTTTCGTTTTTCATCTCCATTTCATGAAAACTTCTTCATGACATGTCTCAAGTAGACCTTTTGCCCAAAGGCTCTAGTTGGAGCTTTCCTAATAGATTTTTTTTTTCAGCTTTTGGAAGAGTTATAACAATGTTTTAAAATTTTTACCAAACAACTTGAAATCACTCAAATGCCCTTTTGGCCCTCCAGAAAGAACTTCTTGGCTTTCTAAAAGCAATGCCTAATGGGGGCGTAAAAGGTTACATGATGAGGATTTAGTTGAAGACAGATGAAGTTAGACAAGGATATATATATTTGATGAGTTAAATATTCTTTTCTTAATATGTATAAATATAAAATCCAGGACAAAAATTTCATAGATTATGTATGATATCTTGTGCCTAGTTTATATATTATATTGGATAAAACTGCTCAGCATTTGTAACTTCATATCATATTAACTATGAAATTTGTGTTTTTGAATGCAGAGAGTTGGAAACCCTGCCTTGTGTATCCAAGTGATATGGAATGTTGTTCGTTCTAAATCATATGATATTTGTTTGATTTCGTGTCCAATCTGCAGGCGGAGCGAACGCAGAGAAAAGGTGGGATGGTGATGTGCGCTACAGTCCTCGTCATACTCTGCTTCATTCTGCTGGTCCTTTTGGTTCTCAAAGAAATATTCTTGTGATCTGCCAAGCATACCAATTCAAATGACATCACAGTGAATTATGTTGTTATGCATTCCGTCTTCAACATTGTGGGGCTTGTTGAGATGAGTGCATGTAAATCTCAGTTTACACAGCTCCAATTTGTATCATGGAGTAGCGCTCATGTTACAAGGGAAGAGGTTTGCTCTTCCTCGCCCCTTGATCAATGTATTGCAAAATAGCTTTGGCTCAGCGCTAATGCGAACGGTTTGCTCCAATTTTGAAGATTCTTCGTATAAACAGAAAGAAAACTTTGTAACAAATCCCGATAACGTTGTAATTCACCATCACTACTTAACGGCAGGCAATTCTTGTCCTTGTGTACGATGTTCCTTTTGGAAATATATGAAACCGGACAGTGGGCCCCGCGGCAGCAGATTATATTCGCATTTAGGTGTGGCGTTAAGTATGCAGAGCTTTTTAGGTGCGGATTCTTCGCTCGTTCCGGCATGATAGCCATCGCCTGTTAATACTTCCATCTCAGTTCTGCATCAATCCCAAACATTTTTCATTCACGAAGAAATGTACGAGATAGAATTTATTTCTTGGCTATCCTAGGAATATTCTTTGACTATTTCATTGATCATATCAAATGCAAAAAGGTAAATCATAGGATAATCTTTTTTTTACTCTTATTTAGAGGAATAATCAGTTATTCCTATATTTTCTAGAGAATAAATTGAGGGGATATCCTATGGTTAACCATGGATTATCCCTTTGGTTAACTTTATTCTCTGCTATCCCTTAGGTAGTATTTGATACGAGGGATAAGGAAGGATATCCCCTGGATATCTCTTCTTATTTCCAAATGCTATAGCTAGAAGGGATAGGTCTGAAAAAATTTAACTAGAGGGGATAACCCATGGTTAACCATGGGTTATCCCTTGAATTTATTTCCTAGGGAACCCAAGAACAACTAATGTTATCCCTTGATGGCAAACTTGTAATTTTAAAAAAATGCTTATTCCCTCAGCTATCCCCTGGATAAATGTTATCCCATACATTTATCCAGGGATAGCTTTTGGGCTATCAAACACTACCTTATAGTTATAGCTTTTAGGTAGTGTTTGATAGCCCATAAGCTATCCCTGGATAAATGTACGGGATAGCATTTATCCAGAGGATAGCTGAGGGAATAAGCATTTTTTAAAAATTACAAGTTTGCCATCAAGGGATAACATTAGTTATTCCTGGGTTTCCTAAGGAATAAGTTCAAGGGATAACCCATGGTTAACCATGGTTAACCATGGATTATCCCCTCTAGTTAAATTTTTTCAGACATATCCCTTCTAGCTATAGCATTTGGGAATAAGAAGGGATATCCAAAGGATATCCTTCCTTATCCCCTATATCAAACACTACCTTAGAAATAAAAGGGGATAGATATCTCTTCTTATCCTCTATTTCAAACACTATCTTAAAAAATTACTCTCGGAGAAATCTTCAGCGACTGGTTGATGAACGATGTGTTGCTTTATTTATGTTTCTGCTTTGCCGTTCTCAATTATTCCGTGGGAACTTTGATTTCTTAAGAAAAAAAAAAAAAAAAACATCAATAATGAAACTAATAATCCCCAAGAGCTTGTCTCGAACATGCATTGAAAGCGCTAAATCCGATGCATTCTCCTGGTGCTTGTCTGTAGCTTTTATCAACATGGCAGCCATGGACATTATTGGACAGATAGTGTGCTTGGTCCCAGACACCAATTAAAAGAACACATTCCACTGCACTTGAAGCAAGCACATACCGAGCCATATAGGCCATCGATGGACCGCATTGGGGAAATGTATATCAACCGACCTTATCAGCGTTGCAACTACCAACAATCAGTGGTTCCATGCCACCAAACATACAACGGAACTGATGAATATATATATATAAGAAGATGTATAATTGAACCTAACTGGCTTATAAATTACGCCAAACCATGCTGGGACAACTACAAACCACATTCAATGTGAATTAAATATGCCCACCACAATCTATAACCCGCTAGATTTTCTTTCGATAGGGTTGCAGCTATGGGAGCCTATTTACAATAGACCTGCATAAAGATTTTCTTGGATGCATACCTGCCACTCTTATCCTATTTGCAACTACCGACGCGATTTCTTTAGGGCCGGTGGCTGCAAGTGATTACCATCGGCATGACAGTCCGGATGCGCATGACATGCGTATAATGCATGTCATGCATGAATATTTTTCTCTAAAATATATTTTTTATTTTTAAAATTTTATTTTTTTATACTTAAAAAATATTGATAGAATTGTTAATGTGTTACCATAAGGCAGTGTTTGAAATAAAGGAGGATATTCGAAGAATATTTTTTCTATCCCAAAAGCTATAACTAGAGAAATATTTTGAAAAAAATTAAGCAAAGGGATAAGTCATAGTTAACCATAAATTATTTCCTGAACTTATTTCCAAAGAATCAAATGAATAACTAGAGTTATTCTTTGATGGCAAAATTGTAATTTTAAAAAAGTACTTATTTGTTCAGCTATTTTATGGATAAATGCTATCATGTACACCTATCCAGAGATAGCTTTTAAAAAGTCAAACACTACCTAATACATACATCACTAATAAAATGGCAGATTAATTATTTTATTAAATTAAATTATTAAAAAATATAATATTTTTTAAATATGGAAGGTTAAAATGTAAAGTTAAAAATTTAAGAAATAAAATGAATTTTAAGGGATAAAATTATATTTTCGTCAATTTTTTTCTTGTCTTGGTCTTCCATCACGTACAAGGCTTTTTTTTAGACTAGACTGGCACGTATCAGGCTATGCCATGCCTCATGAACTGTTCCACCAGACTGTAATACATCCCCAGCATGAATCTTGTGGGAAATGGGTGCAGCCAATGCTGGGCAAGAAGGCGTCTCCCTGCACCACAATCTCCAACCTTCGTCTCAGGTTACAGTAAAAGCGTCCCGTCTACGGCCGAGGTTTGCGTGCAGAGAAAACGGAAGCCATGGAGCCTAGCTATATATCTCCAAGATACGGACCACCTTGAGGGAGGGCTCTGCATGCTTTCTCGACCGCATACATAGCCGGGCTTTTCTAGTCGGCTTCTCATACGCCGACAAGATATGGTCCCGGGGCTTGGCGACCCGAAAGCCATGTAGCGATTTTTGGGCCGGTCGCGATCGTACCCATCACGTGCGCTTGCTGTCAGGCCAAGGAGCAGCAGGGAGCCGTGGGGGCAGGGGGAGTGCCCCCTTTAAATTTGGTTCGCCCCTTTTCTTCTTCCATTTGTTCTTGCTTTCCCCTTTAGCATGGGAGGTTGGGGGATAGGTTGCTTGGGGCCGGGCCGGGTATCAATACAAAGGAAGCAGAGTTACAACTAAAAAGGGAAAGGAATGGGCCCTTGACATCTTGGAAGAGTGCCGGCTAAGACATGGCTTAGCGAATGATGATGGCCCTTGGGGGCAGGGGGCATTTATCCCCCACTCCAAAGATTGGAAAAGAGGGGAGAAGGAGAGGAAGAGGGAGAGGGAGCTGCTCCCTTTTTATCTTTCCAATCGAAGGACATGGTCGGACGCAAGGAAAAAGAGGGTAGCAAAAAAGTTAACCAAGCTACACAACTAAGAAGATTCTTACTTACTCTCCTGCGATGGAGTTCTTGGTACTCTAGAGTAAAGGAGAGGCGGGGCTCATAAAGTGACAAGACCCACTTGCTGCCCGACGGAAGGTGGCTCAATTATTTCGGCCAAAATGGGTGCACCCGAGGGCATCCACCATGCTTGGATATTGTGAGTTATTTTTCGTGCTCGCAATAATCGAGTCATGGCTGGGGATTGGTTGCAGTCTATGCCGCTTGTGAGCGGTTATTTGTTTATTTATTTACATACTTATTTATAAGCATTAGGGATGTTTAGAAGTGACATTAGAGCGTACCTTTCTACCATCAGCATGACTCAGTCCTGCAAAGATTGTGAGAAGTATATGCCATTTTTAGTAGCATGATGTACCTTTCTAAAGATTGCAATCGTGTGTGTGTGTATATTATATATATATAAGCATTTTCTTTTCACTGCACAGTAAAGACAATGAGAACGATTGCCGTAGATTTTCATTCTCTGGCCTATAGTCGAAGGAGCAGCGGATTTTAATATCGTTTTTTGGCTCTTACGAAAAATAGTCCTCTCATAACTATTGAGATTGATGATCCTCGCGGATGATGCATAAATCACTCAAAACCTTTTAGCTATAGATAATGAGAAGCAGATGGTTAAAAATGATGCTTCAAAGAAGATCTCTAAAGAATAATAATGCTCATTTGAGTTTTCTAATACTTGCATACTTGAACGCTTATCTAAAGGTTTTTAGGATATGATATTTATATGTCATCGAGATGATAAGCTATTATCTAATTCTTTAAATACAGTTGTGTAAGTTAGCGACTGATAAGATCAAAGGATGCATGTCTTATTAGGAATACAAGATATCATTGATCATGAAGAGGAATGTTGTATCTTGCCCATGTTTTCATTTAAAGAGAATCGTTTCAAAATCTTTATAATTAGAATAATTCGTCCTCTAAGATGTTCAGCGCGATTAGAATGAGTATAATACTTATCATGAAAAGTCAAAGCAATATTTGCCTATTAATGCGATGATAATTTTATCCTACATCAAAAATACACTTCGATGATCCATCCGAAATAATGAGAGTCATTTTGAACAATAAAACCTTGAGATAAAAGGAAGAGACGATTTTGTTTTCTTTTTAATTTCAAACCATGACGTAGTTAATCGTGGCTTGTGAGTGAGTTGAGGGAGTTGGTATGCTATTGGCCTTATCAAAGGACTTATGGTATTCGAACCCCTTCACATATGTTAGCCTTTTTATTTAGGAAGCGGGTGTTGTGATGATCAAAATACTAAAGCTCAGTTTGGTATTACGGAATAAATATGACTGAATTGAGAATCCAACCTAATTCTACGTTTCAAATATAAAAGAATGATCTGGCAATTTATGAGTCCCATAATTTCAGTGGCATCTTTTGAGCAATCATCGCATTAAACAAGGATGGCAATTCCCGGCTTAATATACTACTGTCTTTTGAACAGAAAAATAGGCTTTGACACGATTTGTGTGTAAGATATGGAGATGATACACTGCAGTTTACTTTGCACTGCCAAGTTCGGACAAGAGAACTAGATAATGTCTGTTAGAATATTTGATGGTCCAACTTAATATATTTAATGATTAAAAATAAAAAACTTTCTAAAAATTATGCTTCCAAAATGATGAACATTAAAAAGGTTGTGTTTGATATAGAAATAAGGAGGGATATCCCTCATATATTCTCTCTTCTCCCCAAAAGTTATAGCTAAATGAGATAGTTCTGAAAAAATTTAATCAGAGGTGATAATCCATATTTATTCTAAACTTATTCCCTAGGGAATCAAGGAATAACTAAAGTTATTCCTTGATAGCAAATCTGTTATTTTTTTTTTTAAAGATGATTATCCTTTGAGCTATTTCTTGAATAAATGCTATCCTATACATTTATCCAGAGATAGCCTTTTATGAATCAAACACAGCCTAAGATTATACAGTCAAATTATAAAATTTATTTAATTTTTATTTTTTTACAAGCTATTATTTAACATTAATCTAAAAAATTAAAACTAATTTTTTTGTTACCAACTAAATGCATACTTTGCATCTCTTGCTTTAAAAATAAAAAAAATGATCATAGCTACCACATTGAGTTTGCTAGAATTAAAAAAATAATAAATAATATTATGTATCTAATATATTTTTTATTAAAAATATTTTTAAATTAAAAAATTATTGTTTTATTAGAGAAAAAAAAAAGAAAAAAGAATAAGAGTAGGAAGAATGATGGTAATGTAAAATGTGGCCTTAAAACCCTAAGCTAAATGTTAATTAAGCGGATGCACGTTCCACTCCGCACGCGCTAGCCTAGACAAGAGGCCTTCACAAAATTTAAAAGATGGACGCCCAAAATAACTGAAGCGTTATCTTCCCTTATTTCGTTGCAATGCCTTTTTCCTGTCCCCGAGCAGATGCTGTCTCCCTTCCCAACGCTCGCGAGAGCCCCAAAGTTTCAGATTGGGGCGGGCACAGGCAGCGAGAGATAGACACCGCACCCGTCCTCTCTTCTCTTTTTCCCCCTTCTACTTCTTATTTATTACACATCCCCCCCACCACCTGCACCCTCGCCATTAATTTATAGCAGCAGCATCGATCTCCTCAACCACCCTCTCTCTCTCTCTCTCTCTCTCCCAACTTTAAAATTATTTAATAAATCCAACGCCCCTACCGCTATAAGAGCTCGCCACCGACCTCCTTCTCTCTCCCCGCGCCGCCCCATCTCGCTCTCTCGACGAAATGGCGAAACCCTACAGCTTTTCCTCACCGGCAGAGTACGCAACCGTGCGTCGAACCTTAGGCCATGACTGAGCGCCGCGGAGCTTCCTCCTCTTCTTCTGCTCTCTATTTTTCTTCTTCTTCTTCTTCTTCTTCTTCTTCTGTGATTCGATCTTTAGGGCCTTTCTTGCCGTCGAAGGGCCGATGAACAGCGCGGCGGCGGGGGGGTGCCGGCCGCCGTTCACGGCGTCGCAGTGGCAGGAGCTGGAGCACCAAGCGCTCATCTTCAAGTACTTCATGGCCGGGGTCCCCGTGCCCCCCGATCTCCTCATCCCCATCCGGAGGAGCTTCGAGGCCGCCCCTGCTCGTTTCTACCACCACCCGGCCCGTAAGACATCCGAGTTGCCCTCCTTATTCTTCTTGATCGCGTATTATTCTGGTCTTTCTTTCCTTTTTGTTTGTAGGCCTTTTTATTGCCTGATGTCCGTAGGCTGTTATTTTGGATTATTCACTTATTTGGGTATTATGTGCTCCAGATCCTTGCCCTTTCTAGCGTTTGTTTCTAATAATTGCTCCGATGTGATGTAGAGGAGTTTGAAAGTCGGAATCTCTTTTTCGTGACTTCTTTCTTCTTTCTTCCTGCTTTGTTTGTAATATCTTCGTCTGTCTCTTTTTACATTTCTAATGTTGTGTTTGAAGATATTTTTTTTTCCTCTTCCTTTTCTTTTCTTTTTCTTTTTCTTTTCTTTTCTTTTTTTTTTCTTTTTCTTTTTCTTTTCTTTTTCTTTTTCTTTCTTATTCTTTGTTTTCCCAACCAAAAAAAAAAAAAGTCCACTGGGATATATAAGCATTTCACAGTACATGAAACTTTGGATAGTAATTCGATTAACTTTTTCAGCTTTATCCCCTGTTCATTAAATCATTAAGTTCGATTGTTCAAGAAAGAATCTTCCTTCTACTTAATGCTGCAATTATTAGCCATTTTTGTTGGTATTTTTGCCTTTTTTTTTTTTTCTTTTCAAGGGAAGTGTGATACCTCCGAAACTTCTCGTCTCTTCTTGTATTCATTGCAATTTATTTGGACCAGTACCATGCTTCAACCCCTTGTGCCAGCTCCTGTAGAAGTATAATGGGTGTTGGATCTTTTGTAAAAGAAAAAAGGAAAAAAAAAATATAACGGTGTGCTCTTGATCCACATATTGATGTGGGTGGGTTTTTCTTTGAGTCCAGTGGGTTACTGTTCTTTCTATGGGAAGAAGCTGGACCCGGAGCCAGTCGGTGCCGTCGAACGGACGGCAAGAAGTGGCGGTGCTCCAAGGATGCCTACCCTGACTCCAAGTACTGTGAGCGCCACATGCACCGTGGTCGCAACCGTTCAAGAAAGCCTGTGGAATCCCAAACCCTCTCCCAGTCGCAGTCATCGTCCTCAACCGTGACATCCCTCGCTCCCTCCGGGAGCTGTGCAGCCGGGAGCGGTAGTGGAAGCTTCCAGAGCATTCCTCTGCACTCCATTTCAGGTGCTTGCAACCTCCAGGGCTCATACCCTGGGGGGACCAGCTCCTCTCAGCTGCACATGGACCCTAGTTCCTATGGAATTGGCGGCGGCGGCGGCGGCACCAGGTCTCTTTTCTTTACACATTTGCTTTGAATTGTTAATTTAAATCTATGCTTTGGTAGGAGATTGCACTGATATGATCTTTGTCTGCAATGGGGTTATCGATTTTAATATTTTGGTAAGCGAATGGCACTAACAGGTATGGCACTCAGTAAGGTCATATTGCTTAACCATCAGCGTTTTATTTTTGAGTCAATGTAGACCAATATATCTCAAAGCGATGGCTAATAAAATGTGTTATATTTGCTGAGATTTTTCCCCGCTTTCGATCTCCTTTTTCTCTGTCTCATAATTACCAGGTATTTACATCATTGTGTAAAATAATGAAATTCCTCATTTTGTAAACAACAGCAATGTTCTGACATTTATCTATGTATGGTCGCCAAGTTCCAAATATCTCAATTATTTAAACCATAATACAATAAACAGAAGTAAAACAAATCAAGATCTCAGTTTTTTTTTTTTCTTCTTCTTTTTTGGCAGTCTAGGCTTTTGCATAGTCACTAGGACTTTGGAGATTCAAAGCATTAGAAGAATAGTCCAAAAGTTACTTGAGTATTTTCCTTTAATATTGTATTCATGGTGTGAAGAATAGTCTAGTCTTCGACCGGATCAACAGAAAAATGTGGACATACATGTATGATTCTTTGGCCAATTGGGACAACTGACAAAATTGGTTGCAGAACACCCGAGATTACTGCCTGGGGAAATAAGATTGTGAATGAATTTATGAAACCTGACTGACATTATGTTGTCAGAGCTTGTGGAACTGGAGAATTCTCTCTAGATTGTCTTTTTTCCTTCTATGTGACAAGTACTGCAGATGTTTCTCAATCTGTTAGAATACTGCTCGCTTTTTTTCCCCCCCAATATAAATTCCTTGTGCAAGGAGCTAGTCACAGTGGTCTGGCAAGCTACACAGAAGCTTGTCTGCCACTATATTGCAGGCAGTATCAATACTCTTGCC
Source organism: Calamus simplicifolius (assembly GCA_900491605.1). Classification (NCBI taxonomy): domain Eukaryota; kingdom Viridiplantae; phylum Streptophyta; class Magnoliopsida; order Arecales; family Arecaceae; genus Calamus; species Calamus simplicifolius. The sequence goes on along the minus strand of UESW01004554.1, from coordinate 95,149 downwards.
ATTTGCTGATAAATGGGTTAACCAATTATGATCTTCAACACAGAACCTATTAGTTCAGATTGCTTCTTGCTTAAACTTTAAAGCACATTTTTAACATAGGTACATTGTAGATGGATATCATATTACTTGCGAATATGGTTATCTTTGCCTTGTTTTTTACATAAGCATATCACAATATGAACTAATAGGTTCGACTGGGAGTTACTGGTTTCTGGGATTTTATTCTATTGATTATCAAGTAATTATTTGTCAATATTACTGTTGTGATGACTTTGTATGCTATGGTTTTGCTGATAACTAACAAAATTTGATGACCAAAGTATTGTGTTGATTTCACTTTGAAGGAAAGCCAAGTGCTACACTATCGTCCATAAATAGTTAACATTGTCTGCCCGTTTAATATGGAAAAATTCTTTGGTTGTTTCACTGATATGGCGTTGTTTCTGAATTATTCCATAAGCATCAACATTTTATTAATAAATGCTTGACCCTGTTGCTATAATTTTGTCTTGGTCTTGAGGACAAGGCACTGATGCTTCCTGTTTGGGTGGTGTTTCTTTTCTTTTTTTTTTTTTTTTTTTTTTCTAATGTGTTTTTGGGTCCATCACCTGCCATCTTGAAGCTTACTGACATGAAATTTAGGTATCTGTTGGGGCATCTTTTGAAAGGAGCAGGATATCCCAAATGGTAAAGAAGAGATATATACCAATGAATATAGCAAACCAAAGGAATATAGCCTTAATTTTTTCTTTTTGTTTCATGCTTAGAACCGCATATGGTTTTCATACGCTTTTCTTTTTCAGTGTCGCATAATATAGTTTTGAATTCTATATTTTGCATCTTGAAGAATAGGTCTATTTAATGTTTTTATTATATCATTTTGGGATGTCTCTTGAAGACTGTAGTTAAACTCATTTCCATTTTATGTAGCGTATGTTTCATGAAGTAGTTGAACATCATTGGAGAGGTGACGTAAGTCCGTAATTAGACAAACGATGTTGTTTCTGATTTATATTTGCCCATCTTTACCAACTTGAATAAACAAGTGACTTTGTTCTGATTTGCCTACCATTTGCCAACTTGGAAAACTTGAAACTGTAATACTACTGTTTTTCATCAAGCATTTCGCTAGTGCATTTTGTTTGGCATTGCCTTTTGTAAATTGAGTGAGCCTCTTAATTAATCTCGGAATTCTTTAGTTTGGATTCCTGATTATTCTTTTCCATTTGGAATATATTTCTCCCAAACATGCAGGTACCTCTCTGGAGTAAAAGCAGAGGTGGATGAGCATAGTTTCTTTTCAGAAGCTTCTGGAAGTGCAAGGGGCCTTGCAATGGATTCATCGGTGGACAGTTCATGGCGCCTGATGCCATCTCGGGTTTCCTCATTTCCGTTGTCAAAAGCGAGGGAGCCTTCTATTCTACAGAATGCTTATCCTCATCTTCAGCCGGTGCAAGATCTCGGGCAGGTAACCATCAGCTCACTGTCAAAACATCAGCAACAGCATTCCTTCTTTGGAAGTGATTTTGGTTCAGCGGAACCCGTAAAGCATGAAGGCCAATCACTCCGGCCTTTCTTTGACGAGTGGCCGAAGGCGAGGGATTCATGGTCAGATCTGGAAGAGGATAGGTCCAACCGTACCTCATTCTCCACAACCCAGCTCTCAATTTCCATCCCAATGGCCTCCTCTGACTTCTCCACAACCTCTTCGAGGTCTCCTAATGGTGGGTCTTAATCCATGGGCAATTTTCTCGGTTTATATCTGTCTGGGTTGCCATGCATCATGACTTCTTGTCCTTCGACTCCTTGATGCAGATGACTGAGAGAGAAGTCTTCTGGCCTCGTGGGTCTGCCTCTGGAGTGAGGAAGTGGCTGGGGTATCAGACTATATCAGCAGTACCTTTAGGATTGTCTGTGTGGTTTTCTTTAATCTTTAAGATATTGTCCTGAGCTTTATTCTCAAAATCTCCATCAGGGGGAGCTGTTTGACTAATAACTATTTGCGTCTGTGGCTATTGTTATAATTTATGTACTGAAACCGCCTGCGAACACTTTATGGAAGTAACTTTATGAGTTTAGTGCCTGGAGAGTTCAGTGAAGTCATATATCGTTCATAGGCCCAGAGATCAATTTCAGATCAGAATGGTGGGATTAAAGGATTCCTAGGCCCCAGCCAACATTAGCTCTGGCTCAGGTACAATGATATCCATCCTTGTGTCACGTTATTCCAGTTTTCTAACTCTTAGCTTTTGTTGGCGTCCTGCCTCTCTTTATTCCCTAGAATTGCTCGTTTGATGGCCAACGTGGAAACACCCCCCACAAGAAAGTGGAAAAAAGATGGCCAGGGTGTGGGATCGACCACTGTGAGCTACTCTTTAAAGTGGTGGAACTGGTTCATGGTTTTGTTGATACCCTTGCACGGGACCCACTAGTGGGAAAACGGTCATGCGTCTCTCTTTCGTCTTTATTGTTGAGACATGTTCCCAAAGCAGCTCTGCGTTTTTTATTTTTTTTTTTTAGGGATATAAATTCATTGAGGATAGAAGGGGCATCCAAATTTTAGGGAGGTAGAACAATGAAGCAGGCAAATTCACTGAAATCTCTCTTGCGTTTTGTGATCATATTTGCTTCATGTGGAGTCCTGGATTGTCGTTCATGCAGAAACGATTAAATAATTGTTGTGAGTCTGAGATCTGCTTTATATTGATCGGTCTTGTGGATGTTTGTTTGCTTTATATGTCATGGTTTGATTTTGTTAACGGGTGCCTACTGGGCATTGGTTAGGGGGTATTTAATACTCCTCAATCCAGCTTTTCATGAAAAAAAAGAAGAAAAGAAGACTTTGAAAGGATTTAATGTATCAAATTTATGCAGTGCTTTAAATAAAATATACCTATGATATATTTTACATATTCATATTTGTATGATCATTTAAATTTGCATATTATTTGGCAGTATAAAATTTATAATTATTTTGATGTTAAAATTATAGTTGTCAGATCTGGTCTGGACCTAGATTCGATCGACGGTTCGGGTCATTAGGTTACTAGTTCAATCGTTAGGTTATTGATTGAATCATCGATTTATTATTTTAATATAAAATATATTTATATTAATAAAAATTAATTTTAATAAAATTTATGATTAACATGATAATAAAACTTGTGATCTTATTCGATTTAAATTGAGTTGATCGGTTTATGAGTGAATCAGAAGAGTTAATTGGATTATTTTGAGCCATTTATATATCCAGTTTTATGTTAGAATTGGATCGGTTTGGCCTTTGGGTTTGGTTTAACCAGTTAATTTGATTTGATTCTGATAAATATGGTAAAAATAGTGAGGTTGCATGTTTTTTTTTTTTTTTTTTGACTTTTTTCAACCTAGGTATGCTTTTTTTTTTTTTAAGCACAAATAGTTTAAAACATTAAATGCCTGTTAAATTTCTATTTTTATACCCTTTCTTTTTCTTTTCGTGAAAAATTGGACGGAGAAGTATTAAATGCGCCTTAAACGAGTGCCCTACCGCACGTTAACAAAGCCCATGTGTCTTGCGGATTCCTGCGCAAACGAAACTACGATAAATATTTTCAAGGACAAAACCCTGCCAACATTTTTAATTTTTGGTCTGTGAAAGCACTGATTTAAGAGGCTCCAATAGGAAAAGGAAAAATAAAACAAGCAATGACTGAGATCATCGGTCCATGGGATTTAAGAACCCCATGAGGGTTAATTGCATCTCTGCAGAGCGGTGCAATTTACGTGGCCCCATTGACCAAACAGGCGAACATCCAATTACCGCACTCGAATTATGTGGTGCATTTATGGAGCTTGTTCCCCAAAAAAGAGCACATCTATTACAAGGACAATTGACGTTAGCGAATTCTGTGGGCATGGCAATCACTATTTTTGGTAGATTAATTCTCGTCTCTAGTAAATTTTGCTGCATAAAAATTTTACTACATCCCATGCAATGATTAATGCACAATGTATGATAAAAATAAAAAAATATATACATATTTTTTTAATATACATGTATGCATGCATTATTTATCACGTGCGATACGTGCATGATGTAACCAGACTTTTCTTTTGCTGATGAACGTTTTAGGATGATCGGATAAAAAAAAAAAAAAACAGCATTGTTATAATAATGGTTTGGTCTGATATCTTTTCATTAAAACGATTTTATAGATTTCAATGGGGACTTAAAATAATAATAATATTGGCGGTGCAACTTTAAGTCATATTTCGAGCTGCAATAATGGAATTATCTCATGAGGGGTTAGCATAATTGGGGGTAAAAATCTAATTTCTAGGCCGTATGGTATGCGCGACCTTCCATGGTGCGGTCTGCAAACTCTCCGGGCGTTGTCGGCCCCATTGATGGCATTTGAAGTAAAAAATCTAATTTATAGGCCGTATTATATACGTGAGCCTGCATGGTGTGTTCTGCAAACTCTCCAGGAGTTGTCGGTCCATTTATGGTGTTTGAAGGATCGTGACTCGCTGTGTGTGTATATATATATGTATATATATATATATATATATATATATATATATATATATATATATATATATATATATATATATATATATATATATATAAAAGGAAGAAATAGCTTCTCTATTTTGAACTTAAATTCATTCATCGCTTCTACCCTCATAAATCTTAAAAATAAAAATATATATATATATATATATATATATATATATATATATATATTTTGTTTTGATCTATTTAAATATAATTAAATTTAAAATCGATTACCATTTTTTCTCTCATAAACTTTAAAGATGAAAAAATAAAAATGATGAAATATTTTGATGTATATATATATATAATTTTAACTATATTTGAATGTGATTAATTTAAGTTTGATCATCTTTTTACTTTTATAAATCTTAAAAATAAAAAAAAAAATAACTATATATATATATATATATATATATATATATATATATATATATCTTGATTATATTCAAATATAACTAAAGTTAAATTAAGTCATCTTTTCTGTTTTCATAAATTTTAAAGATAAAAAATATAAAAAAAATGAGATGACTCTAAGATTCATGTGGATTTAAGTGTAAAAAAATGATTAAATTTTAACTTAGCTATATTTAAATATATTCAAATTTACTTCTTTCTATATATATATATATATATATATATATATATATATATATATATATATATAGAGAGAGAGAGAGAGAGAGAGAGAAAAGGTAGAGTAAGTTATATTTTTTTAACTTTAAATTTATATAGTTTATAACTTTTAAGTTAAAAAAATAAAAAAAAATTATTTTAAAATTTGCATAATTCGTATAAAATTCGAATATATATTCATAATAAAAAATAAATTTTAATAAACTATTATATTATATATATATATATATATATATATATATATATATATATATATATATAGCAGAATGCTTAAGTGCCAATAGTGCAAGGATGACGATGAGATGACGAAAGTCGTTGATCTAAACGTCTCATATTGCTGTCGAAGAGCGTTTGTCGTTATTATATCATTCTCTGCCTTAATACGCGGTCGCCCCTCCATCAGCGGTATGGCATAATGCTTGTCACCTTGCTGCTCGGACGCCCCGCTGCTCGCTAGCTCGGAAGAAGGGAAGGGCGCGAGAAATCATTGCCGGCCCGAGCAGCGTCACCTTGAAGAAGCAGCAGCAGCAGCAGCAGCGGCACTTATCAAATGGCTCTCGTGATCTTGACCGCGTGATATGCTGCCACGTCATCCACATCCCATCTGACGTCGTCAACCGGGGCTAGACGTCCGTCGACGTCAGATGGGCGGTAGGGTGGGTCCCGTCCTCCGCCGCCCAGGGCAGACTCCGGTGAGGTGGCGATAGCCCAGTGGCCTGTTTCGACTTTTGAGAAGCCCGAGGTGTTCCCAGGTACTGGAATATATTTCCAGCAGCGTTGAGCAAGATTACGGATTACCCCAACGCGCCAAAGCTAAGCAGTTGGCAATTGCCACAGCAGGAAAGTATTCCTTCTCTAAAAGAAGAGCCTTCGTACGGTTAAAGCCTCATATGTATAGGCTGAGATTCTGTTTAAGTTAATTGAACACCAGGTCGGATTGGAGATGAATCATGCTACCCTTTGATAATTAGACTCCATGTTTACATCCAGGCCCAATATATATATTTATGATCAAACGATCAGATTCAGTACTTAGTTGCGATGTATGATATAAATATACTTTGATTTTTTTTTTCTATTATTATTATTATTGTTTTATGCTTAACTAGACATTAAGATGATGATGAAAAATTTAAAAAAAAAAAACAGAATTAAAGGCAAATCTAAGCTTTTTTTTTTTTTACCATATCATTGAAAATATAATTTCTTCTAATATTCAAATAGTAAGATTTCAAACAAAATTGAATAAGCCATCTATTTATGATTAACGTAGTGCCCTCAGACATTCTCCCTCTATGAATGCAAAGATCTTATCAAATATATACTTAAATGATGAAAATTTATCCACTAACATTTGATAGATTCTGAACCATAATGATGTACATCACTTCTTGATGATATTTGACAGCTCTTACAGAACTCAGCGGTTGCCCGTTGTATATACCGAAAGCTACTCTGATCTTTTGGACTATTTTCGCACCGAGTTGTCTGATGACCCGTTTGTACAAAAAAAATGATAAAAATTTATGTCTATAATTTAAATGATTTGATGTAACATATTATTTTTAAAATTTATAAAAAATACCATTGAAAAATATTAAATAATTTAAATAATATAACATAATAATTATATTTTAGACTACTTAATATGTCTTTAAATTACATAATTTTTTTATAAATATTTTAAAAATAATAAATCTTATTCCATAGTTCGATTCATCTATATTAAATTCTACCATCCAAATTTAAACCCAACATTTGCGCTTAGCTATTTTTTAAATTTTTTTATTTTTAAATCCAGCTCTATTTTACATGGGAGTATATTTTCAGATGCCAAACCTGCAACTTTTGAGCTGCGAAACCATTTGGCCCGGCACGCTACGTAGCCACGCAGTGAAACGCATACACTTTATCGCTTTTATCGGGGTGCGAAGGGGAAGGAGGACGTGGACGGGTCAGCGATGACGATTGGATTTTTGGGTTTACTGCAATTATGGATGGTGAAAATTCTCTCTAAGCTAAGACAAATACAGATGAGATGGTGTCTAAAAAGAGGAGTCTGAAATGGAGGATCTCGAGGTGGCTCATGAATGCGTCAGTGAAGGAATATTCGGTCGAAACTCCAACCTCTTGCAGCACTTGCAAATATTTGCACTCAATCCCCCTTCCCCCTTTCATTAAATCAACACTTAATGCACGTTAAGTTCTAGAGAATGCCTTTCGTCCAGAGTGCAGCACAATCAAGCCATGCATTCTTTTGCCTCACGAGATGGATTATTATTCCTCCCATATCATGACTTATCGACTCATAAGCCACTAATATGTCACGCTGCCGCATGGTAAACCATGTAGTAGCGTGGCCATGCAGCGGCGTAGCACTGCGCAGGCCTTGACAAGCCCAATACTAGCGAACATGGTCGGCACATCTCATGATTTTCTCAATCTAATCAAAATCATACAAGGCGTCCCTTTATGCATGAAAAAGTTTTTAATGCCATATCATACGTTCGATGCAAAAAAAACTGTATCACATATGCAGCGAGCTAATCATCATGTACAAATATACTATGCGCGATGCAGCGACTTTTTTTTCTATGCATGTCATGCTCCAGTGGACTTGTCCTCTAAGAATTCCGAGGGAGTAGAGAGCCCACCCCTCTCATCCAGAGAATGCTTGGATTCTGGTTCTATATTGTCTGTAGCCCAGCATTAATATGAAGCCATTCAATCACGGAAAGTCTTTGTACACCGTCCTCGATGCAGCAAGGCCTACGTGGACTGCACCGTCTCTTCTGATTGGTCCACGTAGATCATACGTGGATGATATACTGAGCGGTATGGCTCTGCTACGATGTTACGTTCTGAACGTAACGACAATTTAAAGCGCTTCGCTTTTTTTTAAAATTAGCATGCAGACGAAAATGCCCTTTCCCTCCATTCTATCGCCATTTTACGTTGGATTTCATTTGTGCAAGAAAAACTCTTTCTTCCCCATCGCTTTGGCTTTCGGATGCTAAGGAATCAGTCCAAGGCTTGAGCACGATCCTACGCCCTCGCTCTGAGAGACCGATCGAAAGAAAATATTTCAGCTTCGAGGCTGTAATACCTGGCTACTGGAGTCTTTGTACAAAAACTTCTGGAGGAAATGTCGTCTGCAACACGAAACATTCTTTCGTTATGAGGTTGTTATGGTTTTGAGCTTGACGATAAAAAACTAGGGTATCGTGGGTTTTGAATAGGGTGTCGTGGGTTTTGAACTAGGGTGTCATAGGTTTTTGAACTAAAGTATCATGGGTTTTCAACTAGGGTGTCGTGGATTTTGAACTAATGCTTTGTCTTAACGTTTTGAACTATGGTGTCATGGGTTTTGAACTAGGGTGTCCTGGGTTTTTTCTACAAGGGTGTCGTGGGTTTTGAACTAGGGTATCGTGGGTTTTGAACTAGGGTGTCGTGGGTTTTCAACTAGGGTGTCGTAGGTTTTGAACTAGGGTGTCATGGGTTTTGAACTAGGGTGTCGTGGGTTTCAATATGATAAGAACGAATGGCAGCAACCCCTAGGAGGAATTCGCCCCGCTCGTGAACAAAAACCATTGCTGAAGAGAGTGTGGGGAAGCCAAATACTACGACACCCTAGTACCAATGCTGCGATACCCGTGCTTAAAACTGACCACGAAGAGAATCCCCGTGACACCCCTGATGGAATTCAGCCGAAAATCCTTCGCGACACCACAGTTGAAATCTCACGACACCCTAGCTTTAAGGCAACGATACCCGTGCTTAAAACTGACCACGGAGAGAATCCCCGCGACACCCCTGGTGGAATTCGGCCGAAAATCATTTGCGACACCCCAGTTGAAATCTCACGACACCCTAGCTTTAAGGCGACGACACCCATGCTTAAAAACTGACCACGGAGAGAATCCCGCGACACCCTAGTTCAAATTCGGCTGAAAATCCTTCGCACACCCTAGTTGAAATCTCACGACACCCTAGCTTTAAGGAGATGACACCCGTGCTTAAAACTGACCATGGAGAGAATCCCTGCATGTTGATCCATTTATTGATTTTGATGATTAATAAAGGAATTGAGTATATTTATTTGATTACTAATGGATTTTATAAGTGTTTCAGGACTTAAATTTATTTGATCAATTTAAAGGAATTAAGAAATGAATTTTGAATCAAATACAAATCAGAGATTTCAAAGTTTCAGAGCTTGGAGTCGACACCTAGAAAGTCTGGAGCCGACCCCATGGCCAATTCAATTTTAATCTGATTTTTGATACGATCCGGAGCCGACACCTAGAGTTTCGGAGTCGACACTTACAGTGTCTGGAGCCGACTCCGATGCGGGACAGAACGCTTATTTTTTGAGCATCCTGGAGCCGACACCTACAGTATTCGGGAGCCGACACCTGACGATGGCGAGCCGACACTTACTTTTTCGGAGCCGACTCCTCAACGAACTCGAAATTTCTATTTTTGGTAAAACGATCTGGAGCCGACACCTGAAAAGTTGGAGCCGACTCCAACCTGACTGGGACGAAATTTAAAATGCCAGATCAGCTCTAACGGTAATATTTCCTTTTTACCTAATTTCTAACGGATATATTTTGTTTCCAGGTACACTCCAACGGCTAGTTTCATCCCAAAAATGGATTGAAGAAAATCTATAAAAAGGGGGAAAACACCCGTTTGAAAAGAGAAGAAAAAGAGAAAAAAGAAAATATTTCAAATCAAAAATCCGAGAAACCCTGAGCCTGAAATCCAAGAGAAAAAACCTTCAAACTCAAATCCTTCCACTCCAAAAAGCTCAAAGAGGAATCCAAGGCGTTCAAATCAAAAATCGGTGGATTTCCCAAATTGAAGTAAAAGCTCGTTTCTTCCATTTCCAATCTTCTCAACTGCAACGACTGTGAGGGATTAAAGCTGAGGCTTGATTCATCATTCCAAAGGGAGAAGAGGAAAAGAAGAAAAGAAAAGCTCAAAGCCAAACAACTTCAAATCAGGCTTTTCTAAACTTGTTTACTTATTTTGAATATTTGCTCATTGAGGAGCTGTGTATCTTTGAAAAACTATATTCTTTTTGTTTGTGCCTAGTTCAATCAAGGGATTGAACTAGTGGAGGTTGTATACCTCGGGTCAAGCTAGATTAGCTTGAGTTTAGGGTTGTGTGCTGGTGAGCCCGAAAAACCGGCTGGGTTCGTTGTGATCCCGGGTAAAACAACAAGTTTGGGTTGTGAGCTTGTAAAACAACTCGGCTGTAATCGAGGAGATTATAGTGTGGACCCAAGTGGATCTTGGGAGTGGACGTAGGTGTTGGATACACCGAACCACTATAAAATCTTTGTGTTTGCCGTGCTTCTATTATCTCTATCTCTATCTCATTGATTGTGCTTTATATTTGCATTGCATTTACTTTCATTCATCTTAAGCAAACAATTTTTTAAGAGGTTAAATTTTTTAAAGAACCCAATTCACCCCCCCTCTTGGGTTGTCATCTGGGCCAACAATTGGTATCAGAGCAAGTGCTCATTAGATTTTGATCACACGATCAAGAGCTAAAGATCCAAATGGCAGCTCATGTTGGATCATTTGCCGAAGGTCATTCTACGAATAGACCTCCCCTATTTAATGGTTCCAACTATTCATATTGGAAAGCAAGAATGAGGATATTCATTCAAGCTTCTGATTATGAATTGTGGGGTGTTATAATTAATGGACCTAGTACACCCACACACATTGTTGATGGCACTATTGTTCCTAAACCCGAAAGGGATTGGAATGATAATGATAGGAAAATGGCACAGCTCAATGCTAAGGCCATGAATGTCTTGTATTGCTCTTTAGATGCTAATGAATTTAATAGAATCTCTACATGTAATTCCGCAAAGGAGATTTGGGATAGATTAGAGGTTACCCATGAGGGTACCAATCAAGTTAAAGAATCTAAGATCAATATTCTAGTGCACAAATATGAATTATTTAGCATGGAACAAACTGAAACTATAGCATGCATGTACACTAGATTTACTGATATTGTAAATGGTTTGAAAAGTTTAGGCAAAACATATTCTAACTCTGAACTTGTTCGTAAAATTCTCAGGTCACTTCCAAGAACGTGGGAAGCGAAGGTGACAGCAATCCAAGAAGCAAAGGACCTCAATACCTTACCCTTAGAGGAGCTTCTAGGATCCCTAATGACCCATGAATTGACCATGAAGCAGCACATAGAAGAGGATGTGAAAAAGAAAAAGACCATAGCTCTTAAGGCTGCTGAAAGTGAGGAGAGCTGTAGTGAAAATGATGATGATGATGATGATACAGCTCTTCTAGCAAGAAAATTCAAAAATTCATGAGGAGAAAGAAACCCTTCCACAAAAAGAAATTTGGAGCTAAGATGGAAGGAGAAAAAGAAAAAGATAAGGACAAGGACAAAGAGAAAGAGCCCTTGATTTGCTATGAATGTAAGAAACCGGGGCATTATAGATATGATTGTCCTCAACTGAAAAAGACTTTAAGAAGAAGAAGAAAGCCTATGTTGCAACCTGGAGTGATAGTGATGAATCTTCTTCAGAGGAAGATCAAAAGGAAGTTGCAAACATTTGCTTTATGGCAAACGACGACAGTGAGGTAAGTTCCGAAAATCCTTGTGATGACTTTGCTTTTGATGAATTGTTTGATGCTTTTAATGAACTTGTTGGTGATTTCAAAGTTTTGAAAAAGAAATATAAGTTTTTGAAAAAAAAATTTAACTTTCATTAAAGAAAAAGAAAATCTTAATAATGAAACTAAAGTGCTGAAATCTGAAAATGAAAATCTGTCAAAAGAAAAAGAATCAATTTCCAATGAAAATGATAAACTAAAGAAGGAAGTTGATAAATATAAAAATATTATTGATAAATTCACTTATAGTTCTGAAAAACTTAATTTATTGTTAAGTAATCAAAGAGCTATATGATAAGGCTGGTTTAGGTTATAGACCTAACTTAAAGCAAAAATTTGTCAAAAACTTTTTTAGAAAGGAACAAAACAATGATAATGTTACATGTCATTACTGTAACAAGAAGGGACACAAAGTTTTTGAATGCAATTTTAAGAAAATTGACAAGAAGTTAAATAATAAAGGAAAGAAGATATGGGTTCCCAAAGGAACAGTCTTTTATGCTACTAACCATGAAGGACCCAAGAAGGCTTGGGTACCTAAATATAAGACTTAATTATTTTTGCAGGAGTGTCTTGCGGCCAAAAGATCAAAGCGAAAGTGGTATCTCGATAGCGGCTGCTCAAGGCACATGACGGGTGACAAGGATCAATTCATCACCCTTGAAAGCAAAAGAGGAGGAGTAGTTACATTTGGTGATAATGGCAAAGGCCAAATCTTGGGGTTTGGTAACATTCAAATAACTCCCTCCACATATATTGAAAATGTCTTATATGTTAATGGTTTGAAACATAATTTAATTAGCATTAGTCAATTATGTGATAAAGGTTTTAAAGTATCATTTGAATCTTCTATATGCACAGTTTCTAATCCCATTGATAATAGCATTTTTTTATTGGAAATAGAAATGGCAATGTATACTTGATTGATTTAGACAATTTGTCTACTAGTAATCATTGCTTAGTTGCTAATAATGCTAATATGAATGAGATTGGTTGGTTGTGGCATCGTAGATTAGGTCATGCAAGCACACACCTTATTTCAAAATTAATTAGAATGGATTTAGTAAAAGGACTTCCACAACTAGATTTTGAAAATAATAAAATTTGTGATGCATGTCAATTTGGAAAACAAACTAGAAATTCTTTCAAAACTAAAAATATTGTTTCCACTTCTAGGCCTCTTGAACTACTTCACATGGATCTTTTTGGACCTACTAGAACCACAAGTCTAGGAGGAAAGAAATATGGTCTTGTGATTGTAGATGATTATTCTAGATACACTTGGGTATTTTTTTAGCTCATAAGGATGAGACCTTTCCATTATTTCTGAAATTCTTCAAGAAGGTCACAAATGAGAAAAACAACACCATAGTGTCTCTAAGAAGTGATCATGGCACTGAATTTGAAAATCATTTATTTGAAAACTTTTGCATAGAAAATGGCATTCATCATAATTTTTCTGCACCTAGAACACCGCAACAAAATGGAGTAGTTGAAAGGAAAAATAGAACCTTAGAAGACATGGCCCGTACCATGCTATGTGAAAGCAACCTACCAAAATACTTTTGGGCGGAAGCTATAAACACGGCATGCTACATTCTTAATAGAGCTCTAATTAGGCCAATCATTAAGAAAACACCTTATGAACTATGGAATAATAGAAAACCAAACATAAGTTATTTTCATGCATTTGGTTGTAAGTGTTTCATTCATAATAATGGCAAAGATAATCTAGGAAAATTTGATGCAAAATCTGATGAAGGCATTTTCTTAGGATATTCAACATCTAGTAAAGCCTATAGAGTATTTAACAAGAGAAACTTAATTGTAGAAGAATCTATTCATGTAATTTTTGATGAATCTTTAGCATCAAGTTCTGAAAAGATTGATGATGAGGAAGATACAAACATTCTAGAAAGAGATATTGAAAAATTGAATATAGATGTATCTTCAGATCATGAACAAGAAGCTAAAGATAATGATTCTCCTAGTGTTGATGTTGTTGATGCAAATCATAATGATATAGATCTACCTAGAGATTGGAGATATGCCTATGGTCATCCAAGAGAATTAATTATAGGTGATCCATCTCAAGGAGTAAGAACTAGATCATCAATGAGAAACATCAATAATCATCTTGCATTTGTATCTCAAATTGAACCTAAAACTATTGAAGAAGCAGAAAAAGATAATAATTGGATGTTAGCTATGCAAGAAGAATTAAATCAATTTACTAGGAATAATGTTTGGACTCTTGTAGATAGACCTAAAGATCATTCTGTTATAGGATCAAAATGGGTATTTAGAAATAAATTAGATGAAAATGGCATAGTAATTAGAAACAAAGCTAGATTAGTTGCAAAAGGATATAATCAAGAAGAAGGAATTGATTTTGATGAAACTTTTGCACCTGTAGCTAGACTTGAAGCAATTAGATTATTACTTGCATTTGCATGTCATATGCATATCAATTTATTTCAAATGGATGTTAAAAGTGCATTTTTAAATGGATTTATAAATGAGGAAGTGTTTGTTGAACAACCACCTGGTTTTGAAGATCATGAATTTCCAAATCATGTTTTTAAATTACACAAAGCACTATATGGTTTGAAACAGGCACCTAGAGCTTGGTATGAAAGATTAAGTAAATTTTTAATTGAAAATGATTTTGTAAGAGGAAATGTTGATAAAACATTATTTTTGAAAAGAAAAGATAAAGATTTATTAGTAGTACAAATATATGTCGATGATATTGTATTCGGTGCTACTAACAACTTGTTATGTCAAGAATTTGCTAAGTTGATGCAGGGTGAGTTTGAAATGAGTATGATGGGAGAACTCAACTTCTTCCTAGGACTTCAAATCAAACAAAGCAAAGAAGGAATTTTCATCAATCAAGCCAAATACACAAAAGAACTGCTCAAGAAGTTTGGAATGGAGTCAATCAAGCCACTTGGAACTCCTATGAGTCCTTCGTGCAAATTGGACAAAGATGAAGATGGTAAGAAAGTAGATCAAAAACATTATAGAGGTATGATTGGATCTCTTCTTTACTTAACAGCTAGTAGACCAGATATTATGTTTGCAGTATGTTTATGTGCTAGATTTCAATCTGAACCTAAAGAATCTCACTTAATTGCTGTAAAAAGAATTTTAAGATATTTAAGTGGAACTAAAAATGTAGGTTTATGGTACTCTAGAGACTCAACTTTAAATTTAATTGCATATTCTGATTCTGACTATGCTGGATGTAAATTAGATAGAAAAAGCACAAGTGGTGCATGTCAGTTCTTAGGATGTAACTTAATCTCTTGGTTTAGCAAAAAGCAAAATTCGGTTGCATTATCTACTGCTGAAGCAGAGTATGTTGCAGCTGGAAGTTGCTGTGCTCAAATCCTTTGGATTAAGAGGCAACTTGAAGATTATGGCATAACCCTTGATAAAACACCAATTAGATGTGATAACACGAGTGCAATAAATTTGACTAAAAATCCAATTCAACATTCAAGAACAAAACACATTGAAATTAGATATCATTTCATAAGAGAACATGTAGCTAATAATGAAATCTGTCTTGAATATGTTAATACAGAGGAACAATTAGCTGACATATTTACAAAACCCTTGATGAAGAGAGATTTTGTTATCTTAGAGGTGAATTAGGAATATGTGACCCTTTAGAGTGATTTTGAAACCCTAAGGAATGAGAATCTAGATTTCTATAAATTTCTTGAAAATCCTCTCACAATTTTAAGGACAAATTATCTAGTCATTTGAGCTATTTGATCCTTGATATTTCAAAGATTTTTTGAAATTTTTATTGAACTCTTTTTGACAAGTTTCAGTCATTTGAATCTCAATTTTTTTTCTGAAACTGTCTTTGGAGTCGACACCTCAGAATGAGGAGTCGACACCTCTGACTGTGTCGCTCTCGGTCCTGACCTTGGAGCCGACACCCGTATAAGTGGAGCCGACTCCAGTTCGAGCGCTGACTGTGTTAGCGATTTGGAGTCGACACCCGACTTTGCGGGAGTCGACACCTGGGATTCCAAAATTGATTTATTAGGGCA
>UESW01004554.1:52607-72341 GCA_900491605.1 Calamus simplicifolius | reverse complement strand
TCGTAGGATTTCGCCTTTCGGGTGTCGCCGTGCTAGAGCTAGGGAGTCGTTAGCCCAGAGCTGGGGTGTCGTCGCGCTAAAAGCTTAAGTGTCTTTCGTTACTACTGGGATGTCGTAGGATTTCACCTTTCGGGTGTCGCCGCGCTAGAGCTAGGGAGTCGTTAGCCCAGAGCTGGGGAGTCATCGCGCTAAAAGCTTCCGTGTCTTTTTGTTACTACTGGGATGTCGTAGGATTTCGCCTTTCGGGTGTCGCCGCGCTAGAGCTAGGAGTCGTTAGCCAGGCTGGGGTGTCATCGCGCTAAAAGCTTCGGTGTCCTTTCGTGAGTACTGGGATGTCGTAGGATTTCGCCTTTCGGGTGTCGCCGCGCTAGAGCTAGGGAGTCGTTAGCCCAGGCTGGGGTGTCATCGCGCTAAAAGCTTCCATGTCCTTTCGTAAGTACTGGGATGTCGTAGGATTTCGCCTTTCGGGTGTTGCCGCGCTAGAGCTAGGGAGTCGTTAGCCCAAAGCTGGGGTGTCGTCGCGCTAAAAGCTTCGGTCTCCTTTCGTGAGCACTGGGATGTCGTAGGATTTGCCTTTCGGGTGTCGCGCGCTAGAGCTAGGGAGTCGTTAGCCCAGAGCTGGGGTGTCGTCGCGCTAAAAGCACTTCATTTGAATGAAAAAGACACCCTAGTTAGAAAGCACTTCATTTGCGACCAAGACACCCTAGTTAGAAAGTTACGACACCCGTGTTTTATATATGCTCCTGTGTAAGTTGACTCAATACATAAGCATCAAATTCATCCATCAAAGTTTCGAAAGGCGGTATAATTCTTTCCTTGTCCTCTCCGGTATTAATTGACTGCATACAAGTCTGCCTGTTGCTTGAAGCAGCTCTTTCCTTGACCAGATTTTTCCTTGATCTTTTTGACTTCTTCTCGACTCCACTCTTTAATCTGTTCTCTCTTGGGCGACCTTTCGTCCTAATTTGTTCAGGATCTTGAATTACAAGCTCTGTACCTGGCTTAGCTGCGTAGTTAGCATCCACGATAATTTTGAATATAGGTGTTAGACCATCCATCACTACATTAAATGCATCTTCAGACATGGAGGCTATCTCTGCGAGCTTCATCATCCGATGACTCAGCAAACTATATCTACAATCATTAACATAATATTAACGAAAACATATATTAAGACATTTCAATTAAAAAATTGTCACTGCGTACCATGATTTTCGTGTGCTTTTATCATAACCTTCAGTATTGCAGTCGAATTCATCGAATTGGTATTTCATGTCCTTGCACCATCTCTTCAAGAAGTATTTATCTGGTAAACGAAATACGTCACTTTGATGAAGAACCAACAAGGCATGCCTACACAGGTACCCTTTGAACTGAAAGGATCGGCACTGGCATTGGACATCCTCAATATTTCTATCGTATGACACGATATAATCTTTGATCATCTCCTTGCCGATTCCATCGACTTCAATCCTTTCGTACGACTTTACAGATATACACAACAGTTGCCAGCTTCCTTGATCAATTTAGTATTTGATGCAGCCATTTCAAGGATCTCATTCTGAAATTTTTTGAAAATGCGCCTTGTATACCTTCCTGCAGCTTGTCTCTCAAAAGGTGATGATGTCTTTAGGAAAGCAATCGTTTGCAACGTCCTATTATCTTCCTTATTTTCGGCCTCATATCTTTTTTCCAAGGCATCTTCGTACTTACCTATGAACTCCGTTAGTGTAGTCTTCGAATTTATAAACCCATCGAAGAAGTGATTTATGCCCTCGCTCCTTTGTGAAGATGACATCCCTGTTCATAATTTGTCAACAAAAAAAAAAACCATTGAACGCGAACATGAACCAAAGACAGTGACATACAAACCTGCAAAGAATGTATCCTTAGGTAAACTGGGACCCATTTATCCCGACATTCGTAAAGGATATTGAACCAATCTATAGACTTGCATTCTTTATATTTCTCCATAACATGTGCCCACCTTTCCTCGAATGACTGTATGGTCAATGAATCATATATCGCCTCATCGAAATCAACCATAAACTTGGGATTTGCCATGCAAATGTGGCCAATCTTTTCAGGTATCTTCTTCAATATATGCCAAAGACAAAATCGATGTCGTGTGTTAGGAAAAACTTCTTTGACAGCAGCCTCGATTGCCTTATCTTGGTCAGTTATTATGGCAATAGGTGCTTGACCACCGTTTGCATCCAGCCATGCCTGAAAAACCATTTATATGTCTCAGTACTCTCATCAGACAACAATGCGCAACCAAGCAAGGTGGACTGTCCATGATGGTTGACCCCGATAAATGGACAAAAAGGCATTTGATATCTGTTTGTCAAGTAGGTTGAGTCAAATCTTAGAACATCACCGAAGTATGTGCATGCCAATCTTGACCTTGGATGAATCCAGAAGACAGACCTCAGATGACCATTATCATTGAGGTCTAAGGTATAGAAGAAATTGGGATTTCTGAGTTGCATTTCGGTGAAATGAATTACCATCGACTGAGCATCTCCTTCTTTCAGCTTAGACTGACGTTCGCGACAAATGAAGTTACGAGCATCCTTCTCGGTGAAATCCAATTATCTTCTGCCCCCTTTTCTCCTTGCTATGGCAGAGTATATCTGAGTTGTCGGAACATTCACGGCATGTAAATTGCTGATCTCTGCCTTCTCTGGTGTGCTGATCCTCCTATGCGACCGTAGATAACCAGTTGATGTTATGGACATCCCATGGTTATGTTCTAGAGAAACCTCATCCAATATCCACTTACCACTTGTAGCATTCAGTCTTGCTTTTATGGATGTCATACAATCAACTTTCCAGTATCCCTATGATTCATACTCTTCTCTGTTTTTTCTAGATTTTCCTTGCCTCCAACACGCCAGGTGCTTGAAGCAAAGTTGTTTTTTGTTGTTGGCCCTGCTACACACTGTTGTGATTCCAAAACCAACTCGTTTCGC
Organism: Calamus simplicifolius; assembly: GCA_900491605.1. NCBI lineage: Eukaryota > Viridiplantae > Streptophyta > Magnoliopsida > Arecales > Arecaceae > Calamus > Calamus simplicifolius. The sequence continues at coordinate 69,366 of UESW01004554.1, read as the reverse complement.
GTATCCATTGTAGAACGTATATACATCATCTGCTGAATTGAATTCCATTCCAGTTTGAGGAACTACAGTATCATCCACTGCATTTGGAGCGACGGGTGAAGGTGCACGGCCGGGAGTGTTATCGATTTCTTTCCGATCTTTAATTTCAGCATCGTCTATGGAAATATAGGCACACAGTCATGAACAATGATATCCATAGATTTAGTTGTCAATATATCCTGACAAAGGATTAGGACACGAAGGTTAAAACAATATGACACCTATGATCTGAATTCAGAAGTCACGACACCCAGTTTACAAAAAAACGACACTGAAGCTGTAAAATTACGACCCCAATTCATAACACATTGACGAAGGGCCTAACGACACCATCCCCGACTCATGCTGTTACCAATACCCCAATTCTCATCTGACGATACCCTAGCTTTAAGGCGACGACACCCGTGCGTTGACTGTTAAGGCGGGTTGGTCGTCGCCTTAAAGCTATAAGCACGGTGTCGTAGCATTGGTGCTAGGGTGTCGTAAGGTTTCAATTGGGGTGTCACGAAGGATTTTCGGCTGAAATCCAATCCTCCTGGGGTGTCGCGGGGATTCTCTCCGTGGTCAGTTTTAAGCACGGGTGTCGTAGCATTGGTGCTGTATCGTGAGGTTTCAACTGGGGTGTCGCGAAGGATTTTCGGCCGAATTCACCAAGGGTGTCGCGGGATTCTCTCCGTGGTCAGTTTTAAGCACGGGTGTCGTCGCCTTAAAGCTAGGGTGTCGTGAGATTTCAACTGGGTGTCGAAGATTTTCGGCCGAATTCCACCAGGGTTATCGCAGGGATTCTCTCCGTGGTCAGTTTTAAGCACGGGTGTCGTCGCCTTAAAGCTAGGGTGTCGTGAGATTTCAACTGGGGTGTCACAAAGGATTTTCGGCCGAATTTGAACTAGGGTGTCGCGGGGATTCTCTCCATGGTCAGTTTTAAGCACGGTGTTGTTGCCTTAAAGCTAGGGTGTTGTGAGATTTCAACTGGGGTGTCACGAAGGATTTTTCGGCCGAATTCGACCAGGGGTCGCGGGGATTCTCTCCGTGGTCAGTTTTAAGCACGGGTGTCGTTGCCTTAAAGCTAGGGTGTCGTGAGATTTCAACTGGGGTGTCGCAAAGGATTTTGACCGAATTTGAACTAGGGTGTCGCGGGGATTCTCTCCGTGATCAGTTTTAAGCACGGGTGTCGTAGCATTGGTGCTACGGTGTCGTGAGGTTTCAACTGGGGTGTCGCGAAGGATTTTCGGCCGAAATCCAATCCTCCTGGGATGTCGTGGGGATTCTCTCCATGGTCAGTTATAAGCACGGGTGTCGTAGCATTGGTGCTAGGGTGTCGTTAGGTTTCAACTGGGGTGTCGCAAAGGATTTTCGGCCGAATTCCTCCTGGGGTGTCGTGAGGTTTCCTCTTGGGACGTCGTCAAGCTTACTACGGTAACCGAATATTTGGCTTCCCGACGCCCTTCGTTTCCTTTGACCGCCCACTGAGATGGTGGCACGTGGCGAGTTTCCACGATAGGGGCGCCGGAGCTGATAGCTCGAGCAATCAAAACACCCGCCAGGAGTACCTTAAATATGGATGGGGGAATGCCATCGTTAATCACCTTTTTAGCTAATCTTCCAAAACTTTTGGATACTGAGATGGCTTCTAGAGGCGAGGGGCGATCGACTGGCCCCCATGGGAGCCGCTGCACAACGGTAACCATCGATGCGAAGGTCTTTGCGTCATCACTCAAAAATAGCGAGCGACTCCACAGGCGGCCGAGCAATACCTGGCCGTTTCAACGAGAGAGATCGAGGTCCTGCGTCGGGCCAACAGCCAGCTGGAGGGGCAAGTAGCGTCCCTCCAGCACCAGATCGCCAAGTTAGCCCCGCAGCGTGGGGGGAGCTCGGCAGCGCCCGGAGAAAATGACAAGCCCCAGTGAGGGCTCCTGTACTTTTTTTCTTTTCTTTTCTTCTTGTCTTTATTTGTGTGATGAATAAAAAGAAATTTTAGTAACTTTTGTGTTTGCTGCCAGATCGAAGGATAAGGGAGCTTGGATGTCGTAACTATTTTCCGACCGATTTCATTCTGGGATGTGCTAAAGTTTTCTCCTAAGCGTGAACGGGTGTCTTAGGTTTGTAACTTGGGTGTCGTGGGCCTTCTCTCCATGACCAGTTATAAGCACGGGTATCGTAGAATTTGTGCTAGGGTGTCTTATGGTTTCAACTGGGGTGTCGCAAACGATGACATCACCGACTCAGGCTGTTAACGACACCCAGTTCTCATCTGACGACACCCTAGCTTTAAGGCGACGGCTCCAATGCGGGGACTGTTAGGGGGGACCGACGACATCGCCGACTCAGGCTGTTAACGACACCCCAGCACGCATCTGACGACACCCTAGCTTTAAAGCGATGACACCGATGACGTGACTGTTAAAGCAGGGTGTCGTGGGGATTGTTCTCCATACGGGGTGTCGTAGCGTTGATGCTTGGGTGTCTTAATGTTTCAACTACGGCATCGTAGATCTTTTTTTGGGTGAACATAACTTGTGTGTCAGGGCCTGCTCTTCAGCGTCAGTTATAAGCACGACACACCCTTTAGCATTTAAAGACATCCCATAGAACAAGCTACTACACCCCGGAAAGCAACATACGAAGATCGTGAAGGTTATAAGCATGGGTGTCGTAGCGTTGCCGCTAGGGTGTCATAACGTTTCAACTACGGTATCACGAATGATTTTTGGCCGAATTCCTCCTTGGATGTCGTAAGGTCATAAGCATGGGTGTCGTAGCGTTGTCGCTAGGGTGTCGTGATGTTTGAACTGCGGTATCGCGAAGGATTTTCGGCCGAGCATGACGACACTAGAGCTATATAGACAGGAAATAACGAGGAATATAGGCCGAAACACTCTGACGACACCCCAGTTCATGAGGTATAACATCCTAGTTAAAAGAGTATGACATTCGTGCTTACAAAACAGTAAACTCTAAACAGTTATGACTACCAGAATGTCATAACTGTTTTGTTCTAAGGAAGTTACCCGCGTATTAAACGGTTTGGTTACGCATTAACTACCTCTAACGAGAAAAAACAGTTGGTGTAATAAAGGAGCTTTACAAAGAAGTGGAAGAAGGACTTTTTACTTTGTGCTGCAGACGACATTTCCTTCAAAAGTTTTGTACAAAGACTCCAGTAGCCAGGTATTCCAGCCTCGAAGCTGAAATATTTTCTTTCGACTGGACTCTCAGAGCGAGGGCGTAGGATCATGCTCAAGACTGATTCCTTAGCATCCGAAAGCCAGAGCGAGGGGGAAGAAAGAGTTTTTCTTGCACAGATGAAATCCAACGTAAAATGACGATAGAATGGAGGGAAAGGGCATTTTGTCTGCACGCTAATTTAAAAAAAAAGCGAAGCGCTTTAAATGCCATCACGTTCAGAACGTAACATCGTAGCAGAGCCATATCGTCCGGCACGTCATCCACGTAGGATCCACGTTGACCAATCAGAAGAGGCGGTGCAGCCCATATAGGCCTTGCTGCACCGGGGCGGTGTACAAAGACTTTTCCTTCAAATCACATGATACCTCTCTGTGGCCGCCAGGATTCAAAGTTATTGTTGAACCCACGATCAGGACCCGAGTTCCATATACATCCTTTTCGAGGTAAAGGGGAGAAGAAAAATCTCCCACCATATATATATATATACATAGAAAATATTTACAAGATAAATGAGAAAGAGAGGGAAGATAAGAAATTACAAGTGAAAATCCAACAATTTATCTGACCCAAGGTTGCTTCACAATGTTAAAGAAGCAATTATCTCAAGAAGTATGAAACATAACGAGGATTATTTATTTTGAAAGATTCTTGATTATTTATTTTGAAAGATTCTTGAGTATTTCTCATTTGTGCATGCCATATGTATACCATGGCCATTTGATTCCTAACTTTTTTTTTTTCCTTTCTGACCATCATCTTCTTTCTTCTTTAGTCCAATCACAACTTGGTAAGATTGGTAAGCAATCTAAACACCTTCATGCGTCTGTCTAGATTATTTAAAATAAATCTTAAAAATAGGAACTTAATAAATAAGTGATTTACAGACTCATGATTAGCTCTGTTCAGTATATATATCCAGTGCTTACCACCATCTTTTCTTATCGCCATCTTTTTTTAGCTAGAACATCCGCACTGTGAAGTTGTTTCGGAGGTGTTGTTAAAGAAATATCTTTATCTTTTTATAGTATAGATGCTTTATAAATAAAGGTGTAGAAAGGTACATCACTCTTTTATTGATTGATAAACCTATAAAAAGAATCTACTCGCATTGGGATATCTATTAATTAAGGAAGATGGATGGGTTACGAGGGAGACTTTGAATCTTGAGTTCCATATATGTATCAAAATAGTTATGACAATCAGGTTGTGGCAATATGATAAAGATTTGATTGAAACTTTATATCCTACATCTTTGAAGAGCTAGCTACCTTACCTTTTATAGTATAGATGTTTTATTAATAGAGCTGTAGAAGGGTATCTCACTCTTCATTGATTGATAAACTATAAAAAGAATCGACAATGTATTTGTCATTCCTGCAAGGGTTTTGCATTGGAGCATCTATTGAAGAAGATGGGTGGGTTGATGAGGGAGACTTTGAAGCTTGAGTTCCATAAATATCAAAATAGGTACGGCTATCAGGTTGTAGCAATGTGATAAAGATTTGATTGAAACTTTATATTCAGCATCTTTGAAGAGCTAGCTACTTTACCAAGTTAATGAAGTCACTTCATAGTTGTACCAAAAATTTAGTTCACAATCCTACCTTTATCTAAACTTCTTGAGCTAATTTTCTGAATGGTTAATCTATTTATTATCCATGAATCTCTCTCTCTCTCTCTCTCTCTCTCTCCAATTTAAAACTTATATCTTGCATAAATCCCTTCACATGTGGCATTTTAATAATGCATAAAAAATATATGGTTAGATGGATCACTAGTTGATTAGAGCATTATCTCTAAACTAGTTTAGATTTGGATAAGCTTGGGCAGCGATATCTCACATTGCCTTTTGTATGTTTCTAACTTGTATGGCTAATGTAAGGGAAGCATTGATGACTATGGCCTTGCATAACTATATTTTTGTTACAAAAAATATTTAGGTTATATGTGCCCTAACTTTTTCTCTAATTTGCTTCTTATATTGCTATTTGTTTCACAGCAAAATGTTCACCAATAAGTTGTTAATTTGCAAGAGCTTAGCATTTCTTTTAGGGTATTTAATAATTCAAATAGAATCATCACATGATCCGGCTCCAATGACTTAAGATCATCCTGTTTGATATAATAAAATATTATAGTATATTGTTGGGGGGTAAAATCATCATGCGTCATTAATCGTGCACGCGGCTAAGGTCAGCCCTGATTCCCGTTCGATTGAGCGACGCCCGCCAAGGATAGGTCGGTGAATTGAGATGCTCCAGCCCCTCACCGAACCAGGGGTCCTCGAGGTGCCGACCTATCCCGTCTCTCGGCCCCAGCCAAGCTATCGACCCTCGTCTGTCGACTCCTCCAGCCGACCTATCCCGTCTCTCGGCCCCAACCGAGCTATCGACCCTCGTCTGTTGGCTCCTCCAACCGACTTGCCACGTCTCTCGGCCCCAGCCGAGCTATCGGCCTTCGTCCGACGGCTCCAGGACTGGCACCCCAAGGCCGGCACCTCGAAGACCGACGGCCCCAAAGGCCGAAACCTCCAATGCCGGCATCCTCCCAGTCGGCCCTGGCACTCTTCTCAGCCGACCCCGGCATGTCCAAGCCAGGCGGCCCCGGCACTTCTCAACCGGCCCCGGCGTGTCCAAGCCAGGTGGCCCCGGCACCTCTCAGCCGGCCCCGGCATCCTCCCAGCTGGCCCTGGCACTCTCATCCCGACCGGCCCCGCCTGATCCAAGTCGGCCCTGGCACTCTTCTCAGTCGGCCCCGGCATCCTCCCAGCCGGCCCCGGCACTCTCATCCCGGCCGGCCCCGCCTGATCCAAGTCGGCCCCGGCACTCTTCTCAGCCGGCCCCGGCATCCTCCCAGTCGCCCCGGCACTCTCATCCCGGCCGCCCCGCCTGGTCCAAGTCGGCCCCGGCACTCTTCTCAGCCGACCCTGACATCCTCCCAGCCATCCCCGGCACTCTCATCCCGGCCGGCCCCGCCTGATCCAAGCCGGCCCCGGCACTCTTCTCAGCCGGCCCTGGCATCCTCCCAGCCGGCCCCGGCACTCTCATCCCGACCGGCCCCGCCTGGTCCAAGTCGGCCCCGGCACTCTTCTCAGCCAGCCTCGGCATCTTCCCAGCCGGCCCCGGCATCCTCCCAGCTGGCCTCGGCACTCTCATCCCGGCCGGCCCTGCCTGATCCAAGTCAGCCCCAGCACTCTTCTCAGCCGGCCCCGGCATCCTCCCAGCCGGCCCCGGCACTCTCATCCCGGCCGGCCCCGCCTGATCCAAGCTGGCCCCTTGTGCCTCGGCACCTACCTCCGCCGAGCCTCCGCCTGCCATGATGACTGAACCACAGCGTTCAAAACACCTCTGCGAAATCTGGCGTGGGAGAGTTCAAATTCACTATAACAGAATAAGATTCCAAACAAGGAATCATACCAAGATGCGGCCTATGACCTACAATAGTGGCCTAGGGACCACATGGCCACTGAGTCTCCAGCCATCGGCCAGCTCTCCCCGCCTCCCAGCCGTTGATCCTCTAACTAGTCATATACGGATCCTACTGGCCCTGTAACAACCTGATTCGAATCCGTTTCGAATCCTAACAACTTTTGAACCTTCCAAAAGACGCTCAAGATCCAGGTGACTGCTTATAAATACTATCACCCTCAAGCCTCTCAGGTACGGGCACTCTCGGACGCTATTCCCCTTCTTTTTCTCTCTGCGCACTTGCTTACTCGACTGCTCTGAGCCCTTTACTCCACCATTGCTGCTCTGAGCCCTTTACTCCACCATTGCTGCTCTGCCCAGAGCCCTCTGAAGGAACTCTCCAGCTAGAGCCTTCTCCCCTCATCTTGTTGCCCGTCGGTCCCTTACTGACTTGAGCATCGGAGGGTCTTCCGTGGAGGGCCACCCCCAGCGCCTCCCGCGTGTAGGCTTCCTTGCAGGTCCGCCCAGGAGGGAGCTCGATCAGGAGACCGAACGCGCCCGAGTCGAAGAGCGGATTTTGGCAACAACAGATTGGCGCTAGAGGAAGGGCCTCAAGTCCTAAAAACTTGTAACCCAGGAGACAAGGTTCTTGGTCTGTGAGAGAAATCCTCCCATGGCCAACCGAAAGAGGGCAGTGTCCGATGTCCGAGATCAGGCCGCTTCTCAAAGGCCTGATCCAGTGAACAATGTAGCGCCTCCACCACTGCCTATTGAAACCCCTTCGCCATCGGTGGCCCCGGTGTCCCAGGACCAGTTCGCCCTACCGGTCCAGCAGGTGCAGGCTCTGGCCACCTTGATCCAGGGGCACCCAGAGGTCCCCCGTCCGGCCGCCCCTATCCCTCGCTCCCTGAGGAGGAAGCGCCCCCCATGCATCCGGCGATCTCTTCTTCCAGTCCGCATGGAGTCACGGACCCTCCTCGCCATCCCAAGGAAGCCGAAGCGGCTCCCCAGCAAGCCCGCGGCAGAAACTTCCCCGGGCCTCGGCGAGCTCGATCCCTCTCTTCGGTATATTCTCGCCATGACTCCACTCCATCTCAGTGTGCTCCTCACCCCGCCCCCTCTGCTCTCCTCGATGAAGAAATCCACCGATAGCTCTGGGAGATGCGATAAGAGCTGGATGCCGCAAGGCAAGCCCAGCCACCCCAGCCTAGGGCGGAGCCGGGTGTCCCCTTTTCTAAGGGGATCATGGAGGAAGTTATTCCCTCCCATGTGAAGCTGCCCGCCATCGAGCCCTATCATGGCTCCTCTGATTCGGACGACCATCTCAGCAGCTTCAGATCGATAATGATGTTCCACATAGCATCAGACGCGTTTCTCTGCCGCGCTTTCCCTTCTACCCTTCGGGAATCTGTCCGGACTTGGTTCAATGCCTTAAAACCAAGGTCCGTCGATTCCTTTGATGAACTGAGCCATCTTTTCATCAGCTAGTTCGTCAGCAGCCGCCACCTGCGACGGAGGTCCGACTCCCTCTCTGAGGTTAAGCAGAAAGAGGGGGAGTCCTTAAGAAGTTATCTTGGCCGTTTTAATAAGGCAATGCTGGAGGTGGACCACCTCAATCATGAGGTGGCTATGTCCGCCTTAGCCGGAGGAGTTTCGAAGGAGAGCGACTTTTACCTAGCAATGGAGGTCAACTACCCCTCGACCCTCTCTGACATGATGGCCCTGGCCGACAAATATGCCAGGGTCGAGGAGTCACGGAGAGCTGCCCGAGCCAAGCCAGCAAGGAAGAAAGAGCCCGAGCACCCTGATAGGCACCAACCTGCCCGCCGACTGAGTCCACCCCGACGTCAGAGAGTCCCGCTGCCGCCACCAAGGGACCGTTCCCGAAGCCCACCTTGAGGGTTCCATCGCTTCACTCCGCTCACTGCCCCGAGAGCGGAGATTCTCATGGAGATTGAACGCCAGCTCTCCTGACCTCCCCCTCTCCAAGGAAATGCAGCCCGCAGGGACCCCACCAAATACTGCCGCTATCACCGTGACTACGGTCACGACACTGAGGAGTGCTGGTAGCTCAAAATGAGATCGAAAGACTCATCTAGCGAGGTAGGCTAGATCGCTTCAGAGGAGCTCCCGAACCAAGGAACGGGGGCGATCGCCGACCCGAGCCCCAGCAACAACCTCTCCCTCCTCCTAATCCGCCAGTTGCTGGTCACATTAATGTCATCGAGGTAGTCCGTGGTCCTTCAGGCAGGGAGGACGAAGAAGGCCCATACCAAGTAGCGAAAGTCGTCGGACCTGGTACCTACAGACTCCAGGATCTAGACGGGAAGTTCGTCCCCCGGACGTGGAACTCGGACAACCTCTGCATATACTATCAGTAGGGTACGCCCCTTTAACCTGTCCCATTCATAACTTTGGTGTTTTATTTCTTTACCTGCAACACGATCAACCCTTTTGAGAGGTTGTGATAAGAAATAGAAACATCCGACCCATTCTCGGCAACAACCGATCTATCTGTGTCATAATCCCGTACGTCTACTGGGCCGAGCTAAAAATTGAAATAACGTGTTACGGCTGACCTAAACAGTGTTCATGACTTAGCTCGGATTCGGGCAGCTTACAAGCCCCGGCCGACCTAAGTATTCCCTTAGGTTACGTCAGATTCGGGCCGCTCACAAGCCCCGGCTGACCTAAACAGTGTTCATGACTTAGCTCGGATTCAGGCAGCTTACAAGCCCCGGTCGACCTAAGTATTCCCTCAGGTTACGTCGGATTCGGGCCGCTTACAAGCCCCGGCCGACCTAAGTATTCCCTCAGGTTACGTCGGATTCGGGCCGCTCACAAGCCCCGGCCGACCTAAATAGTGTTCATAGCTTAGCTCGGATTCGGGCAGCTTACAAGCCCCGGCCGACCTAAGTATTCCTCCAGGTTACGTTCGGATTTGGGCCGCTCACAAGCCCCGGCCGACCCAAGATGTTTTCAAAGCTTAGCTCGGATTCGGACAGCTCACAAGCCCCGGCCGACCTAAGTATTCCCCCAGGTTACATTCGGATTCGGGCCGCTCACAAGCCCCGGCCGACCCAAGATGTTTTCAAAGCTTAGCTCGGATTCGGGTAGCTCGCAAGCCCCAGCCGACCTAAGTATTCCCCCAAGTTACGTTCGGATTCGGGCCGCTCACAAGCCCCGGCCGACCTAAACAGTGTTCATAGCTTAGCGCGGATTCGGGCAGCTCACAAGCCCCGGCCGACCTAAGTATTCCCCCAGGTTACATTCGGATTCAGGCCGCTCACAAGCCCCAGCCGACCCAAGATGTTTTCAAAGCTTAGCTCGGATTCGGGCAGCTCGCAAGCCCCGGCCGACCTAAGTATCCCCCCAGGTTACGTTCGAATTCGGGCCGCTCACAAGCCCCGGCCGACCCAAGATGTTTTCAAACCTTAGCTCGGATTCGGGCAGCTCACAAGCCTCGGCTGACCTAAGTATTCCCCCAGGTTACATTCGGATTCGGGCCGCTCACAAGCCCCGGCCGACCCAAGATGTTTTCAAAGCTTAGCTCGGATTCGGGCAGCTCGCAAGCCCCGGCCGACCTAAGTATTCCCCCAGGTTACGTTCGGATTCGGGCCGCTCACAAGCCCCGGCCGACCCAAGATGTTTTCAAAGCTTAGCTCGGATTCGGGCAGCTCGCAAGCCCCGGCCGACCTAAGTATTCCCCTAGGTTACGTTTGGATTCGGGCCACTCACAAGCCCCGGCCGACCCAAGATGTTTTCAAAGCTTAGCTCGGATTCGGGCAGCTCACAAGCCCCGGCCGACCTAAGTATTCCCCCAGGTTACGTTCGGATTCGGGCCGCTCACAAGCCCCGGCCGACCTAAACAGTGTTCATAGCTTAGCTCGGATTCGGGCAGCTTACAAGCCCCGGCCGACCAAAGTATTCCCCTAGGTTACGTTCGGATTCAGGCCGCTCACAAGCCCCAGCCGACCCAAGATGTTTTCAAAGCTTAGCTCGGATTCGGGTAGCTCACAAGGCCCCGGCCGACCTAAGTATTCCCCAGGTACATTCGGATTCGGGCCGCTCACAAGCCCCGGCCGACCCAAGATGTTTTCAAAGCTTAGCTCAGATTCGAGCAGCTCGGAAGCCCCGGCCGACCTAAGTATCCCCCAGGTTACGTTCGGATTCGGGCCGCTCACAAGCCCCGGCCGACCCAAGATGTTTTCAAAGCTTAGCTCAGATTCGGGCAGCTCACAAGCCCCGACCGACCTAAATATTCCCCCAGGTTACGTTCGAATTCGGGCTGCTCACAAGCCCCGACCGACCTAAACAGTGTTCATGACTTAGCTCGGATTCGGGCAGCTTACAAGCCCGGCCGACCTAAGTATTCCCTCAGGTTACGTCGGATTCGGGCCGCTCACAAGCCCCGGCCGACCTAAACAATGTTCATAGCTTAGCTCGGATTCGGGCAGCTTACAAGCCCCGGCCGACCTAAGTATTCCCCTAGGTTACGTTCGGATTCGGGCTGCTCACAAGCCCCGGCCGGCCCAAGATGTTTTCAAAGCTTAGCTCGGATTTGGGCAGCTCACAAGGCCCGGCCGACCTAAGTATTCCCCCATGTTACATTCGGATTTGGGCCACTCACAAGCCCCAGCCGACCCAAGATGTTTTCAAAGCTTAGCTTGGATTCGGGCAGCTCGCAAGCCCCGGCCGACCTAAGTATCCCCCCAGGTTATGTTCGGATTCGGGCCGCTCACAAGCCTCGGTTGACCCAAGATGTTTTCAAAGCTTAGCTCAGATTTGGGTAGCTCACAAGCCCCGGCCGACCTAAGTGTTCCCCCAGGTTACGTTCGGATTCGGGCCGCTCACAAGCCCCGGCCGACCTAAACAATGTTCATAGCTTAGCTCAGATTCGAGCAGCTCACAAGCCCCGGCCGACCTAAGTATTTCCCCAGGTTACGTTCGGATTCAGGCCGCTTACAAGCCCCGACCGACCTAAGCATTCTCCAAACTTAGCTCGGATTCGGGCCGCTCGTAAGCTCCGGCCGAAACTAAGTATAATCATTGAACCCTGCCCTCAAAAAGAACCAAACAAGTGCCGAAGCATGCAACGATGCAAAATGCATCGCGAGAATAACGACTTGCCGGAGTGCATCTCTTATCATCAAAAGCCCGGGCCAGAGCCGGAGTGCATCTCTTATTATCAAAAGCCTCGGCCGAAGACTGAGTGATATATTTCTGCAGCCTCGGCCAATCCGAGTGATACAACACTAAAGCTTCGTCCCAGCCGAATGATCTCTCGGACACTCTAGCGCAACTAAAGCGCCTTATTTTACTTCAGCAAGAGGGCCGCCCAGGCCTTCTCTAACCTACACAGAAATAAACACTTCCTCTACAGAGGATCGAATGATGTCCCCCAAATAAGATTGCTCCAGAATTATCTCCCTATGTCCGAACCTACGCTTCGAACTAGGGAGTGGAGGGCATGTGTTGGGGGGTAAAATCATCATGCGTCATTAATCGTGCACGCGGCTAAGGTCAGCCCTGATTCCCGTTCGATTGAGCGACGCCCGCCAAGGATAGGTCAGTGAATTGAGATGCTCCAGCCCCTCACCGAACCAGGGTCCTCGAGGTGCCGACCTATCCCGTCTCTCGGCCCCAGTCGAGCTATCGACCCTCGTCTGTCGGCTCCTCCAGCCAACCTACCCCGTCTCTCGGCCCCATCCGAGCTATCGACCCTCGTCTGTCGGCTCCTCCAGCCGACCTATCCCATCTCTTGGCCCCAGCCGAGCTATCGACCCTCGTCTGTCGGCTCCTCCAACCGACTTGCCACGTCTCTCGGCCCCAGCCGAGCTATCGGCCTTCGTCCGACGGCTCCAGGACCGGCACCCTCAAGGCCGGCACCTCAAAGATCGACAGCCACAAAGGCCGACACCTTCAAGGCCGGCATCCTCACAGTCGGCCTGGCACTCTTCTCAGTCGGCCCCGGCGTGTCTAAGCCAGGCGGCCCCGGTACTTCTCAATCGGCCCCGAGGTGTCCAAGCCAGGCGGCCCCGGCACCTCTCAGCCGGCCCCGCATCCTCCCAGCCAGCCCCGGCACTCTCATCCCGGCCGGCCCCGCCTGATCCAAGTCGGCCCTGGCACTCTTCTCAGGCGGCCCCGACACTCTTCTCAGTCGGCCCCGGCATCCTCCCAGCCGGCCCCGGCACTCTCATCCCGACCGGCCCCGCCTGGTCCAAGTCGGCCCCGGCACTCTTCTCAGCCGGCCCCGGCATCCTCCCAGCCGGCCCCGGCATCCTCATCCCGGCCGGCCCCGCCTGATCCAAGCCGGCCCCGGCACTCTTCTCAGTTGGCCCCAGCATCCTCCCAGCCGGCCCCGGCACTCTCATCCCGGCCGACCCCGCCTGGTCCAAGTCGGCCCCGACACTCTTCTCAGCCGGCCCCGGCATCCTCCCAGCCGGCCCTGACATCCTCCCAGCCGGCCCTGGCACTCTCATCCCGGCCAACCCCGCCTGATCCAAGTCGGCCCCGGCACTCTCATCCCGGCCGGCCCCGCCTGATCCAAGCTGGCCCTGTGCCTCAGCACCTACCTCCGCCGAGCCTCCGCCTGCCATATGACTGAACCACAGCGTTCAAAACACCTCTGCAGAATCTGGCGTGGGAGAGTTCAAATTCACTATAACATAATAAGATTCCAAACAAGGAATCATACCAAGATGCGGCCTATGACCTACAATAGTGGCCTAGGGACCACGTGGCCACTGAGTCTCCAGTTATCGGCCAGCTCTCCCCGTCTCCTAGCCGTCGATCCTCTAACTAGTCATATACGGATCCTACCGGCCCTGTAACAACCTGATTCGAATCCGTTTCGAATCCTAACAACTTTCGAACCTTCCAGAAGACGCTCAAGATCCAGGTGACTACTTATAAATACTACCACCCTCAAGCCTCTCAGGTACGGGCACTCTCGAACGCTATTCCCCTTCTTTTCTCTCTGCGCACTTGCTCACTCGACTGCTCTGAGCCCTCTACTCCGCCATTGCTGCTCTGCCCAGAGCCCTCTGAAGGACTCTCCAGCGAGAGCCTTCTCCCCTCATTTTGTGCCCGTCGGTCCCTTACTGACTTGAGCATCGGAGGGCCACCCCCAGCGCCTCCCGCATGTAGGCTTCCTTGCAGGTCCGCCCAGGAGGGAGCTCGATCAGGAGACCGGACGCGCCCGAGTCAAAGAGCGGATTTCGGCGACAACATATACTAATAATAATTAAAATATTATAATATTTAATTATAATTATGTCATATTTTTAATATATATTATAGTTTTTATAATATTTTATAATCATACTATTATAATATAATAATATAATAGTATTATATTAAGAGATAAATTTAGCTATACATAAATACAGTCAAGCCTGCATTTGATTATCTTTTGTATCATTGGATGAATATAATTTATTATAAATGCAAGGATGAAGAAGTAATCGGGTTCTAAAATTCATTGCATTCGAATATAACTAAGTTTATTTTTTATATTAATATAAAAATAGTGTCGGGTAACTTTTTATATGAATAAGAAGTATTTCGATCCTTAAACCTTAAATTAAGATCATTCGGTGTAATTTTGAAAATCTAACCTTATAGATGATTATGGACCATCGAACTAGATTGATTTGAAGGATGAAATGATCTAAGATCATCACCATTTAGGATCATCCAAATGCAACAAATAGAGTTACCATTTAGGATCATCGAAATGCAACAAAATAGAGTTACGTTGATTGCGGATGATTCACCCCATATCAAACGCCCCCTAGGTTTTATAAATACACTTTTTTTAAGATCAATTTATATTTTTAAATATTCTTCCTCAAATGTAGTTATTAATTTTTTTGCACCTAATTATAATTGATCACTGCCATAAATCAAGTTTCCCTCCCGATCGAATCATAAACATCACTCATCTACTTGGCCTCTACTTGGTGGCCGAGTTCTTTTTTCGTGGTTTGAAAGCCCTCCACCCTCCCTTCCTTCACCCTGACCTTTTCTTGCCCTTCTCCTTTGTCTTTCTCTCCGATCCCTTTCCTCTTCTTTTCTTGGCGGCGATGATCTCGAGTGCCCTTGTGCCGCTAGCAACAACCAGACAATTTAGGCGAGGCCGTGTTGGAGGGAGTGTAGGCGGATTGCAGCGTGGTGGCACGACATAAGAGGCTAAAGTGAAGAGGAATTGGGTGCCTAGTGTGGAATCTTGCCTTGGAGTTTCCAGGACCATGGAGAAGGGGCGAGGGGTGGCAGAAGCTGGGAGATGAAGCAGAGAAGCGGAGGTCTATAGGATGACAATTTTCTCATATAGTGACTACTTCGATCATGGCGTACATACGCAAATGCCGAGTTTGGCTCGGAGGAAATGTGTGTCGATGGTCTTCTTGGCATAGTTGGAGGTGGAGATGAGGACGGGGAGGTTGCTGGCAGCGTAGGCAAGGGACATGGCCAATGGCCGGAGCGTAGATCAATAACTATGGTGCCCAAACCAAGCTGCGGAGTGGAGCCTGGCAACAATGTCGAGGAGAGGAGAAACAAGGAGCCAAGATGGAGGAAGTCATCGATGAGAAGTACCTGGTGGCCTGAGTCTAGAGCGAACGTAAAGGTAATCTAAATGCATTTCTCTGTTCCATTTCATTTGATGAACTTCGGATGATCTCGTGTTAATCGAGGAGCAAGTTTGATCGGAGCATGATGATTTAGCCTTATTTCCTTTGATTAGGAATCAGATATCAATCTGGATCCGGATCTTTTGGATAGATCCACGGACCTAGGGCTTTTAGATGAATTCGCTGTTGGATTTTGATGAATTCTATGGAGATTGTTTGAAGGAGTGTGGTGAAAGATGCTTATGGTTCGTGATGTAAAATATATAAATATTTACAACTCGATCATAGATTCTGTGAGGCGAAAACTAGTTAATTATGTTGGGTAATGGGCCAAAATATGCCTAAATACCCTAATGGGCCTTGAAAGTCCATCATCGCCCTTTAGTGTGTGAATGAGAAATTGCGGGGACATTTAGTCCCATATCGGAAAGAACAAGAAAGGAAGGTTCACTTATATGGAAATCACTTTCTTGAAGCTTAAGTTTCTTAGGCTCACCATAAGTGGAGAGCTTGAGGGCGCACGTGTGCGAAGGGCGCAATGGGCGCTTTGTAGGCGCACTTCGCACATGCGCATTGTCGCGAGAGCTTGAGGGGCTTTAAATTTTTTAGATCATGATGATCCGACGGTGGAGACTGATCGGATCAAGATAAGGGGCTGAGATCAATTGATCGTTGATCGATCGGATGAAGGGTCGAGATGTGGTGATCAAATCATGATCGCGATCGCGATTCAACGGTTGACACCGTCGGTTGATCAGTCAACAGGACGGTTGGTGATAAGGCATCCGTCCGATCGTCGGTTGATGATAAGGCACCCGTTCGATCGTCGGTTAGAGATAAGTCAACGGTCCGATCATGAAAAGGCATATCAAAGACATGCAACCGCCTATCTGATAACGTGATCATCAGATCATGATGATGAAAAGGCTTATCAGGAAAGGATAGGCTTATCTGATCGGCTGATCTTCAGATCACAGCCATGAAAAGGCTTATCCGATCTGAAGATGACAATGTCTAAAGGGCATATCAAAGGTGATAAGCCCTTAACCCTCACATCCTTTGATTTTAGAATTTAAATTAAAATTAAATTCATAGGGTTGCTTCCAAAGGATACCTAAAACCTATAAATAAAAACCCTAGACCTAAGCATTTCATTCATCCCAAGCCATTCCGAATTGAGTTCAATCTGAATCAATTCTAGTCTTCTCTCTCTTAGGCATTTGCATACTTTCCTAAGGGTAGTATAGCAATAGTGCATTGAAAAGAGTAGTATTCTTGGTTCGGTTTTTTGGTGAATTGTAGTACTGCTTTCATCAAAAGGAGACTGTTGTATCATGGGAGACAATCGTCATACTGACCGTAAGCACCATTGCGGGACGAAATTGTCTTAAGGACATAGAGTGAAACTCTAGCCTCAGTCTGATTCATTAGGTAGCCACCATCTGCCAACATACACCCACCACAATCTTAAGACAATTTACCGTGCTACCCGAA
>UESW01004554.1:0-50378 GCA_900491605.1 Calamus simplicifolius | reverse complement strand
TTTCTTTTTTGCCAATATTGACCAAGTCCGGCCCCGGTGGGGGGACCCCGACCTCCGAGGGAACGTCGCGGCTGTTCAGCCTGGGGACCGGGAGGCGATGGGGGTATTGCTGACCGCGAGATCCCCCGGTACACCCTACTGTTAGCGGAGGACAACTTTGAGTTGGCGGGTCTCGTCTCCCAGCGGGGTAAATTCTCCATACTTAGTCAGAAACTCTGCTCTTCTTTCTTCCTTCCTCTTTTTTTTTTTTTTTTACCGTTCTGAAAATCTAACTTGTGTTATGCAGCAATGAAGATTCCGTCCACGAAAGTGGTAAAGGCTGCCAAGAAAAGGGCCCGAGAAGGGCCGCCCAGGGACCAGCGGGCCCCGGCCCCAAACGCCTGGTGGTCCGGGCCTCCCTCCCGGCGCCAGTCTCCCCACCCCCGGCTCCGCCACATGCCCCAGCCGTACCGGAGGTCAACCTTACGGCCGACACTCCACCAGAGGTGGGGGCGACTGCGGGAGCCACCGCCGAGGAACCAGAAGTGGGGGTATGTGCCAACCGGGGAGTTCCCGGTCCCCGAGAGAGCGACCCCGTCAGACGCTGCCAGGGACTGGGGCGAGGGACCATCTGGCCCCACGAGCCCATCCCCCGAGGGGCCACTCGAAAGTGGTCCGCACATAGAGCCGGGGACATCAGGAACGGCGGAGGGAGGCGAGGGCGCGCCCAGGCCGCCTCGAGACTCCTTGGACGACGGCCGTTGGGCCGAGCAGGCCCTGGGTCCGGTCTTTGATCTCAGGATCATTGAGGATCTCAGCCACCTGGGGGCGGGCGCATTCTTTCGGGAATCTTACGCCGCAGTGGTCAAGGTAAGAAATTTTCTTGTTCCTTCCCCTTTACTGTTCCTATATATATATACTCTGTTTACCTGGGCTTGTGTGCAGATCGCGCACTCCCTGAGGGCCGCCAGGGAGGTAATCCAAGGGGGAAAAAGGGTTCTGCGGGAGACGCAGAAGGAGGTCGAGGAGGCCCAGCGCCGCGCGGAAGAGGTGGAGAGGGCGCTGGAAGCGATCAAGGATGCCTGTGCAAGCGAGGTGAGGGCCACCACGAGCCGGGCGGAAATGGAGGCCAATCGCACGCGCGCGCGCTCTCTCAGATGATTGAGGCTGAGAGCACGGTCATGGCCAGGGATATGCACATCTCTGAGTTGACCTCAGCGCTCCAGGAGGCCGAGGACCGAGCGGGTGCGGCGGCGGAGGAAGCTAGAGTGGCAAGGGAGGAGACCTGCCGCCATGAGGAAGAGTTGAGCTGCACTCGAGAGGAATAAGCCATGCTCGGGAGGCTAAAAAAACCACGGCGGAGGCCCTTACTGTAGAGAGAGCTCGGGCTGCTGGACTTGTTAAGAATACAAGGCATCTGAACATTTCGCAGATGACCTGGCCGAAGCTTCGGCCGCTGTATACCTCACGGGTTCCAGCATGCTAAGGAGAGGGTGGCCAGGGATTTGAATTTCCCCCGGGCCCTGGAGATCGAATTGTCAGACCAGACTTCTTCCGATGATGAGCCCGCACCGGCAGAGCCATGAGTCTGCGTCCGTGACTTTGCTTTTCTTTTCTTTCTTTTGTAAGCCCGACTACGTCGGAGTTTTGTAGTTCTTAGTTAATGAAAATATTTTTCACGATGATCTTCGTATTATTGTTAACTTCATCAGTTGATATGTGGCCCCACGACTTTATTCGTCCCGACGATTCCGGGGACACCTTCCCACCTGCGCCAGTCCACCTTAGTTACATGGACCCACGAATTAGAGCTAGGTAGGGTTGAGTCTTGGGGTCGGGGGCGCCGCTGGTCGGGGATTAGGCCGGTAGGCTCCCTCGGAGCCGTAGGCGCAATGCCCGGTCAAGTATCAGACCTGGTGTTAGTCTGGCGCGCAGCTTGATGCCCGTGGACTCAGCTTTGTTTTGACCGATAGGGTGTCGGGTCTTGGCTGTGAAGAATCGTTGGTGCACCGCTCCGCCAGCGGTTAGCCGGGTTTTATGCCTGATTGGCACAGGGCCTTGAGTGCCGACGGGTGCCGGACTTTTGTTGTTGAGAGCCGGTGGTACACCGCTCTGCCAGTGGTACACTGGGCTTTATGCCTGGCCGGTGCAGGGCTTTGAGTGCCGACGGGGTGCCGGGCTTTTGTTGTTGAGAGCCGGTGGTACACCGCTCTGCCAGTGGTACACTGGGCTTTATGCCTGGCTGGTGCAGGGCTTTGAGTGCCGACGAAGTGCCGGGCTTTTTGCTGAGAGCCGGTGGTACACCGCTCTGCCAGTGGTACACTGGGCTTTATGCCTGGCTGGTGCAGGGCTTTGAGTGCCGACAGGGTGCCGGGCTTTTGTTGTTGAGAGCCGGTGGTACACCGCTCTGCCAGTGGTACACTGGGCTTTATGCCTGGCTGGTGCAGGGCTTTGAGTGCCGACGGGTGCCGGGCTTTTGTTGTTGAGAGCCGGTGGTACACCGCTCTGCCAGTGGTACACTGGGCTTTATGCCTGGCTGGTGCAGGGCTTTGAGTGCCGACGAAGTGCCGGGCTTTCGTTGCTGAGAGCCGGTGGTACACCGCTCTGCCAGTGGTACACTGGGCTTTATGCCTGGCTGGTGCAGGGCTTTGAGTGCCGACGAAGTGCCGGGCTTTTTGCTGAGAGCCGGTGGTACACCGCTCTACCAGTGGTACACTAGGCTTTATGCCTGGCTAGTTCAGGGCTTTGAGTGCCGACGGGGTGCCGGGCTTTTGTTGTTGAGAGCCGGTGGTACACCGCTCTGCCAGTGGTACACTGGGCTTTATGCCTGGCTGGTGCAGGGCTTTGAGTGCCGACGAATGCCGGGCTTTCGTTGCTGAGAGCCGGTGGTACACCGCTCTGCCAGTGGTACACTGGGCTTTATGCCTGGCTGGTGCAGGGCTTTGAGTGCCGACGAAGTGCCGGGCTTTTGTTGTTGAGAGCCGGGTACACCGCTCTGCCAGTGGTACACTGGGCTTTATGCCTGGCTGGTGCAGGGCTTTGAGTGCGACGAAGTGCCGGGCTTTCGTTGCTGAGAGCCGGTGGTACACCGCTCTGCCAGTGGTACACTGGGCTTTATGCCTGGCTGGTGCAGGGCTTTGAGTGCCGACGGGTGCCGGGCTTTTGTTGTTGAGAGCCGGTGGTACACCACTCTGCCAGTGGTACACTGGGCTTTATGCCTGGCTGGTGCAGGGCTTTGAGTGCCGATGGGGTGCCGGGCTTTTGTTGTTGAGAGCCGGTGGTACACCGCTCTGCCAGTGGTACACTGGGCTTTATGCCTGGCTGTGCAGGGCTTTGAGTGCCGACGAAGTGCCGGGCTTTCGTTGCTGAGAGCCGGTGGTACACCGCTCTGCCAGTGGTACACTGGGCTTTATGCCTGGCTGGTGCAGGGCTTTGAGTGCCGACGGTGCCGGGCTTTTGTTGTTGAGAGCCGATGGTACACCGCTCTGCCAGTGGTACACTGGGCTTTATGCCTGGCTGGTGCAGGGCTTTGAGTGCCGACGAGGTGCCGGGCTTTTGTTGTTGAGAGCCGGTGGTACACCGCTCTGCCAGTGGTACACTGGGCTTTATGCCTGGCTGGTGCAGGGCTTTGAGTGCCGACGGGTGCCGGGCTTTTGTTGTTGAGAGCCGATGGTACACCGCTCTGCCAGTGGTACATTGGGCTTTATGCCTGGCTGGTGCAGGGCTTTGAGTGCCGACGAAGTGCCGGGCTTTCGTTGCTGAGAGCCGGTGGTACACCGCTCTGCCAGTGGTACACTGGGCTTTATGCCTGGCTGGTGCAGGGCTTTGAGAAGATTCAGATAACTAGAATTGAATCTCGTTAGCATTGAATAAGGGGTGAACACCCAAACAAACACGAAGATGATGTTTAATACGAAAGGAGGGATACATTACTGGTAATACCGGCGGAGGTTATCCGCATTCCATGTCCTAGGAAGTGGTGTCCCGTCAAGTTCTTCAACTTTATAAGCCCCGTGGTGGAGCGTCTCGGTGATCCGGTAAGGCCCCTCCCAGTTAGGGGCCAGCTTGCCTCCCTCAGTTGGCTTTGAGATCTCCGCCCGTCGGAGGACTAGATCTCCTGGTAGGAACGTCCGGGGGCGCACGCGTGCGTTGTAGTATTTCGCAGCCCGCTGCCGGTAGGCTGCCATTCGAAGCCGCGCTCTGTCCGCACTTCCTCCACCAGGTCGAGGTTGGCTCGCAGTTGGTCAGGGTTACCTTCTTCACTATAAGCCTCCACCCGGGGGCTGGATGCCCCGATCTCCACCGGGATGACAGCCTCAGAGCCAAAAACTAGGCTGAACGGTGTTTCGCCAGTGGGGGCTCGAGGCGTTGTATGATAGGCCCATAGTACGTTGGGGAGCTCCTCCCCATCATCCTTTGCAGCCATCCAGGCGAGACTTCAGTCCCTGGAGGATGATTCGGTTGATCACTTCAGCTGCCCCGTTGGTTTGAGGATGCCCGACGGAAGTAAACCTCTGAAAAATACCCAGCTCGGAACAGAACTCTTGGAAAGGCGCATTGTCGAACTGCCGGCCATTATCAGTGACTAGAGTGCGTGGCAGCCCAAACCGACATATGATTGATTTCCAGAAGAAAGATCTCACTTTACTCTCGGTAATCTTGGCCAGAGCCTCAGCTTCGACCCACTTGGTGAAGTGATCCACCGCCACCAGGAGAAACTTCCGCTGCCCGGAGGCCGGGGGAAATGGACCTAAGATATCCATACCCCACTGGGCGAACGGCCAAGGTGCCACCAGAGGAGTTAGGTGAGAGGTTGGCTGTCGCTGAATATTGGCATGACGTTGGCAGCTATCACACTTGACAAGCTCGGCCGCATCCTCCTTCATTGTCAACCAGAAATACCCTTGGCGTAGGGCTTTGTATGCTAGGGCTCTGCCCCCCAGGTGACTCCCGCATACACCCTCGTGGATCTCCCTAAGGATATAATCTGATTCTGCTGGCCCCACACACCTAAGGATCGGATATGAGAAGGATCTTCGATAAAGCTTCCCGTCCATCATCAAGAACCTCGGGGCCCTTCGTTTGAGCAGCTTGGCCTCAGCGGGGTCCTCCGGGAGAGTGCCGTCAGTCAAGTACCGAACGTAAGCGTCCATCCAGGAGGGCTCCTGCTGCACCGGCAACACTTCATCCGTGGCCTCAAAGCTTGGGACTTGTAGGTGCTCCACATACGTTCTTCCCAACGTCCCGTCGATCGAAGTGGCCAAATGAGACAGCGCATCAGCCCTGGCATTCTCCGCTCTGGGGATATAGCTGACACGGAAATAAGAGAAATGAGACGCCTGGGACTGCACCTTGCTCAAGTAGCGGGACATGGTGGGGTCCCTAGCCTCGTACTCCCCAGCGACTTGTCCAGAAATGAGTTGAGAGTCCGTGAAGGCCCTTAAGCGCCCCGCGCCCAGCTCCTCGGCTAGTCTCATCCCTGCCAGCAGGGCTTCGTATTCCGCCTGGTTATTGGTCGCCAGGAACTGGAATCTGAGAGCGTACTCCACCACGTCTCCCTCTGGGCTCGCGAGAATGAGTCTGGCTTCGCTCCCTTGAGAGTTCGCCACTCCATCTACATGCAGGATCCAATCCTCCATCTCTCCAGGTGAGGGAGAGTCCCTTGGCTTCTCCGGTCGCTCCTCCTCCACGTCCCTCTCTGTCCAGGAGCACTCAACTAAGAAATCCGCCAACACTTGGGACTTCATGGCTGGTCTTGGCCGGATGGACAGGTCGAACTCGCTTAGCTTGATGGCCCATTTAGCCAGCCGGCCGGAGGTGTCGGGGCGAGACAGAATAGCTCACAGGGGCTGGTCCGTGAGCACCACGATGGGATGGGCTTGAAAGTAAGGCCGAAGGCGCTGAGTAGAAACCACCAAGGCGAAGATAATCTTCTCGGTTTTCGAATACCTGGTCTCAGCATCATGGAGCACCTTGCTGGTATAATAGATGGGCTTCTGGGCTCCGCCGGTATCCGTGCGCACAAGCACGGAGCTAACAGCCTCGGGGAGGCGGCCAGATACAAAAAGAGCTCCTCTCCATTTTCAGGCTTGGACAGTAGCGGAGGAGTAGAGAGAAACTGCTTCAAGTCTTCGAAGGAGCCCTAGCACTCTTCCGTCCATTCGAAGCCGTTGATCTTGCGCAGCGCCTTGAAAAAGGGTAGGCACCTCTCCGCCGACCTTGACATGAAACGACTCAAGGCTGCCACTCTCCCTGTCAGGCGCTGCACCTCCTTCTTGCTGACCGGAGGCCGCATCTCCAGGATGGCTCTGATCTTGTCGGGGTTGGCCTCGATCCCGCGCTGGGTCACCATGAACCCCAGGAACTTGCCAGCCGCTACTCCGAAGGCGCATTTGTGAGGGTTGAGTTTCATCCGGTACCGACGCAGGTTGTTGAAAGTCTCCTTGAGATCTGCTACATGGTCTTCTGCATGGGTACTCTTGGTCAGCATGTCATCCACATATACCTCCATGTTGCGTCCCAATTGATTCTCAAAAACCTTGTTCATTAATCTTTGGTAAGTGGCCCCGGCGTTTTTCAGTCCGAAGGGCATCACCCTGTAACAGTAGATCCCCCTCTCTGTGACAAAGGAGGTTGCTTCTTCATCTGCTGAGCTCATCTTGATTTGATTATACCCGAAAACGCATCCATGAAACTGAGCGTCCCATGTCCGGAGGTGGCGTCTACCAGCTGGTCGATCTGGGGGAGCGGGAAGCTGTCCTTCGGGCATGCCTTATTGAGGTCGGTGAAGTCCACGCACATCCTCCAGCTTCCACTGGCCTTACGAACCATCACGACGTTCGCCAACCAGTTAGGATAGCGCACCTCGCGGACATGGCCAGCCGCCAACAGCTTCCGCACCTCCTCGTCAACAGCCTTCTGTCGGTCCGGGGCAAAACTCCTTTTCTTCTGCCTGACGGGCCGACATTCTGGTCGAATGTTGAGCTGATGCGTAATCACCTCCTCCGGGATTCCGGGCATGTCGGATGCTGACCAAGCGAAGACGTCGGCGTTGGCCCGCAGAAAGGCCAGGAGCCGGTCACGAGCTTCGTCCGGAAGTGAGGCTCCAACGGATCGTCTGCATGGGGTCCTCCCCGAGGGGGAAAGTGAGCAGCTGCTCGGCCGGTTCCCCCCTCCTCTCCAGGTCTCGCGGGTCAAGGGCCTCAGGTGCTGGCGCAGACGGCGGTGCAGGGGCTGCTTCCTGAGGACTAGGAGCCAAGTGATAGCAAAGCGCTGGTAGGCCCTGCTCCCCTCGCATCTCGCCGACCCCTCTGGCGGTTGGGAATCTCACAAGGAGCTGCTTGGTGGATATGACGGCGTCCAAGAGGTTGAGCCCGGGCCTCCCAAGAATTGCGTTGTACGCCAGGGGCACGCGGACTACCAAGAATTTTATAAAGATGGTGCTCTGGCACGGAGCCGTTCCAGTTGTTACGGGAAGAGTAATTTCCCCTTCGACCCTCACAGAATCTCCTGTGAATCCCATCAAAGGCGTGACGACAGGTCGAAGTAGATCATGCGACAGATTCATACGAACAAAGGCGTCGTAGTTCAAAACATCTACGGAGCTTCCACTGTCAACTAAGATTCGTTTTACAGGATGTTTAGCAATCGTCATGGATACGACACGCTATCATCATCTTGGTTTACAACCCCCTCCAAATCCTTTTTGAAAAAAGGAATTACAGTTTGCACTCCTCCCTCTCCCCTCGGTCTCTTTGTCGGGCCTCCTGCCCCCCAGGAGATCATCGCCACTGTCTTCTCCGTCGGGGTATTATCAATCATCGGTGGCGCAGGCGCTGACGGGCCGGGAGCTCCTGGGTTGTTCCTCTGGACAACTTCCTCAGGTGGCCTTGTTGAATGAGGTCTTCAATGGCTTTCTTCAGCTGTCGGCAGTCGTCAGTGTTGTGGCCATGGTTCCGGTGGTAACGGCAGTAGAGGTTTTTGTTCCTGGGGATCTTCGGGTTGATAGGAGGAGGGCATTGTAGATAAGGCTCCCCTTCGATCTCGAGCAGGATCTGGGATATGGGGGCAAGCAGCGGGGTGTAAGGCCCGTCTCTCGGTGCAGGAGGTCGAGGACGGTTGTCTGGTCGACAAGGAGGCTCGGGCCTCCTGGGGCGGGCTTCCGCAGGTTCTGGCTGGGTTGGCTTCCGGGGTATACTCCCGCCGGCTTCACGCCGGGAAAAGTCAGCTTCGTCCGCCCGGATGTACTTTTGGGCGCGGATCAAAAGTTCAGAGTAGGAGCCCGGCGGCTTCTTGTCAAGAGAATATGCGAAGCGGGAAGGGCGAAGCCCCCGCTTCAAAGCCAGGGTGGCCACTGAGTCCTCCAGGTTGTAGACTTCCAAGGCGGCCTCCTTGAACCGGGCAACATAGTCCCGCAGAGACTCGCCATTCTTCTGCTGGACGGCAAACAGACTGTCTGCCACCCTCGGGATCTTTCGGCAGGCATCAAAGTGGGCCAGAAAAGCCCTCTCCAGCTGGCGGAAGGAGTCGATGCTTCGCGGCGGCAGACGTGAATACCAGGCCCGGGCAGCTTTTTTCAAGGTAGCCGGGAAAGCAACACACATGAGCGAGTCAGTAGCCCCCTGAACTTGCATAAGTACCTTATAGCTCTCCAAATGGTCTAGGGGGTCTGTGGTCCCGTCGTAAGGGTCCAGTTGAGGAAGGTGAAACCTGGTGGAGATAGGCTCTTCCATGATGCGGCGAGACAGAGGAGGCCGACTGTCGTAATCAGTCTCCGGCAAGTGAGTGATCCGTCGGCTGAGGTCCTCCAGCTTCTGGTTGCACTCCTCAAGTCGATGCTCAGCTCGACGAGGCATCCGGCCATCGAAGGAGCCCTCCCCCGAAGACTCGGAAGAAGAGCGGGGGCGGCGATGCCGGCGCGTGCGCTCTGCCTCCTTTCCGTGCCGCCTCTTAGGAGAGACGCTAGCGTGGCGAGAGGGAGACCGGGGCCTTTTGGATGCTTCGTGGGGATGTGGCTTGGCTGGGGATCGGCGGTGATGATCTGCAGGAACGGGCGGCCTCCGACGGGTGGAGTGCTGGCTAGGCTGTATCACTCCAGGGATAGACGGGTTCGGCTCCGGTTGCTGCAAGGCCGCTTGCTGCATGCCTTTGACCACCGCCGCCAGCGACTGGACCTGGGTGGCCAGGGCAGAATCGATCTTCTTGAAGTGGCTGTGGAGCAGGCGCAGGGGCATCATTTTGCGGAGCAGAAGGCCCTGCCCCCTGGAGATTAGGAGGCTCCGGGAAACAGGATACAAGAGCCGGGGGGGCCTCCGCGGGTGGACCAGCCCCGCAGTGCTGCCCCCCAGCACGACCGGTTGAAACTCCCTTTGTTCGAGTAGTCACCATAGCTTCAAAGTCTTGAAGGCGGGAGAAAGAAGAAGGCAGCTGGTTCGATGTCTTTCTTGCACACCCCTACCTGGCGCGCCAATCTGATGGCGCCAAGACACCTTCCTTGAACGTCGGGGATGACAGACGTTTCCCTCTCCGAAGTCCTGCAAGAAAAGTCCCCGGGGACCGGTGGCGCCGGTGGGGACCCTCCGACGATCAAGTCAGTTGCTTGGCTCAGACAAAGAACCACTCCAGCGAAGAGAAGCTGAGGCGGTTAGGGTTTTTGCTGGGAGGAAGAAAGTTCAGAAAAAAAACCAGTGTTCAGATCCCACTTACAGCGTGAGTATGTGTTTCTTATACTTGTCTGAATACCATGACTCGCGGTCTTGGAAGATCTCGGTCGTACTGTTGCCGATTGATATGACTGGGCTCTACTACTAGAAACAGCGAGCCGCTCGCCGTAGCGGGGCACAATCATGGAAGTACTGAATGGTACGCTGTGGCAAGGCATGGTCACACACAGGGGCATGCAACGCGCCAAACCTTGTTATGAGGCATGGTCCTCCGTAACGGGGCACAATCACGGAAGTACTGAATGGTACGCTGCGGCAAGGCATGGTCACGCATAGGGGCATGCAATGCACCAAACCTTGTTATGAGGCATGGTCCTCCGTAACGGGGCACAATCACGGAAGTACTGAATGGTACGCTGCGGCAAGGCATGGTCACGCACAGGGGCATGCAATGCGCCAAACCTTGTTATGAGGCATGTCCTCCGTAACGGGGCACAATCACGGAAGTACTGAATGGTACGCCGCGGCAAGGCATGGTCATGCGCCGACAATCACGCGCAAGTACCATGCAACCTGAAGGTTGCCGTCTTCCTTGGTAGCTGAGTTGCATATTGATCGCAGATGACCCCATGCCGAAGGGATATCGGAGATGGGGAATGATGACGCACCCCGGGACCGGTGGGGGCCCCGGGGTTACGAAATGATGACCCCACCCCCGACCCCGAGGGGGTGCCGGGGGTGAGGGAGTGACGATGCACCCCGGGACCGGTGGGGGCCCCGGGGTTATGAAATGATGACCCCACCCCCGACCCCGAGGGGGTGCCGGGGGTGAGGGAGTGACGATGCGCCCCGGGACCGGTGGGGGCCCTGGGGTTATGAAATGATGACCCCACCCCCGACCCCGAGGGGGTGCCGGGGGTGAGGGAGTGCCGATGCGCCCCGGGACCGGTGGGGCCCCGGGGTTATGAAATGATGACCCCACCCCCGACCCCGAGGGGTGCCGGGGGTGAGGGAGTGACGATGCGCCCCGGGACCGGTGGGGGCCCCGGGGTTATGAAATGATGACCCCACCCCCGACCCCGAGGGGGTGCCGGGGGTGAGGGAGTGCCGATGCGCCCCGGGACCGGTGGGGCCCTGGGGTTATGAAATGATGACCCCACCCCGACCCCGAGGGGGTGCCGGGGGTGGGGAGATGACAGTGGACGCCGTTTCCTTTTGACGACGCTGGGATCAGTCATATCAATTATCAAGCTCCAATTTTCTACAACAGTTTCATTTTTCATTACAATTTTCTAATGCATCTTATCGTTTTGGTTTGTTGCAGTATCAAAACTACTTGAGTATGTTACATGCTATCATTTCTTTAAGAAGATATAAACTTAAAACATAACAAAAGCAATAACATATGCTGACCAGATCACCATTATCTTTGTTTTAACAGATTTTGCAGTGATATATGATCATGACTCTTAAGACTTTTGTGGGTTGTATGTTTTAATACCAAATGGAGTATGGAATTCATCTTGAGAGATTATTTCTCTTTTCTTAGAAAGTGGGAAGTTAATTGATTCCCTAATTTCTATAATCATCTTTGTCTCTTCCAAGCCCTTATCTTTCATAAAAAGCATGATACTTCATTTAAAAGAATTCGGAAGAGTCATCAATGGACAGCCACATATAAGAGATAGGCCTGTATAACCATAACTATTAGTTGCTCTGTACTTCTTTAGCAAATGACTTGGAAACAATATTGCAAACGTTTAGCAGGAAATAAGTTTCCAAACCAAGAAATGAGTAATACTAAAGGTGGAATCATAAGAAAGGCATATGGAAATGCACAAAAGTCAAGAGAAAACCAATAAGAAATGGTTGAGAATGGTATCGATACGATGCTTCTTTTTTCATTTTACAAAATTTGCACCTCATAAGACTATTGGCTGTTGCTGATGTTGCAGAACATTTGACATAGATGCCAATATGTAACACCATGCCATCTCATCAGCCTTAATCCACTTACGGTAAGCTTGGGACTCCTCATCTAAAGCCCCTTCACCGGGCTCTGCGGGACAGATCTGAGTGAGCACATACTTGTACCCTTCTGCAGTTAACACTATATATCCAGGTTTCTTTTCCAATCAATGTAATTAGGACCAGTCAATTTGTTTTCTTTGAGTATCATAGCAAGTGGATTGAAAAAAGTCATTTTAATCCTAAGAATCATTCATACATCAAATAAGATATAATGAGCATTAAACTTTAAATTCAAAATTATAAGTAGGGCCTCTTAACCACTACAAAATAAAAGAATTTGCCAGCAGCCTAGTACATTTTGAATAGTATGCCTCGATGGGAGGACGTCTACTACTCATCATTTATCTAGACAGATAAAACCTATTAATTTTACTATCTAGGTAAAAGGTAACATACCAAGTAAAATTAATTAGCTGGCTAGATTTGGTCATATAAATATTTGTAGTGACTCTGATGGGGAGGATACTAATATTTATACCTAAGTATATACCATCACTCAATCCTGAATCCATTGTCCCATGGTGGATCCCTCAGATGGAGAGGTAATCCAACATTAACAATTACTAGGGATTATTCTTGGTGAGTTGGCAATCAATTTCATCCTATGGGAAGGAAAGCACTAATGCCAACACGTGAAATTAACTACCTCACCAATAAACAAGTGATGGGACCATGGGATTTAAATGTGATTAATTCCCTCTCCCACTTAGTTATTTAAACAATATTTTGAGGGTTATAAAACTTGTGTTTGATTATCTTATAAATTCAAAATCCCATAGTAGTGATCGATATACATATATGCAACAAATAAAACTCTTAATTCCCTTAAATTTAAAAAATTTAAATTTAAATTGGGAATAAATTTTACTCTCTAGTTGCCCATGTTCACACTAGTCTTGAAATTTTGAATATATATCAAAACACAAACAACATGTGATTATCCAATTAACCATGTTCTCCTAGTTATAGACATAAGAACAAAAGGATAAACAATCAAGTATGAAACATAACCAATATAAACAAGATAAATAAAATCCCTGTTATTATGGTCAAAATTCTCCACGTAGATGAATATCCCGTTTCACCATGATTGCTACTTTGCTCGACGATTTTCCGCTTCGCATACGGGGGTCTGAGGGCTGGCCCTCAGTGCCCCAAAACCTAAACGAAATCAGCTCCTTCCGATCCCTTCGTGCTTTGGATTTTCCTTTAGAATCGTGATCTGCAACATATTCTCCTTAGAATCCTGATCTGCAACGAATTCTCCTTAGAATCCTATCTGCAACGGATTCCCCTTAGAATCCTATCATGCAACAGATTCTCCTTAGAATCCTATCTACTTTTTGCAGCAGGTCTTCTTCCTCTATTAGAGCCGTACCGGATTACATAAATCCTATGCCTTCATGTAGAAGTTCACATGCTACATATTTACAATCACAAAGCTCTCAAAAAACCGGAGCATACATGCTATGAAATATTACAATGATCCTACGCCTCCTTAAACCAGAGTATACAAAACAGATCTAAGTAATATTAAATCAAAACACATACATTCATGTGACCATAATAACAGGATAGAAACCTACAAAATAACGTTAGTAGCAAGCACGATCTATCCCACGCATGCATATTCTGATTAATGGAGAACATGGCCGTATTATTCATATACAGTATTAGCCGTGGCTCTGATACCACTGTTGGGAAACGCAGAATACCCCCAAGATCACGGCTATAGCGTATATGAGTAATACAAAAAACTTTTACCGTTCTATTCTATGAGTACAAGATCATACCTTTAAATTTGAACTTTGGAACACTTTGATTCGATTGCTCGACCTCAACCTTTTAACCTTCCGCCGTATTCCCGAAAATACCTTCCTTCTCTCACAAGATGGTGGGATCTCTTGGCCGTCCTAGGGTTTCTTGTTTTTCTTTCTCCAAAAACGTTCTCAAAACCTTAACCCTAGCAACCAACTGAGAGGGTATTTATAGGGCTACAACAGGGACCAATAGGCAAATATGAAAAGGACTTCCCACGTAATTAAATCTCTCAATCCTACCCCGGGTTAGGATTCAATTACGTAAATTACAATTCATTCCACTAAAGAATTATAATTGTACTCCTAATCATATTGAATTTATATTTTCGAGCCTTTAATATTAAATACTTATTATCTCCCCACGTTAAGATTACAGATATCCACCAATTAAATTTAATTACTGACAATATAATTTAATTAGCTTTTATTATCCTTGAGAGTTGTTGACCCAATTGATGATTTTGATGATTAATAAAACTATCTGAGTATAACTTTTGAAGGCTCTGATGATTTTGATTTAGTGTTTCAGATTATAAGACTATTGAATGATCAAAATCAGGAGTTACATAGTGTTCTGGATCGAATCTAATGTCTAGGTAAGAATTGCAGACATTAGAGTCGACTCCGAGAATCACAGAGCCGACTCCGGAACTGGCACGGTCATTAGAGTCGACTCCGAGACTGTTAGAGTCGACTCTCACAGAAGAAGCAGAAAGTCAATTTTTTTGGCCCCGACCTAGAGTCGACTCCGGGTAAGTTAGAGTCGACTCCGGAAAAGTTTCTTGTCGACCCCAGAAAAGCTAGAGACGACTCCAGAAATACCGTTCTGAGATGCCTCGAGCTAGAGCCGACTCCAGAAAAGTTAGAGTCGACTCCAAACCACCTGGAACGAAAAATCAAGTTGCCAGATCAGCTCTAACGGTAATATTTCTATTTTACCTTATTTCTAACGGATATATTTTGATACAAGGTACACTCCAACGGATAGTTTTCTTCCAAAAATGCTGTGAAAGAAATCTATAAAAAGGGAAGTCTATTGTTCAAAAAGAAGAACGGAAAAATAGAAAGAAAAAGAGAGAAAATCTGAGATAGACAAATCCCATTTCAAAAATCCGAGAGCTTGAATCTTAAGAGGAAAACCTTCTAGCTCAAAACCACTCCACTCCAAAAGGCTCAAGAGGAATCCAAAGCGTTCAAATAAAAGTCTTGGCGGATTTCCCAACTTGGAGAA
This sequence comes from Calamus simplicifolius, assembly GCA_900491605.1. Lineage (NCBI taxonomy): Eukaryota > Viridiplantae > Streptophyta > Magnoliopsida > Arecales > Arecaceae > Calamus > Calamus simplicifolius. The sequence goes on along the minus strand of UESW01004554.1, from coordinate 35,655 downwards.
AGGAGATTCATTTCTTGCTTTTCAACTCTTCTCAACTGCTTCAACTGTGAAGAATCGGAGCTGAGGCTTGATTCAATCCAGCAAGGAGAAGAAGAAAAGAAGAAAAGCTCAAAAGCCAACCTATCTACAAATCAGGCTTTTCTAAACCTTGTTATTCTTAATTTGTATATTTGCTCATTGAGGAGCTTTGTATTTCAAAAACAATACTTATTTTGTTGTGCCTAGTTCAATCTGGGGGATTGAACTAGAGGAGGTAGTTTTACCTCGGTTCAAGCTTGGTTAAGCTTGGGTTAGGGTTTTGTGCTGGTAAGCCCTTGAAAACCAGCTGGGTTCGTTGTGCACCCGGGAAAACAACAAGTTTGAGTTGTGAGCTTGGAAAACAACTCGGCTGTAATCTAGAGAGATTATAGTGTGGACCCAAGTGAATCTTGGGAGTGGACGTAGGTGTTGGATTGCACCGAACCACTATAAAATCTTTTGTGTTTGCCGTGCCATTTTCTCTTCTCTATCTCTATCTTATTACTGCATTTATAGTTACCTTCATTTGCACATCATTAATCTAAGCAAACTATTTTAAAAAGTCTTAAATTTTTAAGAACCCAATTCACCCCCCCCTCTTGGGTTGCCATCTGGGCCAACAATTGGTATCAGAGCAAGTGCTCATTTAGAATTTGATCTCACGATCAAGGGCTAAAGATCCTTATGGCAACACAAATGGTTCATGTTTTGCTGAAGGTCATTCTACGAATCGACCTCCTTTATTTAATGGAACCAACTATTCATATTGGAAAGCTAGAATGAGAATATTCATTCAAGCTTCTGACTATGAATTGTGGGGAGTAATAATAAATGGACCTAGTACACCCACACACTTATTGATGGCACTATTGTTCCTAAGCCCGAAAGGGATTGGAATGATAATGATAGGAGAATGGCACAATTAAATGCTAAAGCCATTAATATTTTATATTGTTCCTTAGACTCAAATGAATTCAACCGAATCTCAACATGTAATTCCGCAAAAGAAATTTGGGATAGGTTGGAAATAACACATGAAGGAACAAACCAAGTAAAGAATCAAAGATAAATATTTTGGTTCATAAATATGAATTGTTTACAATGGAACAAACTGAAACCATCACATGCATGTTCACTAGATTCACTGATATTGTGAATGGTTTAAAAAGTCTTGGTAGAATTTATTCTAATGCTGAGCTTGTGCGCAAAATTCTTAGGTCACTACCAAGATCGTGGGAAGCAAAGTCACTGCTATCCAAGAAGCAAAGGACCTCAATGCATTACCTTTAGAGGAGCTTCTAGGATCCTTAATGACCCACGAGTTCAATGAAGCAGCATGTTGAGGAGGATCAAAAAGAAGAAACACTTGCCCTCAAGACTGCAGAAATGGAAGAGAGCAGCAGTGAAAGTAATGATGAAGATGATGAGGAAACTGCTCTCTTGGCCAAAAATTCAGAAAGTTTATGAGAAAAAGGCCCTTCCATAAAAAGAAATTTGGAGCAAGAATGGATGGAGAAAAAGAAAAGATAAGAAAAAGGAAAGGAAAAGAGAAAGAGCCCTTAGTATGTTATGAGTGTAAAAAGCCAGGGCACTTTAGATATGATGTCCTTTGCTGAAAAGGCCTACAAGAAAAAGAAAAAGCATACATGGCAACTTGGACTGATAGTGAAGAGTCTTCTTCCGAAGAAGAAGAACAAAAAGAAGTTGCTAATATCTGCTTCATGGCCAACGACGACAACGACAATGAGGTAAGTTCTGAAAACTCAAATGATGAATTTACATTTGATGAAATGTTTGAGGCTTTCAATGAACTTATGATTGATTTTAAATCCTTGAAAAAGAAGTATAAGTTTTTGAAAAATGACAATATTAGCTTTAATTAAAAGAAAAATGAATTAGCTTAGAAGTTAAAGATTTAAAAGAAAACTTAATGAAAAGAAACTTTTAGATTTGAAAATCTGAAAAGAAAATCAATTAAAGCAAGTTAAAGAAAATGACTCTCTTAAGAAAGATGTTAAAAAATATAAAGACATTGTTGAGAAATTCACTTAAGTTCAACTANGCATATGCTGATCAAGTGGTCAAAAAACATATATTATTTTGTATTGTTTAAATTGTCCAATTTTTGACCACATGATGCATAGGCTAATAGACTCCTATAAAAATGATTTTTTGGTGTGTAAGCAGTTTAGATGTAGTTGATCACGTCCAATAGTGAGATCATCAATGTGGGACCCCATAATCCAATTAAGATCTGAGTGGATTTAAGTTGAAATCCAAACAGCGGATAAATATCTTCTCAATAAATAGGTTCTCAGGTTAAGTTTGTTCATACATCAATTAGATACTCTGTCATTCTACAAATGACTGGAGGCCTATTAGCAATCACCCAGCTGAATGAACATATTTGTTTCTTTGGTAAGCATGATCTATTTGATCAATTTTAGATAGCAGAAACATTAGTATTAAGAATCAAGCAGATGATGGTAACCGTATCTCTCATATCAAATCCCATATTATAGAACTGTCAAAATCTATTCTGACTTTACATCTGCAACCTTTTTTATCATATGCAAACTTTTGCATCGCATTATTAAATGCAAAGTTATAAGTCAACATTATTGCAGTTAAACAAAGAAATACCTCCTGCTTCCATCTTCCCCTTTGAGCTTCAGCCTCCGCATCCTCCGTGCCTCCTTCAGGATTGATTACTTCAAGTCCTTCATAACCCAATAGCCTGAAAGAAAATTTATCAACTATTTTAGTATTTTGCATTAACCAACCTGTGTGCTTGGTACTTGCCAGCAACACAAATATCCTTGTTACAATAGAAAAAAGTCAACATTTATACTTTTTCAAAAAAATAACAATATGAAAAGCACATATTGCAAAAGAGAATCATGATAAACATATCCTAAGCATACTATACATGTAAATAAGAGTCACAACAAAAAGAAATTCCTCTTTGTTTAATAATATAGAAGTGGAATGATGAAAACTTTTCCACAAGAAATTGTGCCAAATCATTCTAAAAAATATTAAAAAAACATAACAGATGCTGCCATGAGAGGTTAGCTGAAACTAAACCTGAAATTGCAGGATAAGATATCACAGATCTGGAATCTTCAGATAAATGAGACAAGAAGTTGTGAGGCACATCGTGAAACAGCAAGATTCTAGGGTTTAACTTAGTAAAAGAGAACAAATTGCTAAAAGTAGCATAGTCTTGTCATATTCTCTCTTCATGTAGATTAGAATTATTTCTCAGTCACAAATTAGATGGCTACTTTCTCATAGCAAGAGCATTAATTACATTACCATTAAAGTTGGCATTCGATAACTGGCATTTTAGCAACTCCCTCTCCTGCCTCAAGTTGTTTAGTTTACTACTACCCTAACCTTTGGATATGGAACATAGGATCATACCCTTAGCCCCATAAACAATGGATGGGGCATTTATCATAAAAAGTCAGTAAAACTAGGGGCAATATTTCATAGATAAGATGCCAATAACCAAAGACACTGAATGGTAAAAAAAAGATAAAATAACGATTACATAATTATCAATGAATATTTAATAACTCTGCATAATGTCAGATACAGAAGGATGTGCTGATGTATCCATTAGCTAATTGATAAAAAGAAATTATTGATCACTTTACATGATAGAAGCCTTGGAGTCAAATTATTGTATGAGGCATACGATGTTCTACTTAAAAGGTTGGACCCAGGAAGCGAAAAGCAAAACTAGCAATTACGAGTGATGCAGCAGAGGAGTTAATGGGCATGTCTCCTATTATGGTCCCATAAAAATGATTTGGTTTTAGCTAAAAATGGTAAGTAAGGATTGTGAGAGCAAGGAAAAATGGAGAAGATATTAATGAAACAAGGAGTTTATCAAAAGAACGATTATGATTAAAAAGATAAGCCATATACATATGAAATTTTGCATAGTCAAAAGTGTATAAAGGGTATGTAAATGGTAAGTCAAAAAAACAAAATTGTTTGTACAATCAAGATAGAAATAACATAGCCATTTATCATACTCAACAAGATAAGTGAAATTCTACAGATATAACTAATCATCCTTGCCCTGAGTTTTTTGGAAGATTCAAAAGGTAAATGAACTTTGAAGGCACCTTCTTAAACAAAAGCTAATTTGGAGGTTGTGTTAAAGGTTAATAAGTTAAATAAGAGGAGGGAAAATCAAGGTAGACGTGGGCAGGAATAGGAAAAAAATGGTCAAAAGACGCTCTACTCCAGAAGACTAGGGCTTCATTACGAACTAAAGGCAACGTAGCATCCATAAAATCAATTCTATATGATGAAATTAGTTAGTTGCCCATTTAGTGCTTAAATTTACTCAATGACCAGAACCTTACATGTGCAATGTACCTTAGAGACTGCACCTTGAGGGGGTTTGGAGTAGTAAATTGAGGGCTTGTGGCATCATGCTCTCTCATAAGAATAACAGACGTGCAGGGGCATTTTTGAAAACAAAAAAAGAAGCAAAGTTGAACTTATGGGTTAGAGTCGAACCCCTGGTGTTCACATTACATACAAGGATATATATACAACATAATCATTACAAAACCAAGCATCATTCCAATATTACTTATCAACCAAACCAAAAAGGGAAAAAAATGAGATGCTTCTTTTGGAGGAAAAAAAAAAGGAAAGACAACTAAAATTGATGGGTAGGAACTGTTCTAACTTCATGCAAGAAAGTGCTAGCATGACATAAGCATGATGTTAAAGAAATAGATGTCAGTTTAGATAAAACAAGGTAAGCATGGCGCCAATTTTTGAAGACATTACAATTGCGTATGCATATAATGCACAGATGTCTCTATGTTATGATTTCTTTAAGAGAAAAAAAAGGAATAATGTTGACACCATTACCTATGCTTTCACATTATGCATTATTCTATTGCCTCACCTCGCATCTTACAGTCTCATGCTTAGATAACAAGCACTTATTTGATCCTTGGTCATATGTTAAGGCTAATAAGAATGCAATAGAATACAATAAAACTCCGCCAAGGCCGGTCATAAGCCCGGACAAAGGAAGAGGGTTGCGTTAGGTAGCTGACAGCTAGCATAAAATTTCGTTAGATCCTTTAAAAATGAATCTACTAAAGTAGATTCATGTAGCCGACCTCATGTAGTTGGAAAAAGGCTTAGATGAGTTGAGTTGTGTAGGCCTATGAAACATTGAATATAACTCTCCACTCTCCTTGTTATAATCAGTAGTTAGCATTGACTCAGATTATTAAGTAATCATAGTAACGAGGCAAAACTCTGATTGGACCTATCATTATGCTGCATAGTTCAGTTAAGTTGTGAAGACATGAGAATAACTTAAGAAGTGTCTTGTATTCCATTTCTTTCTTTGTGGTCTGGAGAGGAATGATCTGTTTTGGGTGCATGAGCTAATGGGAATTTTGACCTTTGAGGTGTTTCTTGTTTTCTTCTTCTTCGTGGTCCAACTAAGAAGTTTTATGTTAAATAAAGGAAACATTCTTAGAAACACCTACAGGGGATTGAAACAAAAAGATTACAGTTACAACCTTCCTTAAAGCCTCAGAAAGAAAGATGCAAGGAGCAAAATGGCAAAGCAATGGACAACGAGAACCAGGAGTACAAGCCATATTGCATTGGTGAAATATAGGGAAGCAGGATCTGAATGATTGAGGAACATGAAGACATAGGTGAGACACTCACCACAGGGAAAAAGTGACCTTCATAAAACAATAGCAATTGCAGACTGTTGTAATATACCAGCTTTTCTTCAAACCTGACATTCTTCTATGCCTCAACACCTAGGAATGAACAATCCCAGATTCTTCTATGTCTCAACACTTAGGAATGAACAATCCCAGACACATATGCGGTGGAACTAAGATTGGCACACTCTTGAAGTGCTTATACGCTACAACCAAAAGATGATTTAGGCTATAAAACTCCATGTTAACCAATTAGCTTCTTAGACTTTAAATTTATGTGAGAGCCAACCATTAGTTTTTAAACCAGTGCCCGGCCCCCTACCTAGTACATAGAGTGATTGTTTCTATTTATGGATGATAAATAAAAAAATAAAGCGAGCAGGGCCACGAAAAAAAGAGAGAGAAAAATCTAGGATCCTAATGCCAGGGCCCTGCATTGTTCAGTGTTTGATTTTTTATTTTTTTTTTGGCAGTCTGCTCATTGATGAATTTATAATCTTGCGACTACTAACATCGATAAGTAGAATTAAGTAATGGTTACGAACACCGGAAAAGTCCAATATCCATGGAATTATATTGTAAACAAAGAAAAGCTAGGATATCTAATCAGAGAGATCAGTAGTTTCTAAAGTCTGCAAATATCGTCATTGCAAAACAAAATTATGGTTTTTCAACCCAGCACTAATCCCCAAACCCACTACGATCCAATCAACAACAGCCCAATTAAAGAAATTTCTTCCAAAAAGAACGAATAGAGACAACGGATCTAACGAGTCCTCGTACCCATTCACTGATTTATGAACCGCACTACCCCAGTTCCTGATCGCGGAGAAGAATCCACTGCTTCCCGGTTTCTCATCCCGCGAGCCCATCTCCAAAACCCTGATTCAAAGATCAAAGAAACAGAATCCAAGAAGTGATGCTCGAAAACTGCCGATTATCCACAGCGAACGGACCTCCGACGCGGAGCTCTGATCGCCCGATCCCGTTTGATCGATGAAAGAACAGAGGCGAGGGCAGCAAGAGGAAAAAAAATAAAAAAAGGAGACGGCGGCCTTTCGACAGAGAAGTTCGATGGTGTAAGGAAAAGCTTTGGCGCGTCCGGCAAGGGAAATCCCAATGGCGTATGGAAGATGTGGAAGAGAAGGGAACGGCAAATTGACGGAGTTAAGCAACCGTTGATCCGAGAACCTTTTTCGTCAGGAATGATATACGTGTGCTGGCTGGTGATTAAAGTTCCTAAGAATACATGATCAATGTGAAATCTTAAATAATCATAATCAGTCATGAAATATCTAAATCAGCGTTTGATTAACTAATCTCTCTTTATTTGAAATAAAAAACAGCCATCCATATATATCATCATTTCATATTATTTATTATATAATATTTTTAATTATATATATATATATATATATATATATATATATATATATATATATATATATATATATATATATATAATATATATATATATATATATATATATATATATTATATATATTACACTATTATAAAATAATTTTATAAATTAAGTTGTAAGCAGTTTTAGATATTCGATCATTGGGTTAAATAATGATTTAAGAAAAAATGAGACGATTTGAAATCAATTCCATTACATGTAGAATTACTTAGATGCCACCCTTTTATTTGATTATCAGTGATCTAAATGGATTTTTTCGCACCAAATACCACCCTACGTTGCCGTGATTAGCCCTTAAAAGCTTTCACATGAACTGTATGATCTGAGTTCCGGAGTCTTGATCACGTGAGACCTAAAATTACGTGCGTTAGACTTGGCTAGGTTGGAAAAGAGCAACGGATTAACATCATCGCTCTCTTTTAAGCTGGCAGACACCTTAGCACGTTCTTATATTATTTCCTAATGAATTGCTGCCTTAAAAATTTTATACAATTTTCTTTTCATTTTAATTGCCCTTTGACTCCAGTGTCGATCCATCAATCCATCCTCGTCTTTTTAATAGAAAGCTGGGAATATGATCATAAAGTCTATCTCTTATGATTCATTGCAGTTGACAACGGGCCTTCGTCTGCTACCTTATCAGCTGAAAGACGCTGTAAAGTTGAAATAAAGAATTACCAAGGATAAAGGGATGGTAATGCTGATGTTCATCTGCCAAAAGAAATAAGATGGTAATGCTAATGTTCATCTACCAAAAGAAATAAGATGTATGACGAAAAGTATATTGAACATCCTTAGGATGCAAGAGAGAGAGAGAGAGAAAGCATTACTACGGAAGCATGTGAATTAGTCTTATTTAATATGTTGATTAGGTAGTGACCAACGGTTAAGGTTGTGATTAATGATCGAAGGACAATAGCTATATTACTGAGCTTCATGTCCAAGTCGTGAGATAGTCATGGCAACATTGGTATTACTCACCAGATGGGTTCAATGGAAAATGATGATGAGTCACCTTCTTCAAACGTCGGAGAAGACGGACGTCCTTCTTCTCGGACCCCTGCAAGAAAAGTTCCCGGAGACCGGTTGTTCCGGTGGGGACCCTCCGACGCTCAAGTCAGTCACTTGGGATCAGACAAGAACCGCTCAGCAGAAAGGAGCTGAGACATTTAGGGTTTTGCTAGGAGGAAGAAAGCTAGAAAACTAGAGTTCGAATCCCTACTCACAGTGCGGGCGCATACTTTTATACCTGTCCGAATATTCCATCTTACTGTTTCGGAAGATCACCATCGTACCATCACTGTACGTGCCGGAGGCGTCCCGCGCTTCCTGTCAACATGATATCACACGTGTCTAACAGCCGCGGTTGTGTTTGGTGCGCGCTGTTGCTTGATATGACCGCGCACAGTTGCAAGTGGTAGCGAATCGTACACCGTAACGGAGCACGGTCATGCACAGGAACATGCAGTGCGCCATACGCCGTTATGAGGCATGGCCCTCCGTAATGGGGCGCAATCACGGGCGTACGGAGAATCATGTGAGCGCGCCATGTGGCCCAGAGCTGTCATTTGGTTTGAAGATTGAACTGCATGTTGATCGCTGATGATACCCACGTACCCCGAGACCGGAAGGGGGTCACGGGGTAGAGATATGGTGGTCCCATCCCGAGATCGAAAGGGGTCCCGGGAGTGGGGTGATGCTGGTGCACCCCGAGACCGGAGGGGTCTCGGGGTCGAGATATGATGATCCCACCCCGAGACCGGAAGGGGTCCCGGGGGTGGGATGATGCCGGTGCACCCCGAGACAGAGGGGGTCTCGGGGTCAAGAGATGATGATCCCACCCCGAGATCGGAAGGGGTCCCGGGGGTGGGATGATGCCGGTTAACCCGAGACCGGAGGGGGTCTCGGGGTCGAGAGATGATGATCCAACCCCGAGACCGGAAGGGGTCCCGGGGGTGGGATGATGCTGGTGCACCCCGAGACCGGAGGGGGTCTCAGGGTCGAGAGATGACGATCCCACCCCGAGATCGAAAGGGGTCCCGGGGGTGGAATGATGCCGATGCACCCTGAGATCGGAGGGGTCTCGAGATCGAGATGATGATGATCCCACCCCGAGACCGGAAGGGGTCCCGGGGGTGGGATGATGCCGGTGCACCCCGAGACCGGAGGGGGTCTCGGGATCGAGAGATGATGATCCCACCCTGAGACCAGAAGGTGTCCCGGGGGTGGGATGATGCTGGTGCACCCCGAGACCGAAGGGGGTATCGGGGTCGAGAGATGATGATCCCACCCCGAGACCGGAAGGGGTCCCGGGGGTGGGATGATGCTGGTGCACCTCGAGACCGGAGGGGGTCTCGGGGTCAAGATGATGACGATCCCACCTCAAGATCGGAAGGGGTCCCGGGGATGGGATGATGCCGGTGCACCCCGAGACCGGAGGGGTCTCGGGGTTGAGATGATGATGATCCCACCCCGAGACCGGAAGGGGTCCCAGGGATGGGATAATGCCGGTGCATCCCGAGACCGGAGGGGGTCTCGGGGTCGAGAGATGATGATCCCACCCCGAGACCGGAAGGGGTCCCGGGGGTGGGATGATGCTGGTGCACCCCGAGACCAGAGGGGGTCTCGGGTCGAGAGATGACGATCCCACCCCGAGACCGAAAGGGTCCCGGGGGTGGGATGATGCTGGTGCACCCCAAGACCGAAGGGGGTCTCGGGGTTGAGAGATGACGATCCCACCCCGATACCGAAAGGGGTCCCGGGGTGGAATGATGCTGGTGCACCCCGAGACCGGAGGGGGTCTCGGGGTCGAGAGATGATGATCCCACCCCGAGACCGAAAGGGGTCCCGGGGGTGGGATGATGCTGGTGCACCCCGAGACCGAAGGGGGTCTCGGGGTCGGAGCTGTCGGCCTTGGAGCTGTCGGCTTTGGAGCTGTTGGCCTTGGAGCTGTCGGTCTCGGAGCTGTCGGCCTCGGAGCTATCGACCTTGGTTGTGCATGGCTTTTGAGGCCACAAATGCTACCGTGGCCGAAAGGCCCTTTGGAGGCCAAAAGGGGGCTCTCTCGGTTTCCTTCACGGTTCTCTAACGGCGTTGGATCAGCCACATCAGATGCCCCCTCACCCCTGAGACGAAGCGGGTCCACCCCAGCAAGGCGAAAGGGGTGTTACCTCCCAAGTGGCTGATCCTCGCCTGATGCAGGGCTTCATGCCTGGCTGGTGCAGGGCTTTATCCGTCGATGGGTGTCGGGCTTCATGCCTGGCTAGTGCAGGGCTTTAGGTGCCGACGGGTGTCGGGCTTCATGCCTGGCTGGTGCAGGGCTTTAGGTGCCGACGGGTGTCGGGCTTCATGCCTGGCTGGTGCAGGGCTTTATCCGCCGATGGGTGTCGGGCTTCATGCCTGGCTGGTGCAGGGCTTTAGATGCTGACGGGTGTCGAGATTCATGCCTGGCTGGTGCAGGGCTTCATCCTTCGACGGGTGTCAGGCTTCATGCTTGGCTGGTGCAGGGCTTTAGGTGCCGACGGGTGTTGGGCTTCATGCCTGGCTGGTGCAGGGCTTTAGGTGCCGACGGGTGTCGGGCTTCATGCCTGGCTGGTGCAGGGCTTTATCCGCCGATGGGTGTCGGGCTTCATGCCTGGCTGGTGCAAGGCTTTAGGTGCCGACGAGTGTCGGGCTTCATGCTTGGCTGGTGCAGGGCTTTAGGTGCCGATGGGTGCCGGGCTTCATGCCTGGCTGGTGTAGGGCTTTATCCGCCGATGGGTGTCGGGCTTCATGCCTGGTTGGTGCAGGGCTTTAGGTGCCGACGGGTGTCGGGCTTCATGCCTGGCTGGTGCAGGGCTTTAGGTGCCGACGGGTGTCGAGCTTCATGCCTGGCTGGTGTAGGGCTTCATCCGCTGACGGGTGTCGGGCTTCATGCCTGGCTGGTGCAGGGCTTTATCTGCCGATGTGTGTCGGGCTTCATGTCTGGCTGGTGCAGGGCTTTAGGTGCCGACGGGTGTCGGGCTTCATGCCTGGCTGGTGCAGGGCTTTATCCGCCGGTGGGTGTCGGGCTTCATGCCTAGCTAGTGCAGGGCTTTAGGTGCCGACGGGTGTCAGGCTTCATGCCTGGCTGGTGCAGGGCTTTAGGTGCCGACGGGTGTCGGGCTTCATGCCTAGATGGTATAGGGCTTTAGGTGCCGGCGCTCGGGGCCGGCCGGGGCCGTCCCTGCTGGACCCGGGCTTTTGTTGCTGAGAGCCGGTGGTGCACCACTCTGCCAGTGGTACACTGGGCTTCATACCTGGCTGGCCCAGGGCTTTTGTGCCGGTGCTCGGGGCCGGCCGGGGCCGTCCCTGCTGGACCCGAGCTTTTGTTGCTGAGGAAAAGTTAAGGACATTGAGTGCCTTTTGAACCCCGAAGGGTGACCTGAGAGTTGAGAGTCGTCAGGAGCCTTTTTAACCCCGAAGGGCGATCTGAGAGTTGAGAGTCATCAGGAGCCTTTTTAACCCCGAAGGGCGACCTGAGAGTTGAAAGTCATCAGGAGCCTTTTTAACCCCGAAGGGCGACCTGAGAGTTGAAAGTCGTCAGGAGCCTTTTTAACCCCGAAGGGCGACCTGAGAGTTAAAAGTCGTTAGGAGCCTTTTTAACCCCGAAGGGAGACCTAAGAGTTGAAAGTCGTCAGGAGCCTTCTTAACCCCGAAGGGCGACCTGAGAGTTGAAAGTCATCAGGAGCCTTTTAACCCCAAAGGACGACCTAAGAGTTGAAAGTCATTAGGAGCCTTTTTAACCCCGAAGGGCGACCTGAGAGTTGAAAGTCATCAGGAGCCTTTTTAACCGAGCTAGCCTCGGGCTTTAGCGCCGATGGTACATCGGGTTTTGAGTGCCGACCAGAGTCGGGCTTTTTGGATCCGATGGTACATCGGTCTTCGATGCCAATGGTTCATTGGGCTTCTGGGATGCCAACGCGAGGTTGGTCTTCCCTGCATGACATTTTTAAGTATCAATAAATAGAAATTGTCTTAGGTGCAGCGTACTTAGCTCTTGTAGCACCCCATATTTTTCCTTTTGTGGAGTTAAGCACTTCTGCCCGCTGGTGGTCTGCCCCCCAGGAAGTCATGTTGGGACGGAGCCTGGAGTTGGTTGATGACCAGCTCCTCTCCGAAATGAAGTTGGGGACCCATCTTCGAAGTGTAGTGAAGACAGAGATGGGATCCAGATCCGGGGACGCTGGAGCGGAGCCACGGACGAGGGTCGGAGTCGGACTCGGGAGCCAGAGGTCGCCGAGGGAAGCCCAGGCAGCTAGCGGCCGTTGAAGACGAACGACCGGGAGAGTTCGCTGAAGACGGACGGCTAGAAGAGAGGATGTTGCTGGGAGTTACAGGATTCGGGCAGCCTCCACATTGGTCCAAGGCAAGGGGCCCTCTAGCTTCCATGGTCTCTCTCTCCTTCCGCTGAGCTGACGACTTGCACCCCAGGAAACTACATTGATTGAAGGCAGGGGGCACCAGTGCTGAAATCCGAGGGCAGGCTCTTGCTGGCTAACGAGCCTGAGCCTTAAATTGCCGATGAGCTCTAGAGAAATATGACAGTGGTGATTCTCTCGCTGGGAAGATCTCTCACTGGATGGATGGTGGATGGCTTGAGCAACAACTAAAGAAGCAGCATGGGCTCTTGTTTGTTGCTGTGAGGCCACACAATATTGCTTCCGTAGCTTTTGGGTAGCTGCCATTGATGTTTGGACTTGCAGAGTAAGGGTGGCATGATGCTCTGCCTGAATGGCCCGAGATAGTGGTGACGATGAGGCAGAGAGCCAGCCTCTTGTCGGTCAGCTCATTGAGGGTGCCCCCCTAGCGTTACTGGCGGAAGCTCCATGGGTCTTTGTCATCACCATATTTTTATCCACCATTATTGTCGTAGAGGGAGTGAGAGCTTGTAGCTTAGTGTCACAGAACTCTGCCTTCTCCCCCTTCCTGGCATGCCAATCTGATGACGCCAAGTCACCTTCTTCAAACGTCGGGGAAGATGGACGTCCTTCTCCTCGGACCCCTGCAAGAAAAGTCCCTGGAGACCGGTTGTTCCAGTGGGGACCCTCCAACGCTCAAGTCAGACACTTGGGATCGGACAAGAACCGCTCAACGGAAAGGAGCTGAGACAGTTAGGGTTTTGCTAGGAGGAAGAAAGCTAGAAAACCAGAGTTCGGATCCCTACTCACAATGCGGGCATGTGCTTTTATACCTGTCCGAATATCCCATCTTACTGTTTTGGAAGATCGCCGTTGTACCATCACTGTGCGTGCCGGAGGTATCCCGCGCTACCTGTCAACATGATATCACACGTGTCTAACAGCCGCGGTTGTATTTGGTGCACGCTGTTGCTTGATATGACTACGCACAGTTGCAAGTGGTAACGAATCGTACACCATAACGGAGCACGGTCACGCACAGGAACATGCAGTGCACCATACGCCGTTATGAGGCATGGCCCTCCGTAACGGGGCGCAATCACGGGCGTATGAAGAATCACGTGGGCGCGCCATGTGGCTCGAAGCTGTCATTTGGTTTGAAGATTGAACTGCATGCTAATCGCTAATGATACCCATGTACCCCGAGACCAGAGGGGGTCTCAGGGTAGAGATATGGTGGTCCCACCCCGAGACCAGAAGGGGTCCCGGGAGTGGGGTGATGCTGGTGCACTCCGAGACCAGAGGGGGTCTCGGGGTCGAGAGATGATGATCCCATCACGAGACCGGAAGGGTCCCGGGGGTAGAATGATGCCGGTGCACCCCGAGACCGGAGGGGGTCTCGGGTCGAGAGATGATGATCCCACCCCGAGATCGGAAGGGGTCCCGGGGGTGGGATGATGCCGGTGCACCCCGAGACCGGAGGGGGTCTCGGGGTCGAGAGATGATGATCCCACCCCGAGACCAGAAGGGGTCCCGGGGGTGGGATGATGCTGGTGCACCCCGAGACCGAAGGGGGTCTCGGGGTTGAGAGATGACGATCCCACCCTGAGATCGGAAGGGGTCCCGGGGGTGGGATGATGCCGGTGCACCCCGAGACCGGAGGGTCTCGGGGTCGAGATGATGATGATCCCACCCCAAGACCGGAAGGGGTCCCGGGGGTGTGATGATGCCGATGCACCCCGAGACCGGAGGGGGTCTCGGGGTCGAGAGATGATGATCCCACCCCGAGACCGGAAGGTGTTCCAGGGGTGGGATGACGCTGGTGCACCCCGAGACCGGAGGGGGTCTCGGGGTTGAGAGATGATGATCCCACCACGAGACCAGAAGGGGTCCCGGGGGTGGGATGACGCCGGTGCACCCCGAGACCAAAGGGGGTCTCGTGGTCAAGAGATGATGATCCCAACCCGAGACCAGAAGGGGTCCCGAGGGTGGGATGATGCTGGTGCACTCCGAGACCGAAGGGGGTCTCGGGGTCGAGATGATGACGATCCCACCCCGAGATCGGAAGGGGTCCCGAGGGTGGGATGATACCAGTGCACCCCGAGACCGGAGGGGTCTCAGGGTCGAGATGATGATGATCCCACCCCGAGACCGGAAGGGGTCCCAGGGATGGGATGACGCCGGTGCACCCCGAGATCGGAGGAGGTCTCAGGGTCGAGAGATGATGATCCCACCCCGAGACCGGAAGGGGTCCCGGGGGTGGAATGATGCTGGTGCACCTCGAGATCGAAGGGGTCTCGGGGTCGAGAGATGATGATCCCACCCCGAGACCGAAAGGGGTCCCGGGGTGGGATGATGCTGGTGCACCCCGAGACCGGAGCGGGTCTCTGGGTCGAGAGATGACGATCCCATCCCAAGACCGAAAGGGGTCTCGGGGTGGGATGATGCTGGTGCACCCCGAGACCGAAGGGGGTCTCGGGGTCGAGAGATGACAATCCCACCCCGAGACCGAAAGGGGTCCCGGGGGTGGGATGATGCTGGTGCACCCCGAGACCGAAGGGAGTCTCGGGGTCGGAGCTGTCGGCCTTGGAGCTATCGGCCTTGGAGCTGTCAGCCTCGGAGCTGTCAGCATTGGAGCTGTCGGCCTCGTAGCTGTCGGCCTCGGAGCTGTCGGCCTTGGGTGTGCGTGGCTTTTGAGGCCATAAACGCTACCGTGGCCGAAGGGCCCTTTGGAGGCCAAAAGGGGGGCTCTGTCGGTTTCCTTCATGGTTCTCTAACGGCATTGGATCAGCCACATCAGATGTCCCCTCGCCCCTGAGACGAAGCGGGTCTACCCCAGCAAGGCAAAAGGGGCGTTACCTCCCAAGTGGCTGATCCTCGCCTGATGCTAGGCTTCATGCCTGGCTGGTGCAGGGCTTTATCCGTCGACGAGTATCGGGCTTCATGCCTGGCTGGTGCAGGGCTTTAGGTGCCGACGGGTGTCGAGCTTCATGCCTGGCTGGTGCAGGGCTTTAGGTGCCGACGGATGTTGGGCTTCATGCCTAGCTGGTGCAGGGCTTCATGCCTGGCTGGTACAGGGCCTTATCCATCGACGGCTGTTAGGCTTCATGCCTGGCTGGTGCAGGGCTTTAGGTGCCGATTGGTGTCGGGCTTCATGCCTGGCTGGTGCAGGGCTTCATCTGCCGACGGGTGTCGGGCTTCATGCCTGGCTGGTGCAGGGCTTTAGGTGCCGATGGGTATCAGGCTTCATGCCTGGCTAGTGCAGGGCTTCATCCGTCGACGGGTGTCGGGCTTCATGCCTGGATGGTGCAGGGCTTTATCCGTCGACGGGTGTCGGGCTTCATGGCTTGCTGGTGCAGGGCTTTAGGTACCGACGGGTGTCGGGCTTCATGCCTGGCTGGTGCAGGGCTTTAGGTGCCGATGGGTGTCAGGCTTCATGCCTGGCTGGTGCAGGGCTTTTTCCGCCGACTGGTGTCGGGCTTCATGCCTGGCTGGTGTAGGGCTTTAGGTGCCGATGGGTGTCGGGCTTCATGCCTGGCTAGTGCAGGGCTTTAGGTGCCGACGGGTGTTGGGCTTCATGCCTGGCTGGTGTAGGGCTTTAGGTGCCGACGGGTGTCGGGCTTCATGCCTGGCTGGTGCAGGGCTTCATCCGTCGATGGGTATCAGGCTTTATGCCTGGCTGGTGCAGGGCTTTAGGTGCCGATGGGTGTCGGGCTTCATGCCTGGCTGGTGCAGGGCTTCATCCATTGACGGGTGTCGGGCTTCATGCCTAGCTGGTGTAGGGCTTTAGGTGCCGACGGGTGTCGGGCTTCATGCCTGGCTGGTGTAGGGCTTTAGGTGTCGACGAGTGTCGGGCTTCATGCCTGGCTGGTGTAGGGCTTTATCCGCCGACGGGTGTCGGGCTTCATGCCTGGCTGGTGCAGGGCTTTAGGTGCCAACGGGTGTCGGGCTTCATGCTTGGTTGGTGCAGGGCTTTAGGTGCCGACGGATGTCGAGCTTCATGCTGGCTGGTGCAGAGCTTTAGGTGCCGACGCTCGGGGCCGGTCGGAGCCATCCTTGCTGGACCCAGGCTTTTGTTGCTGGGAGCCGGTGGTGCACCGCTCTGCCAGTGGTACACTGGGCTTCATGCCTGGCTGGCCCAGGGCTTTTGTGCCGATGCTCGGGGCCGGCCGGGGCCATCCCTGCTGGACCCGGGCTTTTGTTGCTGAGGCAAAGTTGAGGATGTTGAGTACCGGCGACCTGAGAGTTGAGAGTTTTCAGGAGCCTTTTTAACCCCGAAGGGTGACCTAAGAGTTGAGAGTCATCAGGAGCCTTTTTAACCCCGAAGGGCGACCTGAGAGTTGAAAGTCATTAGGAGCCTTTTTAACCCCGAAGGGCGACCTGAGAGTTGAAAGTCATCAGGAGCCTTTTTAACCCCGAAGGGCGATCTGAGAGTTGAAAGTCATCAGGAGCCTTTTTAACCCCGAAGGGCGACCTGAGAGTTGAAAGTCATCAGGAGCCTTTTTAACCCCGAAGGGCAACCTGAGAGTTGAAAGTCATCAGGAGCCTTTTTAACTCGGAAGGGCGACCTGAGAGTTGAAAGTCGTCAGGAGCCTTTTTAACCCCGAAGGGCGACCTGAGAGTTGAAAGTCATCAGGAGCCTTTTTAACCCCGAAGGGCGACCTGAGAGTTGAAAGTCATCAGGAGCCTTTTTAACCCCGAAGGGCGACCTGAGAGTTGAAAGTCATCAGGAACCTTTTTAACCCGAAGGGCAACCTGAGAGTTGAAAGTCATCAGAAGCCTTTTTAACCCCGAAGGGCGACCTGAGAGTTGAAAGTCCTCAGGAGCCTTTTTAACCCCGAAGGGCGACCTGAGAGTTGAAAGTCGTCAAGAGCCTTTTTAACCCCGAAGGGCGACCTGAGAGTTGAAAGTCATCAGGAGCCTTTTAACCCCGAAGGGCGATATGAGAGTTGAAAGTCCTCATGAGCCTTTTTAACCCCGAAGGGTGACCTGAGAGTTGAAAGTCATCAGGAGCCTTTTTAACCCCGAAGGGCAACCTGAGAGTTAAAAGTCATCAGGAGCCTTTTTAACCCCGAAGGACGACCTGAGAGTTGAAAGTCGTCAGGAGCCTTTTTAACCCCGAAGGGCGACCTGAGAGTTGAAAGTCATCAAGAGCCTTTTTAACCCCGAAGGGCGACCTGAGAGTTGAAATTCGTTAGGAGCCTTTTTAACCCCGAAGGGCGACCTGAGAGTTGAAAGTCGTCAGGAGCCTTTTAACCTCGAAGGGCGACATGAGAGTTAAAAGTTATCAGGAGCCTTTTTAACCCTGAAGGGCAACTTGAGAGTTGAAAGTCGTTAGGAGCCTTTTTAACCTCGAAGGGCGACCTGAGAGTTGAAAGTCATCAGGAGCCTTTTTAACCCCGAAGGGCGACATGAGAGTTGAAAGTCATCAGGAGCCTTTTTAACCGAGCTGGCCTCGGGCTTTAGCGCCGATGGTACATCGGGTTTTGAGTGCCGATCGGAGTGGAGCTTTTTGGATCCGATGGTACACCGGTCTTCGGTGCCAATGGTACATTGGGCTTCTAGGATGGCAACGCGAGGTTGGTCTTCCCTGCATGACATTTTTAAGTATCAATGAATGGAAATTATCTTAGGTGCAGCGTACTTAGCCCTTGTAGCACCCCCTGTTTTTCCTTTTGTGGATTTAAGCACTTCTGCCCGCTGGTGGTCTGCCCCCCAGGAAGTCATGTTAGGACGGAGCCTGGAGTTGGTTGATGACAAGCTCCTCTCCGAAATGAAGTTGGGGACCCATCTTCGAAGTGTAGTGAAGACAGAGATGGGATCCAGAGCCGGGGACGCTGGAGCGGAGCCACGGACGAGGGTCGGAGTCGGACTCGGGAGCCAGAGGTCGCCGAGGGAAGCCCAGGCAGCTAGCGGCCGTTGAAGACGAACGACCGGGAGAGTTCGCTGAAGACGGACGGCTAGAAGAGAGGATGTTGCTGGGAGTTACAGGATTCGGGCAGCCTCCACATTGGTCCAAGGCAAGGGGCCCTCTAGCTTCCATGGTCTCTCTCTCCTTCCGCTGAGCTGACGACTTGCACCCCAGGAAACTACATTGATTGAAGGCAGGGGGCACCAGTGCTGAAATCCGAGGGCAGGCTCTTGCTGGCTAACGAGCCTGAGCCTTAAATTGCCGATGAGCTCTAGAGAAATATGACAGTGGTGATTCTCTCGCTGGGAAGATCTCTCACTGGATGGATGGTGGATGGCTTGAGCGACAACTAAAGAAGCAGCATGGGCTCTTGTTTGTTACTGTGAGGCCACGAAATATAACTCCCGTAGCTTTTGGGCAGCTACCATTGATGTTTGGACTTGCAGAGTAAGGGTGGCATGATGCTCTGCCTGAATGGCCCGAGATAGTGGTGACGATGGGGCAGAGAGCCAGCCTCTTGTCGGTTAGCTCGTTGAGGGTGCCCCCCCAGTGTTACTGGCGAAAGCTCCATGGGTCTTTGTCATCACCATATTTTTATCCACCATTATTGTCATAGAGGGAGTGAGAGCTTGTAGCTTAGTGTCACAGAACTCTGCCTTCTCCCCCTTCCTGGCATGCCAATCTGATGACGCCAAGTCACCTTCTTCAAACGTCGGGGAAGACGGATGTCCTTCTCCTCGGACCCCTGCAAGAAAAGTCCCCGGAGACCGGTTGTTCTGGTGGGGACCCTCCGACGCTCAAGTCAGTCACTTGGGATCAGACAAGAACCGCTCAGCAGAAAGGAGCTGAGACAGTTAGGGTTTTGCTAGGAGGAAGAAAGCTAGAAAACTAGAGTTCGGATCCCTACTCACAGTGCGGGCGCGTGCTTTTATACCTGTCCGAATATCCCATCTTACTGTTTCGGAAGATCGCCGTCGTACCATCACTGTACGTGCCGGAGGCATCCCGCGCTACTTGTCAATATGATATCACACGTGTCTAACAGCCGCGGTTGTATTTGGTGTGTGCCGTTGCTTGATATGACCGCGCACAGTTGCAAGTGGTAGCGAATTGTACACCGTAACGGAGCATGGTCATGCACAGGAACATGCAGTGCGCCATACGCCGTTATGAGGCATGGCCCTCCGTAATGGGGCGCAATCACGGGCGTACGGAGAATCACGTGAGCGCGCCATATGGCCCGGAGCTATCATTTGGTTTGAAGATTGAACTACGTGCTGATCGCTGATGATACCCACGTACCCCGAGACCAGAGGGGGGTCTTGGGGTAGAGATATGGTGGTCCCACCCCGAGACCGGAAGGGGTCCCAGGAGTAGGGTGATGCTGGTGCACCCTGGGACCGGAGGGGGTCTCGGGTCAAGAGATGATGATCCCACCCCGAGACCGAAAGGGGTTCCGGGGGTGGGTTGATGCCGATGCACCCCGAGACCAGAGGGGGTCTCGGGGTCGAGAGATGATGATTCCACCCCGAGATCGGAAGGGGTCCCGGGGGTGGGATGATGCCGGTGCAC
This sequence comes from Calamus simplicifolius, assembly GCA_900491605.1. Taxonomy (NCBI): domain Eukaryota; kingdom Viridiplantae; phylum Streptophyta; class Magnoliopsida; order Arecales; family Arecaceae; genus Calamus; species Calamus simplicifolius. The sequence goes on along the minus strand of UESW01004554.1, from coordinate 15,627 downwards.
CCCAAGACCGGAGGGGGTCTTGGGGTCGAGAGATGATGATCCCACCTCGAGACCGGAAGGGGTCCCTGGGGTGGGATGATGCTGGTGCACCCCGAGACCGGAGGGGGTCTCGGGGTCGAGAGATGACGATCCCACCCGAGATCGGATGGGTCCCGGGAGTGGGATGATGCCGGTGCACCCTGAGACTGGAGGGGTCTTGGGGTCGAGATGATGATGATCCCACCCGAGACCGGAAGGTATCCCGGGGGTGGGATGATGCCGGTGCACCCCGAGACCGGAGGGGGTCTCGGGATCGAGAGATGATGATCCCACCATGAGACCGGAAGGGGTCCCGGGGGTGGGATGACGCAGTGCACCCCGAGACTGGAGGGGGTCTCGGGGTCGAGAGATGATGATCCCATCCCAAGACCGGAAGGGGTCCCAGGGGTGGGATGATGCTGGTGCACCCTGAGACCGGAGGGGTCTCGGGGTCGAGATGATGACGATCCCACCCCGAGATCGGAAGGAGTCCGGGGGTGGGATGATGCCGGTGTACCCCGAGACCGGAGGGGTCTCGGGGTCAAGATGATGATGATCCCACCCCGAGACCGGAAGGGGTCCCGGGGATGGGATGATGTCGGTGCACCCCGAGACCGAAGGGGGTCTTGGGGTCGAGAGATGACGATCCCACCCTGAGACCGAAAGGGGTCCCGGGGGTGGGATGATGCTGGTGCACCTCGAGACCGGAGGAGGTCTCGGGTCGAGAGATGACGATCCCACCCCGAGACCGAAAGGGGTCCCGGGGGTGGGATGATGCTGGTGCACCCGAGACTGGAGGGGGTCTTGGGGTCGAGAGATGACGATCCCACCCCGAGACGAAAGGGGTCCCGGGGTGGGATGATGCTGATGCACCCCGAGACCGGAGGGGGTCTCGGGGTCGGAGCTGTCGGCCTTGGAGCTGTCGGCTTCGGAGCTGTCGGCCTCAGAGCTATCGGTGTCGGCCTCGGAGCTGTCGGCCTTGGAGCTGTCGGCCTTGGGTGTGCATGCTTTTGAGGCCATAAACGCTACCGTGGCCGAAGGGCCCTTTGGAGGCCAAAAGGGGGGCTCTATCGGTTTCCTTCACGGTTCTCTAACGGCGTTGGATCAGCCACATCAGAAAATTAGTTCGATGGGTTTTTTTTTGTTATAGGTGGACGGTCACACTAGTCTAGAGTGAGTCAAGCCCGATATATCAGAGTACAAAATCTGAGTAAGAATCATGGGGCATGAGTCACCCGGCCTCCAGAACCAGGGATCGAAATGGTGGGCAACCTGAGCAGCAATTCAGTCAGCCGCTGAGTTTGCTTTCTTGTAAACATGCCAAATCTAGGCACTAGAAGCCTGATGGAGCATAGTCCTGATATCGCATATCAGAAGGTTGGTAGTCAAAGGATCGCCCGAGTCCTGTCAGAGCCAGCAAACAATAGTAATAGAGTCCCCCTCGATAATAAGGCTGTGAATGCCCAGACTGCGGATAGCATAGGATATGCTAGCCTACGTAACATATAACTCAGCTAGCAGCACTGAAAGGCCTAGAGAACCAACTTCACCAGCCATAAGCAACGACCCATCCGGGCTACGGATCATAAAAGCCAAACCAGCCAATCGACCTTGAACACTGCCATCAAAGTTGATTTTGACAGACCCTAGTGGGGGGGTTCCCAAGAAACCAAGACCGTACACTAGTTCACTACAGAGGTAGCAGGAAAATCCCAGAATCAAGGCTTGACTGGTGGAACATGTACTCAGATGAAAGGGATAGAGCTGTCCTAACAATCCTGTAGGGAGGGTCAACCATATATGTGAAAATATGCCGATTCTGAGACAGCCAAACCTGATGAGCAATGTAAGCACCAGTGGAGCACAATCTATGGGTGCCCCTACACATATCCTATCGGAGCCAGCTCAGAAAAGAACTGCGACATGGAGTACTGCTATCATCCCAAAAGTGATACCCTGCTATCTGCCATACTAATCTCACTCTGCCGTAAGTGAAGATAGCGTGATCGACAGTCTCCTCCTCAAGCCCACATAATGGACACATTGGCTGGATCGCCATGCCCCTACTCGAGAGCATGAAACAAGTAAAAAGGCAGTCCCAAGCCAGCTTTCAAATAAATAGCCGGACTTTATGGTGAATGGGAAGCTTCAAATCCAAGACACATCTAACATACGCTTAATCTGTGGCCTATATTCCTGCATAAGATCCCTGATCAGAGCACGAGTCATATAGGATCTCCTCCACAATCTGATGTCCAGGCATGGTCCGAAGTAAGAGGAATGAAAAGAATACAGCGGGAAAGCTCGGCACCAAAAAGAGTTGTGACAAGGGAGGTATGCCAGGCAGTGTGATCCTGAGCAATTAAGTCAGAGACTCTCATACCACTAGCAATATCAGTGCTAACAAAGGTAGGCCACCGGGACAAAGGAAGATCAGCCAGCTACGTATCCCTGAGCATATCAACAGAAGCTCTATCACCAATCATCCACGAGACACGAGAAAGCATAGCTGGAGCATGACGACACACCTCTTTCCAGAAGAAAGAGTAGCCTTGAGTAGACTGAGGAGGTGTTAAAGGGGTCCAGTCACCATATTTTGCATGCATGAATGAGCTCCAAAGACAATCAGGGTCAAGCAAGAATCTCGTCGCATGCCTAGCAGTCAATGCCTCCCTTCTCACAGTGAGAGACTAAATCCCAAGCCCTCCCTCCGAGATTGGCATACGTACTGAGTCCCATGCCAGAAGGTGGATCCCATGGCCATCCTGCATCGATCCTCAGAGGAAGTCTCTGAACCATCGCTCCATTCACTTCAAGCAAGTCATCAGAATGGCTGCATTAAATAGAATGTAGAGGGAAAGAGAAGTGAGCATTGAGCGAATAAGGGTAAGCCTAGCCATCATAGATAACCCTGTGACCTGCCACCCATCCAAACGATCATGGACACGGTGCTCAAGATCACTAAAATCAGAACTCCGCGGCCGTCTCCCCGTAATAGGAATACCCAGATAGGATAGCCGATCAGCCTAAGCAGAGATACCCAAAATCTGCATTATGGTCTCCCTCGAAGAAAGGTTGGTCTTCGGACTGAAGCTAATTATGGATTTGTCTAAATTAACTTTCTGTCCAGAAGTCCTGTAATAAGGCTGAATAACTGAAGCAAAAGCTGTAGCATTACTGATAATGGCCCTCCCCAAAAGGATACAATCATTAGCAAATAACAGATGAGATAGCGAGGGCCCTTGGGGCCCGCACTATATGAAGCTAAAGAGGAGGCCTGCTGAGTCTGATATAGAGCACTAGAAAGAGCATCAGCTGAGAGAATGAACAGGAAAGGGGAAAGGGGACATCCCTGCCTGAGACCCACAGCTGAATGGAAGTAGTCCGTCTGACCACCATTAATAATAATAGAGAAGGACGACCGATGAATGCAGGCCCTAATCCAAGCTACAAAGAGCTCATCAAACCTAAACTCCTGAAGAGATCTGTATAGGAACTCTCAACTCACTCTATCATAAGCTCTCTTCATGTCCAACTTAACAGCCATCAAACAGTGACAAGTAGGAGCTCTGTGGAGGTCATGCATAATTTCTTGGGCTAATAGGATATTATCAGAGATGCACCATCCTCTGAGAAAAGCCCCGTGCTCAGAAGAAATAATGTGAGGTATCACCAGTCTCAGATGAGAAACCAAAAGACGAGCACAAACCTTATATAAGGTAGTGCAGAGACTAATAGGACGGAAGTGCTGTGGCATAAAAACATCAGGCCGTTTCAGCACCAGAGCGATATGGGTCCGATTTCGGTCAGGAGGGAGAGAGTTGGCCCGAAAAACTAACTGGATGGCCTGCACGACATCCTGTCTCACAATAGTCCAATAATGGCAAAAGAAGAAAGGAGAAAACCCGTCAGGTCCCGAGCCTTGTTAGGACCAAGGTTCCATAAAGCCTGCCGAATCTCGTCCGAAATAATTGGCCTAATAAGAAGGTTATTTTCCGCCTCAGTGACCTTAAAGGGGGGCACCACAGGGCACACAAGGATCCCATTCCCCGAAAGCTCAGACCAACGAGAGCGGAAAAAATGAAGAAGCTGGTCCCCAATTACCTCAATATTGTCCTGGACATTCCCTGCTTCATCAACAAGCCGCCAGATCCGATTCGCCGCACGTCGTTTTAAAGTGGCTTAATGAAAAAATCTAGTATTCTGATCACCCTCCTTAATCCACTAAATTCGGGACCTTTGCCTCCAATAAATCTCCTGCTGCCGGAGAAGGGAGTGGTGGAGAGTGAGACTCGACCGAAGAGAAGTAAGGTTAGAATCATGAAGATAGCCAAACCGATCCTCCTTAACCTGGAGGGTAGCGATAACTCTCTCAACCTGCTCAACTTGCCTGATAAGGTCTCCCACATCCTCTCTATTCCATCAGAAAAGTCTACACCTCGCAAGCTCTAGACGCCGAGATAATCTGTAAGTAGCACTTCCTCTGACCGGAATACGCCAAACCTAAGAAATTAAGGACCTAGCCACAAAGTAAGAAGTCCAGAACTTCTCAAATTTAAACTATCCCCTATTCTGAGCAGGCACATCAGTGGAGATGAGGATAGGACAGTGACTTGAGGCAATCCTGGACAAGTGAGTGACAGTGGTAGAAGGGAAAGACTGAATCCAATTGGCCGTGGCCAAGACCCTATCCAACCGTTCCCAAACTCTAGCAGAGCCATGACGATTATTGCACCAGGTGAATTGGACTCCCTGAAACCCCAAATCCAGAAGATTAGCTATGGCAATGAAAGTCCGAAAATCAGAAATGCCCATAGTCTCCACAAACTGCCTGCCCCCTCTCTTCTCGTTGGCCCGCACAATACAATTGAAATCACTAGCACACAGGGCCGGAATACCCTCGGAGAGCAAAGACAGGATCTCATCCCAGAGAACCTGGCATTCCTGGAAATAGTACTGGCATAAATACCCAAAAGGAGCCAAGGGTCGCCGATCTTCTGAAATAACAAGGGTAACTTGCTGGCCACAGAGATGAAAAGCATCCACTCTAATAACATCATGCCTCCATAAAACCATGATGCCTCCAGATAATCCATCAGACTCGATAGCATAAGAAGACCAAGATTTGGATATCTGTCTTCTAACATAAGCCAGACTGTCCCCTGACAATCGAGTCTCCAACAAAATACAAATATCACAATTGTGAAGCTGCATCAGCCTCCCAAAAGAGGAGCGAAATGAAGGTTTTAGGGCTCCTCTAACATTCTGTATAAGAATCTTCATCTAGAAGTGGGGGGCCCTCTGGATCCCCTAACATCTCCACATCAGATGGACAATTATCAAGAAGCACGCCGTTCGAGGGTCCCTGGTCCTAACTGTCCATAACCTCTGCTATGGCCTCCAACTGAATGGCCTTCTTAAGTAGAGAGAGTACCGAATCATGGGATCGGTTCTCCTGATACATCAGCTGGGATGCCTCTGTGTTACCATCTGGGACATACACCTCAGTAGTCTGGTTTGTTGAGAATTATATCCTAAAGCCAATCATTTGATGATTGTGCTAATGTAAATTACATATAAATTGATATATTAATAAAAGTTATTTGGTAGTTTATTCATTACAAGAACATCTTCTTAAAACTCCTAATAGTAATGAAGCCCTCAGGATCTTCCTTCATGATAAAGGAGGATTTATCTTTGAAGGTCATCAAAAGAGTTTGCGACCAAATGATATACTATGAAAGGGCCATAGTACGATCAATTATAGGACGTTGTATATCATATTTGTTGGTTGTTCTCTTAACCAAGGAGTGTAGAGACACTGGTATGACATACAGGTAAAAGTGTAGGAGTACATTTCATTGAACGTGACTCATTTTTGGATACTCTGCTGTCAAGAGTTAATCCAAGAAGATATGGGTATAAGTATCCTTTAGACCTGAAGATCATAACTGGTGACTTGCAAGCAACTCATTGTACCTAGATGCCGGACCACCTGGATTTTAATCCAGCTAGAAAGGTTACTGGGTGCAGTCAAGTACTTGTGGTAGTCAGTTGTGGATCAAGATGGAATTTGACCTATCCCGTTAAAAGGAGAAATGCTTGTGTTTCAATTTAGCAAGACGTTGGCCAAGGCACTTCAAGTGAAAGTCACATGATCACTAAAGTTGAAATCATTTTATGGATTTGCTGCTTAGAGTTGATAGGCTCTTAAGCCATCCTTAGCATTTGTGGTCAAAAGGATGAATTATACAGTAACTATTTCTTAGGGTTCTTGGAGTTTGCTCGGCAACTCTTTGACCTATCCGGATGTCGGGTTCCATTGCTAGATGGGCACATCGATTAATATAGAAAGTTGTTCCTATGCTACCGGCTTAGATTCGAACCTAGAGAGTCACACGCATAGAAGTTTCCTGGGATGATCTATTTGCTGATCAACGATTGAGAATCATATATGATTTAATTAATCAATTTGATTGATTGAATTATCTCAATTGGGTTAAGTACAAGTGAATAAGATTCAATTTGGTTTAAGTCTATTAGAAGGACTAGTCAATTTGAAATATTGATTTGAAATTAGACTTGATTTGGATTTAAATAGATTCAGGACTAGCCAAATTTAACTTGGGATAGGACCTTGATCTATGTAGGTTCAGTCCAATAAATTCAGATCAGCTTAAACCAAAACTTGAAACCCAAACCTCTCGCATAAGTATCTCACATGATGAGATAACTAAAATCTGAGAGATTAAATTCACATGTAGAATTTAATGTATAACATTAATCTTCTCCAAACGGTTCCGTTGGAATTTTAAAGTGTTAGAATTTATATAGAATAAATGTGCCTCTTTGAGTCAACCGAGCGATGGAATTCTAAGTGTTAGAATTTACATCTCTTTCGTTTCATCGAACGTCGGAATTAACCAAATGCTGCGTCTCTTTGGTTTCACCGAACGTCGGAATTAACCAAACGCTGCGTCTCTTTGGTTTTCACCAAACGATGGAATTCTAAGTGTTAGAATTCAATGGGCTGGCTAAAATGAGACTATAAATTAGAGGACATCCCTCACCAGATTACAACAACGAAAAGTTATAGATTGAATTTCTAAAGAGTTAGAATAGAAAATATGGTGTAATTCTAGTGCCACCGAAAGTTTGATGGATCTTGGCAGAAGATTCAAGTGAGAGGATTCAAGATTAGCAAAGTTGTTTCTCCGTGAGCTAGCACTCCTGGGAATTCGATTATTCGGGGCTTCACGTGGACGATACTAGAGGCCGGACAATTTAACTTCTGCAGTGCAATAAGGATTTATCTACTATTCTTAAGGTAAGTGATTTGATCCCTAGATCTTAAGGCAGGCTTTAAGATAAGTAGTATGACTTCTCATCTTGAAGATCAAGATATAATCTTGATGTTTTATTTATATGCATATTTTAGATCAAACGATCTAATATATAAGGTAAATATATGATCTTGATGCAGGTTAGATAGATTAATATGTAATCTTTAAGTTTTCGCATTGATAATTGTTATCAAAATTATTAAATATGCATGCCTTGGAGTTTATTTCTCCCTTCAAATGGTATTAGAGCCATGGTTTCATCTAATTTATTACATGTAAATTAATGCTCCTATTAATTTTTTAATCAAAGTTAAAATAGATCACCAGACTATTCAGTTACAGATGGATTAAAAATCCAAATTACCCATTCAACGAGGTATTCTGTGACATATTACCGTGATGTTACGGTTTTTTTATTATTGATACTTATTCAAAAGATAATTTAAATTGATCTTTGGCATCAAAACATAGATTACACTCACTCTCAAAAGATATTTTATATTTGAAACATATTGATGTTGTATAAAAGCACGATATTTGCATGTTTAGTATAAAAACATAGATATGAGATATGATAGCTTGTCGTCTATATTATGAAACAGACAAATATTTATGAGAGTCTTATTTAAATGTCAAATATTTATTCATAATCTTTTTAGATATGATCTAAATAAAGGAATTATGAGTAGTTAAATAATGCAACTGATGCATGATTCGAAATATATGACATGAAATATATTTAATCTTTTGGGTTAGCTAAATTAGGTCCATAAAGGGTTAGACCCTAAGGTTTAAATCAACTGGACTATAAGAGTATTTGATCAAATCTAAATTAATTAGATTAGTTTAAGGATGCTCTAAATCAAACAATAGTTGTAGTTGATCATGTCCATGTTTTTGATTAAACCAAATGGATGTAGATTAGGCTCCGTGGTTGAGCATGAATCTCTTAGATGGTCAAATCAAAATTGGTTAACCATATGATGTCAAGGTGAGTTGGCAAGTTGCTCTAGGATCAACGATAGAATGGTTTTTAATTAGGAGCTACTCGTATTGATGCATCTTTAACGAGTTAATGGCATATCCTTTCCATCGATCTCACTTACCTGGTCAATATGGTGAACTATTTATGGTTCAGATCATTTACCTGATTCGGGTTGACCCATGCCTGTAAGGAAATCAGTCTGACTGATTTAGGTGCCAATTAACCTGATTTAATCTTGTCTCATTCTACTGACTTTATAGATTCAGTGGGAGAACTTGATTAGTCAATTTGTCTTCAAATTATTAAATCCTCTAAAATTATTAGGTCCTTAAAATGAAATAGTTATATGATAACTAGATTATAGCCTCTCATTAAGGTGGGTGATAATGAGTCCGATGTCCTGATAATCATTGGAGGCACTCCATGCCTGGTGCTTGTCAACCATCGAAATTATCATTCATTATATGATAAGTCAGCGTAACTATTAAATAGACAGTCAGGTGGGCCGAGCTTCACTCGGGCTTGGTTGTCTATTGATAGGTTACACTGATTATATCATTTAATGGTTGGACCTAACCAGAACTTTCAATGGAGGCACTTCATGCCTGCTGAAGAGGTATATGGGGTAAAACTGAACACTAAGAATTATTTTGGGAAACAATTGGTTTTGAACCTACTCTTAGATGCATATGGGTTGACCAAGCTTCACTTTGGCCTGTATGTAGTCTATGTAGATCTTAGTGCCCACTAAAGAATTAAGAATAATTCTTCGAATTGGGTGTAGAGGCTGCCAATTTGAACAAAATAGTGGAAGAATCTTTAGACTAAAGTCTAAGTCTTTAGACTGAATCAATTTATATACTACTAAACTTTAGTTTTTTCCTTATGCAGAAATGGCCACTAATTTATCATTAAGGTCCCTATAGGATAGTGACAAGTTGAATGGTTTAAATTTCAATAGCTGGTTTAGAAAACTTAGATCGTCCTTGAGCATGAGAGGATTCTATATATTCTGAATAATCCTGCACCAAAGATACCTGATGTAAACACCCAAAGTTCTGAGAAAGACACTTATCAGAAGTGGCTCAGTGAAAGAACTAGCGTGCGTTACACATGCTAGCAGCAATGAACGATGAATTTGGTCGCCGGTTCGAGAATGCTCAGCCAGAAGAAATCATTTAAGCGTTGAATGAATCTTTCGGCACACCCGACGACGTTGAAAGGCACAAGACTAGTTGTGTTATTTTTAATGCTTGAATGAGGGATGGATCTCCTGTCACTGATCATGTATTGTATATGATCAAGAAGATAGAACTCCTAAGCAAACTCGGCTTTTCCCTACATGAGCAGTTGGGAAAAGATGTGATCCTGAATTCCTTGCCTCCATCCTTTCGACCTTTCCTTACTCATTTTCGAATGACAAAGCCTGCAGTCAACTACCATGGTTTGTTGGGGTTGTTACAGAACTTTGAGAAGAATAACCAGCTCTCTAAGGGTTTGGTTAATGTGGTTGAAGGATCTAAGGTAGGGCGTCAACCCTTTGGGAAAAGAAAGAAGAAAAAGAATAAGAAAAAGGTGCAACATGCTAGGACATCTATAAGAGGTCAGATGTAGAACAAGAAAGTTGATACAAGTCAAGATGAATGCTTTCATTGCAAGATGTTAGGGCACTGGAAGAGGAATTGTTTTCTTTACATTGCCACACTTGATCAAAATAGGCCAAAGAAGAAAAAGGGGCAAAATATTGCTCGACAAGGTATTTATATGATAACACCTTGTAATTTTTCTGTATATGATAATCAGACCTGGGTATTGGATATCGGAAGTCCTTTTAACATTTGTAATTCATTGCAGGAACTACAAGTCACTGGAAGATTTGAGGACAATGAAAGATTCTTTAATGTCGGCGATGGAAGATTAGTTCCAGTTCTGGCATTAGGAGTTCTTGAAATAGTTTTCAATAGAAATGTCATTGTACTAAATGATTATCATTTTTGCCCAACGTTCTTGTTGAACATAATTTCTGTAGGCCTTCTGGCCAAAAGTCATTATAAAATTTCAATAAAGGATGTTACTTTGAATATCATTATGAATGGAGTTACTGTAATGACTAGGTATTTATATAATGACATTTATATATTATTACAGCCTGTGAATGTAGTGTACAAATCAAGTAAGCGCCCTAAAATAACTGATGTCATAATATTTATCTTTGACACTATCGGCTGGGTCATATCAATAAGAACAGATTAAATAGGTTAACTCAGGAGGGCATCCTTCGAGTTGATGATTGTGAATCATTAACTACATGTGAATCCTGTCTTCTTGGTAAAATGACCCAGTCATCTTTTACTGGAAAAGGTGAAAGAGCTAAAGAGCTATTGGGTCTAGTACATACTGTTGTATGTGGACCAATGAGCACTTGTACCAAAGGTGGATATTACTACTTCATTACTTTTACAGATGACCTTTCTAGGTTCGGTTATGTCTATCTTATGAGACATAAATCTGAGTCGTTTGAAATGTTCGAATTATATCATAAAAAAGTAGAAAAATAAATAGGAAAATGTATTAAGACCCTTCGATCAGATCGAGGAGGCAAATACCTTTCAAATAACTTTGTGACATATTTAAGGGAGAATGTGATTCTCTCCCAATGGACTCCTCCAGGAACACCGCAGTATAATGGTGTGTCGGAAAGAAGGAATTGAACCCTGTTAGACATGGTTCGGTCCATGATGGGTTTTGCAAGCTTGCCAATATCATTTTGGGAATATACATTAGAATCAACTTGTCATATTCTCAATAAGGTTCCAAGTAAGTCTGTTTCTAAAACTCCACATGAGATGTGGTATAGACATAAACCAGTTATCACCTATCTGAGAGTCTGGGGGTGTCCGGCTTATGTGAAACATGCAAAATCAAACAAACTTGAACCCAAATCTGATAAATATTTTTTTATCGGCTATTCGAAAGAAACCAAAGGATATTACTTCTACAATACTAAAGAACAAAAGTTGTTCATTAGTAATAGAGCAGTTTTTCTTGAAAAGGAGTTCCTTAGTGAAGGAATAAATAGCTCTAATATTGAACTTGAGGAAGTTCATCAAGTAGAAGAAACAACACAAACCAGTGAACCCTTAGAATCTGAGTTGATTAGATCAAACTCAAAACCCATTTTAGATGCACCATTAAGGCGATCTGGTAGAGTACCACATCAACCGGACAGATACTTAAGTTTCTTGGTCCAGAATGAGGATCCTATTGAGCTTGATGAGAACAACGAGGATCTGATCACTTATATGGATGCTATGCAAAGGACTGACTATGACAAATGGCTTGAAGCCATGAAATCCAAACTTAATTCCATGAAGGAAATAATGCATGGATATTAGTTGACCTATCTGAAGGGATAAAACCCATAGGGTGTAAGTGAGTTTTCAAAAGGAAAAGAGGCGCAGACGGAAAGGTAGAGACCTACAAAGCACGTCTGGTTGCCAAGGGGTATCGTCAATGTTATGATATTGACTATGACGAAACGTTTTCTCCTGTGGCAATGCTAAAATCTATTCAGATTATGCTAGCTATAATAGCACACTTCGATTATAAGATTTGGCAGATGGATGTTAAAATCACTTTTCTAAATGGTAATTTAGATGAACAAGTGTATATGATACAGTCTGAAGGTTTTATATCTGAAGACGAGTCTAAAGTGTGCAGGCTACAGAAGTCCATTTATGGACTTAAGCAAGCATCTAGGAGTTGGAACATATGATTTGATAATGTGATCAAATCTTATGGCTTTATTAAGAATAAAGAAGAACCTTGCATTTATAAATGGGCTAACAGTTCCGTTATTGTATTTCTTGTATTATATGTGGATGAATTCTCTTAATCGGAAATGATATCCCTGCATTACAAGGAATAAAGATATGGTTATCATTATAATTCTCCATGAAAGATCTGGGAGAAGCATCATACATCCTAGGGATGAAGATCTATAGAGATAGATCTAAGAGGATGCTTGGTTTATCCCAATCTACGTACATTGACACCGTGCTAAAAAGGTTTAGCATGGAGAATTCCAAGAAAGGCTATCTTCCGATAGGCCATAGAATTCATCTTTCTAAGAAGGATTATCCAACAATACCTAATGAAAGAGAACGTATGAGTCAAATTCCATATGCTTCGGCAGTGGAATTAATTATGTATACCATGATATGTACAAGACCAGATGTAGCATACTCACTAGGAGTAGTGAGTAGATACCAATATGATCCAGGAGAAAAACACTGGCAAGTTATTAAGACAATCCTTAAGTATTTGAGAAATACTAAGGACCAGTGATTAGTCTATGGAGAGTCTGATTTGAAACTTATTGGATATACTGATTTCAGTTTCCAATCAGATCATGATGATAGCAAAAGTGTGTCAGGTTTCGTGTTTATCCTAAATGGTGGAGTTGTTTGCTGGAAAAGTTTCAAGCAACATACAGTGGCAGATTCAGTGTGCGAGATAGAGTACATCACTGCATCAGATGCCACGAAAGAAGCTGTGTGGCTGCAAAAGTTTATCTCCAAGCTTGGAGTGGCACCTTCCATTGATGGACCAATCCTGTTGTACAGTGACACTGGTGCCATAGCTCAAGCAAAGGAACCATGAGCACATTAGTGCACCAAGCACATACTGCATCTGTTTCATCTTATTCGAGAGATTATAGAACGAGGTGACATAAATCTTTAGAAGATTAACAGAAAGGAAAACCTAGGCGACCCATTTACTAAAGCACTCAGCATCAAGGAGTTTGACGACTATAAGTTGAAGATGGGTATTAGATACTGTAATGAGTGGCTTGAGGCTAAGTGGGAGTTTGTTGGGAATTGTATCCTAAAGCCAATCATTTGATGATTGTGCTAATGTAAATTACATATAAATTGATATATTAATAAAAGTTATTTGGCAGTTTATTTATTACAAGAACATCTTCTTAAAACTCCTAATAGTAATGAAACCCTCAGGATCTCCCTTCATGATAAAGGAGGATTTATCTTTGAAGGTTCTCAAAAGAGTTCACGACCAAATGATATACTATGAAAGGACCATAGTACTATCGATTATAGGATGTTGTATATCATATTTGTTGGTTATCCTCTTAACCGAGGAGTGTAGAGATACTGGTATGACATACAGGTGAAAGTGTAGGAGTACATTTTACCGAACGTGACTCATTTCCGGATACTCTGTTGTTAAGAGTTAATCCGAGAAGATATGTGTATAAGTATCCTTTAGACCTGAAGATCACAACCGGTGAGTTGCAAGCAACTAATTGTACTTAGGTACTGGACCACCTGGATTTCTAATCCAGCTACAAAAGGTTACTGGGTGCAGTCAAGTACTTGTGGTAGTCAGTTATGGATCAAGATGGAATTTGACCTATCCCGTTAAAAGGAGAAATGCTTGTGTTTCAATTTAGCAAGACCTTGGCTAAGGCACTTTATGTGAAAGTCACATGATCACTGTTGATCCAATTATTGATTTTGATGATTAATAAAGGAATTGAGTATATTTATTTGATTACTAATAGATTTGATAAGTGTTTCAGGACTTAAAAATATTTGATCGATATAAAGGTATTAAGAAACGTGTTTTGAATCAATTGCAAATCATAAGTTTCAAAGTTTCAGGACCTGGAGTCGACACCTAGGAATCCTGGAGCCGACCCCATGGCCAGTCAAATATTCTTCTGATTTTTGATACGGTCCGGAGCCGACACCTAGAGTTTCGGAGCCGACACCCAGAGTTTCGGAGTCGACACTTACAGTGTCTGGAGCCGACTCCGATGCGGGGACAGAACGCTTATTTTTTTAGCATCTTGGAGCCGACACACACAGTCTTTTGGAGCCGACACCTGACGATGGCGAGCCGACACCTAACTTTTTCGGAGCCGACTCCTCGACGAACTCAGAACTTTCTATTTTTGGATAAACGACTTGGAGCCGACACCTGAAAAGTTGGAGCCGACTCCAACCTGTCTGGGATGAAATTTTAAAATGCCAGATCAGCTCTAACGGTAATATTTTCTTTTTACCTAACTTCTAACGGATATATTTTGTTTCCAGGTACACTCCAACGGCTAGTTTCTTCCCAAAAATAGATTAAACGAAATCTATAAAAAGGGGAGAAAGCCGTTTTGAAAAAAACGAAAAATAGAGAGAATATTCAAATCAAAAATCCGAGAAGTCTTGAGCCTGAAATCCAAGAGAAAGTATTCAAACTCAAATCCTTCCACTCCAAAAAGCTCAAAGAGGAATCCAAGGCATTCAAACTTGAAAAATCGAGGATTCTCAAAAAGGAAGAAGAAGCTCTATTTTTGAAGATTTTCCAACTTCTCATCTGCAACATTTGCAACGAATCAAAGCTGAGGCCTGATTCAACATCTCCAAAGAGAAGAGGAAAAGAAGAAAAGAAGAAAAGCTCAAATTCAATCTACTTCAAACAGGCTTTTCTAACCCTATTCATTTATTTTTGAATATTTGCTCATTTGAGGAGCTTTGTATTATTGAAAAATACTATTCTTTCTTGTTTGTGCTAGTTCTATCAAGGGGATTGAACTAGTGGAGGTTGTATACCTCGGGTCAAGCTAGATTAGCTTGAGTTTAGGGTTTTGTGCTGGTGAGCCCGGAAAACCGGCTGGGTTCGTTGTGATCCCTGGGAAACAACAAGTTCTGAGTTGTGATCTTGGAAAATAACTCGACTGTAATCAAGAGGATTATAGTGTGGACCCAAGTGAATCTTGGGAGTGGACGTAGGTGTTGGATACACCGAACCACTATAAAATCTTTGTGTTTGCCGTGCTTCGATTATCTCTATCTCTATCTCCTTGTTTGTGCTTCATATTCACATTGCATTTAATTTCATCTATCTCAAAGCCAATAGTTTTTTTTTTAAAGGGTTAAATTTTTTAAAGAACCCAATTCACCCCCCCTCTTGGGTTGCCATCTGGGCCAACAATTGGTATCAGAGCTAGTGCTCATTGTTTATTTGATCACACGATCAAGAGCAAAAGATCCAAATGGCAGCTCAAGTTGGATCTTCATTTGCTGAAGGTCATTCTACAAATAGACCTCCCTTGTTTAATGGTTCCAACTATTCATATTGGAAAGCAAGAATGAGGATATTCATTCAAGCTTCTGATTATGAATTGTGGAGTGTTATAATTAATGGACCTAGCACACCCACACACATTATTGATGGCTCTATTGTTCCTAAGCCCGAAAGGGA
>UESW01004553.1:1151262-1207189 GCA_900491605.1 Calamus simplicifolius | reverse complement strand
CCCCTCACCATCTCCAACTTCTTATTGACAACGTCCAGGACCTGCTCAAATTTGTCAGACGTCGCTGCTCGCAGTCGAAGCTCGGAGCTGACTCTCGTGGCCTAACGCTGGCCCCTATCGCTAGGCTCAAGCACCAGCACAGAGCCCTATTGATCAGAGCACTCTGCGGAACAAAAATAAGTAAGGAAGCGCGATCAAGTTCGCCAGAAAACACCTGATACTCTGGAATAGCAACTCACCCGGGAGGTGTAGGACCTAGCTAACCCCATTAGGGTGGAGTTATCGATATCGGGGAGAAGGTGAACGTCCTTCGCTACATTCTGCTGACCAAACATGGCGTCGATAAGGTCCAGGTCCGCAAACTCGTCCATCGAGGGACCAGCGCTTGGATGTAATGCCGACTTTATCAAGGCGGAAAATGCCTCTCAATAGCTGAGCCGGACCACAAGGTAGCCCGTCCGAGGAACCAGCCCGAACAATCTCAGACTGAGGAGCCTTCAATCTCCTGGCCTCCTCCAGTAAAAGCCTGTCCTGCTTTAATCGGATACCTCGGCCAGCCCGGCCTCAATCTTCCGGCTTCGACAGGGGAAACTTCAGCTGGGGTCATCGTCTTGTCCTCCTTCTTCACCCAAAGGTCCCTCTTCAATCGCTGGCGCTTGTCCTCCCATGCGGATCCACCGAAGCCTCAACTTGTTCACCAGCACCTCTAGCCTCCTTAAGAGTAATCCCTCCGGTAGGAAACTCCTCCAGAACATCCACTGTCTTTGACCCAACGTCATCACCCTCTAACCCATCCGAGGGAGGCCCTTCAACACAGGCTCACCCTGAACTTCCGACGGAGCCTCCTCCGGGCTATCCGCTATCTCCACACCAGAGGACAGGGGATCTTGGCGACCCTCTCTGAGTCCTCCTCCGCTCTATGCTCCCCCATCGTGGCTACTGCCTCTTCCCCAACGAGAGAAACCCTTCTTCCATCGCCGGTGCTCCCACGTCCCTTTCTTCAGCGGTGAGGAGCACAGGCTGGCTTTGACTCGCCCAACCTCTGGCGAGCGCTCTTCAGAAAGACGGACTTTCTTCTTGAGCTTGTGCCTCTCTATGCTGCTGGTCTCTCTTGGGCGCTTGCCCAACTCCCTCTGTATGCGGCCAGCCATCTCAGATTTCTTGGCTGCAGACATGGGGAACAACCGATCAAACCTGGGTATATCTACCCCAAAGAAAGGAAAATAGAGAAAGGGGAAGGGGCTTACCCTGCCTATCGATGGGGCTAAGCCTGGTATCACAAAGGCCTCCTTCGACAGTAAAAACAATAGCCGAGAACGCTCAACCGCTAGTGATGACCCCTAGGTCCTCCTTCTCCCGTTCCGATAAGGCCGGATGCGCCTCCATATCCCTAACAGGGTTTCCCCATCCCCCGTGGGAAGTCGGAACCGATATTCCCTTCAGCGATAAAGAATCGGACCTTCATCCCTTTATGGACGATGGCTTATCCACGATCATCCCGAATGACTTCCGAGGTCCGATATAGGACCACTCTCAGTTCCTTCCGGGCATCAGATGGTAACAAGCGTGAAACAGGGACAGAGTTGCTGTTACCTAAACTCGGCTACACATCGAGATGAACCCGATGATACTCCGCCAGCTGTTAGGAGCCACCATTGTCAGACAGATGTTATAAAACTTCATGATCTCCTTCACCAGGGGATGGAGAGGAAAACCAGAGGCCTGCCTTCAGGCTGTCTTCATAAAGAAAGACCCCACGCTTCAGCTCCTGTGAAACCCTATGCTCGAGCCCCGCAGTCGCAGAACGATATCCGAGGGAATACTATATTTCTGGCGGAGTCTTCCCAATTCCTCAGCGGTGATTTCTAAAACCATGTCGCTGGGTCTCATCATTCTGCTGGCTGGAAGAAACACCGAGCAAGATTGCAAAGAAAAACATAGGGACAAATTTCTCCAGGAAGGAACAAAGGGACGCCACGAATGGGAATAGCGTTGCTTCGACTTTGCTTTCCCCCAAAGAAAACCGCCTTAAAAAGAAGAAGATAAGGCATCTCGATCGAAATGCCCGGAACCGCCGCTGCAGGCACCATGAAAACCGGGATTTGCTGCATGGTGCTCCCCCAATCGTTGCCCCTAGAAAGCGATGGTTCCATTCCGTAAAAGCAAGATGGCCACATGGCGCTAATCAGAGCACCATTACACAGGCTGTCAAATCCAAACCCACTCAAATCATGTCACCCGGAGTTATACTCCCTGCGCTCGAACTACGCTTCGAACTAGGGAGTGGGGGGCTGTGTTGAGGGGTAAAAATCACCATTGCATAATAATCATGCAAGGGGGCTGGGATCAACGCTGGACTCCCACATGCTGAACAATACCCGCTAGAGACAAGTCAGCCTCAGTGAATCAGAGCGCCTTAGCCCCTCACCGAGTCAGGATTCCTAAGGCGCGCATCACATCTCTCGGCCTCAGCCGAGCTATATCATCTTTCGGCCGCAGTCGAGCTATATCTTCTCTCGGCCTCAGCCGAGCTATACCATCTCTCTCGGCCCCGATCGAGCTATCCGACTGTGCCTCGTCAGCGAGTCATTATTATACCCTGGCTAGACCCGGGCATTCAAGAACCTCTGCAGAATTCGATGCGGAAGAGTTCAAATCCGTAAGATTCCAATAGAAATCATATCTGAGAGTGGCCTAGGACCCGCGAGAGGGCCTAGAGCCCTGGAGCCTATTTACCCGCCAAATCTCGAGACATCAACCAGCCTCCCAGCCGTCAATCCTCTAACCAACAACATGCGAATCTTCTGACCTCATAACAAACTGGATTCAAATCCTAACGACTTTTGGACCCACGACGCCCCCAGGGAATCAGGTGATCCTCTATAAATAGAGTCGTCTGCCGACTCCTCAGGTATGCGCACTTGCTCACTAGCACACTCTCCTTCTGCCTTGGCTTCCCTCATTTTCGCCATTAGCGCTTTGCTCAGAGCTCTCGAAAGGCCACCCTTGGAGAGACTCTTCAGCGAGAGTCTTCTCCTCTTGTTGTTATTGCCGATCCCTGCTGATTGAGCGTCAGAGGGTCTTCCGCGGAGGGCCACCCCCAATACCTCTCGCGTGAGGACTATTTTGCAGGTCCGCCCAGGAGGGAGCCCATCCCAGAGCCCGATCGCGTCCGAGTCGGAGGACAGATTTCAGCAGCAATAATGCCATTATCATCATAGAGCATGATCATGATTTGTTTCATATCTTCAATTATAAGATTTGTATCTTCATCACTTCTCATATTTATGCTTTGTCTTGGTACATTTGTAATATAGTACATTATTAGCCCTTATTATTGATTTTCAATGATATCATATGTGGAATATGCAATTTATTTATATTGCCCTCATGGTGGATACGCATTGCTAGCTAATGCTATCAAACACATCACTTTCATGGTAGAATCATATCTTGAACTTGATTTAGTGCTTGCATAAACTCTTCAAAGTTGGCTGGCTATTGTTATTATCTAGATAATTAAACCATATTGCTCAAGGTCTTATATTATTGCAAAAAATAATTTTTTAATATTGGCATTTAGATCCATTGTATAATGACCAACGACCTAGGTTTTGCATTCAACGAGCTCAACTCTTGTTTTCATTTGATAAAATTTAGGAAATATCTAAATTTTATGGAGAAAAAAAGGGGCAAAGCGCAACCATTAAAAATAAAAATATCGAACAGGTTAGAACCTATAATAGTTGACATAATCTCAACATTTATAAAATAATTTTTATTACATAATAACTAAGATCTCTTTCTTTCTTTTTCTTTCTTTTATTTTTTTTGTTCTATGAGGAGGAGGAGGCTTGCAAACCTATCTAATAATTAAAATTATTAAGAAGTAATCTTTATTGATAGTCTTTGCTTCTCTGTCTACTCTATATATATGATGAGGCATAATTCTTTTGCCTTTGCTATGGGACTTCATAAATTTTATTTTCTTCTTTTTATTAATTTATTTGATCATTTAATTTACTTTTAATTAATTATATTTAATTAGTTAGTGGGAAACTGATGTGCATGACTAGTGCACATAATTAAGTGAAAGTGAAAGGGTCCTTACTATAGGATGTGCTAACGGGGATATTAAGACACTAACATGACATTAGTCATTATCTTGACTTACGAATGGAGAGCTAATTTAATTAATAAATCTAACTCATGATACTTGGTTGTATGCTTTTTTTTTTTTTTTTTGAGAGCGGATCCCCCTCATCATTGGTGGAGTCCTATGAGGATGGATTTACTGATTGAATTTATAGTGCCATAGGAAAGATACAGAATATTCACTAATGTAGATGATTGTATGACAAAAGAGATGAGATATTTGTTGGCTGAGGTACTAGTATGACAGGAGAGAAAGGAGAGACTAAGAAAGATATATATGAGACTATAGCCCGATTTGAAAGATGTTAAAGAGAGGACATATGTAAAGGGTAGAGGATTTATTAGGAAAGAAGCATAACCAAATGACTTGGACAATTGATTTACTCGATAAAATACCATAAATAACCTTACTAAAATGAACGGTTAAGATAAGTTTGATAAAAAAAAGGTGCCTTGATAAACCTCTTCTTTTTATTGAATTCTAACTTGGTACAACTGCGAACAATTTGTAAAATGGATTGCGTAAAGTTTGAATATCAACAACTTCTTAATTGAGTGGTAGATGGGTCATTTCAAAAGCTAAGCTAAACTTAATTCAAAATTAATTATGAACTAGATTTAATTTGAGATTGAGGTCTTCTAATTCCAAATCATGAATTTCAATTGGATGGATTTTTCGTTGGCTTTGAGTTATTGAAGCTAGATTTGAATTTCTCGAACTAACTTCCATGGAACAAATTTTGGTTCATCCAACTTTGGTTAGATTTATTTAATTTTGCAAAATCCATAACTAAATCAAAAACTAGATCCAAAAATAAGGTGCAATGGATTTAATTTCTTAATTTCAAGTATTGATGGCATCAAATTATTTAAAGTTGATCAAAATTGAAATTTAACTTCACCAATTTGCAAGCTTACCAACTTAATTGAATCTTAGGCCGATCCAAGTTACAATTGACAGATAGATTAAACGTTGGTGTTGAAATCTAGCTCAACTCAGCTACTAGACTTCTTTAAAAGCAAACCTACTCTATCTAAAACCGAAAAATAAGCCGCTATCTATCCATTATGTTTGAATTTTTTTAATATAGAATAATTTTTTTAGTGCGAGAGTCTACTAAATTTTGAGATGGGCAGGATAGGTGTATTATTGCTTAAAAAAAAAAAAGAAATTGCGTGCCCAACCTGATTTCTTTAATTTTCTCTCTCTCACATCTGATTTTTAAAACTCTCTCTCTCACTCACTCTCTCTGTCTCTCTCTGTTCTGAATCTGCTCTGCGGATCTTCTTTTAGTTTGAAAAAAATTCCTGATTATCAATTCATTTCACGCATCACCGTCACGTAAAAAAAAAAAAATCAATTCACGCACGAGGGCAGTGGCACTAGGGGTGGCAATCGTGTCATGTTGTGTCGTATCCAGGTCGTATCATATTTTGATCGAATTGAAAACACATTAACCCAAACACGATCCATTTAAATTTTGTATTGATGGGTTATATCATACATGAGTTTGTACCAAAAAATAGTCAATCCAAACCCATTTAATTTGTGTCGTGTTCGTGTCGAGTTATCGTGTCGTGTCAAAAATTGACATCCCTACAACCATTAGGATTGGCAATTGTATCGTGTTGTGTCGTATTCGGATCGTGTCATGTTTTGATCGGGTTAAAAACACATTAATCCAAATACGATTCATTTAAATTTTATATTGATGAGTCATGTCATAAACAATTTTATACCAAAAAATAATTAATTTAAACCCATTTAATTTATATCATGTTTATATTAAGCTATTATATCGTGTCAAAAATTACCACTCATAAGTGGCACCGGGCTTATCCTGTTGAGGCAAGCTTGGCCTCACCTGAGTCCAAAACAACGGCGTCGTGGGAAACCTCGCCTGGTGGCATGAGGGCACGGGAACCGACGTGGCCCGAATTCAGCACATAGTTTTCCGGGTAGTCTGCGACCCACAGACCCAGAACGTGGTTAGAGCCGCCCCGTCCAAAGAACTATTGCCACTCTAAAAACCAATCAGCTTCGTCCTTTCACGAATTTAAGTGGGGCCCGATAGTGTTAAGCGCACGTTCCGCGCCATGAGAGGTCTCGTACCATATTTCGTGTAAGCGTATTGCTACCTGATTCACATTTAAGACTAGCCGTTGACGACCGCTTTGAGCGTCGTGCAGGCGGGAGCGTCGACGGCCCATGTCGTTATTCCACATGTGCGAGTCCGTGTACTAGCAACCCGTACAGCGAGAACGACAAGGCTTTGGAATCGGAGTACCTTCCACAGGGCGCTCCCCGTTGCGATCACCGCAAACGAATTTTCCAAGAAAAGGCCGGATTCTTTGGCTTTTAAAAAAGAATATGATCAGAGATAAAATCGTTATTACATTATTAATTATTCATATTAATTGATAAGGTCATTTAACAAATCCATGAGCGGCAGTTTATTTTGAAATTGATCATGATCTTCGAGAGCCTAGGCCAACCGACTTGATTGCAACGCCCCTACTTCCCTCCCGATAAACTGGGGAATTCCCTGCTCCCGCAAGGGCCAGATAAAGCTCCAGCCGCCCTCTCCTCCAGAAGAGGGCCGATCCTTTATATATAAACGCTCCTGAAGCTAGAGGGGGGAGGGGAGACACAGCCATCCGCGGCCAGCTCGCCACCGGCGCCCGCATCCTCGGCGTCCACGTCGGGGAGGACCGCCCCCCATCCTCCGCGATGGGCGCGCAGTTCTCCAAGCCAGTCAAGCGCCGGGAGACCATGGACACCGTGAAGGAGATCGTCATGGAGCGAATGGGCAAGAAACTCCAGGAAAGCCCCCTCTCTGAGGTCTTCTTCCTCCGGAGGATCCAGCCGACTGCAACAATGCCAACCCGAGAGCCCCCCCATACCTTGGGTGGACCAGCAAACAAGCGACGGTGATGGAAGTGTCGACAGTCATGATGACCATGAAGATGTCATCGTTGATGAGAGAGTCTAGGAACGAGGAGAAGACATCGTCGGTGGAGCCGTTCGTACCTCCATTTTCTCCACTGTCACCTCCTCTTTGGCCTCCCTGCAACTCCATGGCGGCAAAGCCCTCGGAGTTGTTCCATCCATCATTGTTCCAGACTCACGCCACCGAAGAAATCGTAACTTCATCCTTCTTCCTCCATGGTGCCGATGGCGACTCCGTCAACGTGGTCATCTCAGCCGTCGCCAGCGAGAGCAGGGCCACCGTCCACATCCGCTCCTCAAATAGGTCCAAGTTCTCCATGCAGACTGGCCTCGACCCCACCGTGGGATCACTCAAGGCTGTTCTTGCAGAGAAGTGTGACGTCCTCGGCTGATCTATAAAGGCCAGATCCTGAAGGATGACCAAACCCCAGCCAGCTATGGTGAAGCATCAATCCTTATCGAATTTTCCGCGTCCGAAGATGCTGGGGATCAACAGCGACAGCGTTGGAGCTTTGCCTCTCACCTCTTCGAACCACGTATCCTCGTTTGCAGAGGCTTCGCTTGATTTCTACCAGAATGTTCTTGGCTTCGTCCCCATCCGAAGGCTTAGATCCTTCGACTTACCTATTCTTGGCCGGATGCCACAGAAGCGACCTCCACTACTCCGGAGAGCAAAATAAGAGGCTACGCGACGGTATCCAACCCTGCATGAAAGGAAGATCTCTCTCTCCCTCTCTCTAAAATATTACTTGATTATAAAACTCCTGTTCTACAGACCACTGACTTGAGCGTCGGAGGGTCCCTGCCGGAACTACCGGCCCGGGATTTTTTGCAGGCTTTCAGAGGAAGAAGGCGACCTCCTCGTATTTCTGAAGGCCCATGGAGACCTCGGTTCATCCAACGCTCATCACAGGTGATTTGGCAGCAACAGATTGGCGCGCCAGGAAGGGGGAAACACACGTAGTAGATGAACATTCTCCCTACAACTTCTGCAAGGAAGACGATGGTAACAACGCGAGCTCAGAAAGCTTTCACCAGTTGCGCTGAGGGGCACCGCGCAACAGCAAGCCAACCAACTTGATTCCCTGGGGGGCAAACCACCAGTGGGTAGAAGCGCTCGAGCCCACGGAAGGAAACAAGGGTGCCGCAAGAGCTAAGTACGCTTAAGACTATTTCTTTCACTGATACTTAAAAATGTCATGCAGGAAGTTAGACCCTGTATCAGCGTTCAAGACCAACTCCGCGTTGGCACTAAGACCGGCGCCCAGCGTCGGCACACTAAAGACCAACTCCGCGTTGGCACCGAAGACCAGCGCCCAACGTCGGCATACCAAAGACCAACTCTTTGTTGGCACTAAGACCGGCGACCAGCGTCGGCACCAAAGACCAACTCCGCGTTGGCAACGAAGACCGGCGCCCAGCGTCGGCACACCAAAGACCAACTCCGCGTTGGCAACGAAGACCGGCGACCAGCGTCGGCACCAAAGACCAACTCCGCGTTGGCAACGAAGACCGGCGCCTAGCGTCGGCACCAAAGATCAACTCGTGTTGGCACTAAGACCGGCAACACGCGTCGGCACCAAAGACCAACTCCGCGTTGGCAACGAAGACCGGCGCCCAGCATCGGCACACCAAAGACCAACTCCGCGTTGGCACTAAGACCGGCGACCGGCGTCGGCACCAAAGACCAACTCCGCGTTGGCAACGAAGACCGACGCCCAGCGTCGGCATACCAAAGACCAACTCCGCGTTGGCACTAAGACCGTTCTCTCTCTCCCTCTCTCTAAAATATTACTTGATTATAAAACTCCTGTTCTACAGACCACTGACTTGAGCGTCGAAGGGTCCCTGCCGGAACTACCAGCCCGGGATTTTTTGCAGGCTTTCAGGAAGAAGGCGACCTCCTCGTATTTCTGAAGGCCCATGGAGACCTCGGTTCATCCAACGCTCATCACAGGTGATTTGGCAGCAACAGATTGGCGCGCCAGGAAGGGGGGAAACACACGTAGTAGATGAACATTCTCCCTACAACTTCTGCAAGGAAGACGATGGTAACAACGCGAGCTCAGAAAGCTTTCACCAGTTGCGCTGAGGGGCACCGCGCAACAGCAAGCCAACCAACTTGATTCCCTGGGGGGCAAACCACCAGTGGGTAGAAGCGCTCGAGCCCACGGAAGGAAAACAAGGGTGCCGCAAGAGCTAAGTACGCTTAAGACTATTTCTTTCACTGATACTTAAAATGTCATGCAGGAAGTTAGACCCTGTATCAGCGTTCAAGACCAACTCCGCGTTGGCACTAAGACCGGCGCCCAGCGTCGGCACACTAAAGACCAACTCCGCGTTGGCACCGAAGACCAGCGCCCAACGTCGGCATACCAAAGACCAACTCTTTGTTGGCACTAAGACCGGCGACCAGCGTCGGCACCAAAGACCAACTCCGCGTGGCAACGAAGACCGGCGCCCAGCGTCGGCACACCAAAGACCAACTCCGCGTTGGCAACGAAGACCGGCGACCAGCGTCGGCACCAAAGACCAACTCCGCGTTGGCAACGAAGACCGGCGCCTAGCGTCGGCACCAAAGATCAACTCTGTGTTGGCACTAAGACCGGCAACACGCGTCGGCACCAAAGACCAACTCCGCGTTGGCAACGAAGACCGGCGCCCAGCATCGGCACACCAAAGACCAACTCCGCGTTGGCACTAAGACCGGCGACCGGCGTCGGCACCAAAGACCAACTCCGCGTTGGCAACGAAGACCGACGCCCAGCGTCGGCATACCAAAGACCAACTCCGCGTTGGCACTAAGACCGGCGACCAGCTCGGCACCAAAGACCAACTCCGCGTTGGCAACGAAGACCGACGCCCAGCGTCAGCACACCAAAGACCAACTCCGCGTTGGCAACGAAGACCGGCAACCAGCGTCGGTACCAAAGACCAACTCCGCGTTGGCAACGAAGACCGGCGCCCAGCGTCGGCACCAAAGACCAACTTTGTGTTGGCACTAAGACCGGCGACCAGCGTCGGCACCAAGACCAACTCCGCGTTGGCAATGAAGACCGGCGCCCAGCGTCGACACACCAAAGACCAACTCCGCGTTGGCACTAAGACCGGCGACCAGCGTCGGCACCAAAGACCAACTCCGCATTGGCAACGAAGACCGGCGCCCAGCGTCGGCACACCAAAGACCAACTCCGCGTTGGCAACGAAGAACGGCGACCAGCGTCGGCACCAAAGACCAACTCCGCGTTGGCAACGAAGACCGACGCCCAGCGTCGGCACCAAAGACCAACTCTGTGTTGGCACTAAGACCGGCGACACGCGTCGGCACCAAAGACCAACTCCGCGTTGGCAACGAAGACCGGCGCCCAACGTCGGCACAACAAGACCAACTCCGCGTTGGCACTAAGACCGGCGACCGGCGTCGGCACCAAAGACCAACTCCGTGTTGGCAACGAAGACCGACGCCCAGCGTCGGCATACCAAAGACCAACTCCGCGTTGGCACTAAGACCGGCGACCAGCGTCGGCACCAAAGACCAACTCCGCCTTGGCAACGAAGACCGGCGCCCAGCGTCGGCACACCAAAGACCAACTCCGCATTGGCAACGAAGACCGGCGACCAGCGTCGGCACCAAAGACCAACTCCGCGTTGGCAACGAAGACCGGCGCCCAGCGTCGGCACCAAAGACCAACTCTGTGTTGGCACTAAGACCGGCGACCAGCGTCGGCACCAAAGACCAACTCCGCGTTGGCAACGAAGACCGGCGCCCAGCGTCGGCACACCAAAGACCAACTCCGCGTTGGCACTAAGACCGGCGACCGGCGTCGGCACCAAAGACCAACTCCGCGTTGGCAACGAAGACCGGCGCCCAGCGTCGGCATACCAAAGACCAACTCCGCGTTGGCACTAAGATCGGCGACCAGCGTCGTCACCAAAGACTAACTCCGCGTTGGCAACGAAGACCGGCGACCAGCGTTGGCACCAAAGACCAACTCCGCATTGGCACTAAGATCGGTGCCCAGCGTCGGCACCAAAGACCAACTCGCGTTGGCAACGAAGACCGGCGCCCAGCATCGGCACACCAAAGACCAACTCCGCATTGGCAACGAAGACCGGCGACCAGCGTCAGCACCAAAGACCAACTCCGCGTTGGCAACGAAGACCGGCGCCCAGCGTCGGCACCAAAGACCAACTCTGTGTTGGCACTAAGACCGGCGACCAGCGTCGGCACCAAAGACCAACTCCGCGTTGGCAACGAAGATCGGCGCCCAGCGTCGGCATACCAAAGACCAACTCCGCGTTGGTACTAAGACCGGCGACCGGCGTCGGCACCAAAGACCAACTCCGCGTTGGCAACGAAGACCGGCATCCAGCGTCGGCACACCAAAGACCAACTCCGCGTTGGCACTAAGACCGGCGACCAGCGTCGGCACCAAAGACCAACTCTGTGTTGGCACTAAGACCGGCGACCAGCGTCGGCACCAAAGACCAACTCCGCGTTGGCAACGAAGACTGGCGACCAGCGTCGGCACCAAAGACCAACTCTGTGTTGGCACTAAGACCGGCGACCGGCATCGGCACCAAAGACCAACTCCGCGTTTGCAACGAAGACCGGCGCCCAGCGTCGGCATACCAAAGACCAACTCCGCGTTGGCACTAAGACCGGCGACCAGCGTCGGCACCAAAGACAAACTCCGCGTTGGCAACGAAGACCGGCGCCCAGCGTCGGCACCAAAGACCAACTCTGTGTTGGCACTAAGACCGGCGACCAGCGTCGGCACCAAAGACCAACTCCGCGTTGACAACGAAGACCGGCGCCCAGCGTCGGCACACCAAAGACCAACTCCGCGTTGGCACTAAGACCGGCGACCGGCGTCGGCACCAAAGACCAACTCCGCGTTGGCAACGAAGACCGGCGCCCAGCGTCGGCACACTAAAGACCAACTCTGTGTTGGCACTAAGACCGGTGCCCAGCGTCGGCACCAATGACCAACTCCGCGTTGGCAACGAAGACCGGCGCCCGGCATCGGCACAAAGACCAACTACGCGTTGGCGAAAGACCAACCTGCGTTGGCATACAACTCCGCGTCGACAACTAAGACCGACTCCGCGTCAGCAACTAAGACCGGCTCCGCGTCGGCAGTAAAGACCGGCTCCGCGTCGGCATCAAAGCATGACTCCACGTCGACATCAAAGCTCGACTCCGCGTCGGCACTCAAGCCCGAGTCTTCCGTCGGCACTCAAGCCCGGCTCCGCGTCGGCACTCAAGCTCAGCACCAAAAGCCCGAGGCCAGCTCGGCACAAAAGGACAAAGACTGACCCCAGCGTTGGCAGCAAAGATCGTTGGCGCAAAGAAAAAGAAAAAGGCACCTGACGACTCTCAACTCTCGGGTCACCCTTCGGGGTTCAAAAGGACCCTGAGCATGGTTCAAGCACCCTCAGGTCACCCTCCGAGGGTTAAAGGCTCCCGAGCATGGTCCCATCACAGCGACTCTCGGGTCACCCTTCGGGATTCAAAAGGAACCTAAGCCTGGTCCTAGCACCCTCAGGTCACCCTCCGAGGTTAAAGGCTCCCAAGCATGGTCCCATCACAGCGACTCTCGGGTCACCCTTAGGGGTTCAAAAGGCTCTCGACGGCCTCAACTTTGCCTCAGCAGCTTTGTCACAGCCTCAACAGCTTCATCTTAGCCCCATCAGCTTCAACTCTACGTCAGCGGTCAACAGCCAATCGGGTAATACCTTTGTTTAAATTATACACTTGCAACGTATTGCTGGTTGCTTTAGCCATCTAGACGCCCGACTCCGCATCGGCATGAAACCCGACTTCGCGTCGGCACTTGAAGACCGACTCCGCATCGGCACTTGAAGACCGACTCCGCGTCGGCACTTGAAGATCGACTCGCGTCGGCACGTGAAGACCAACTTCGCGTTGGCACTCCAAGCCCGAGTCCCCTCGGCACTAGAAGCCCGGCTCCGCGTCGGCACTAAGCCCGACTCCGTGTCGGCACTTGAGGACCGACTCCGTGTCGGCACTTGAAGACCGACTCCGCGTCGGCACGTGAAGACCGACTCTGCGTCGGCACGTGAAGACCGACTCCACGTCGGCACTTGAAGCCCGACTTCGCGTCGGCACTTGAAGCCCGACTCCGCGTCGGCACTTGAAGCCCGACTCCGTGTCGGCACTTGAAGACTGACTCCACGTCGGCACGTGAAGACCGACTCCGCGTCGGCACGTGAAGACCGACTCCGCGTCGGCACTTGAGGACCGACTCCGCGTCGGCACGTGAAGACCGACTTCGCGTCAGCACTTGAAGATCGACTCCGCGTCGGCGCTTAGCCCGACTTCGCGTCGGCACTTGAAGACCGACTCCACGTCGGCACTTGAAGATCGACTCCGCGTCGGCACGTGAAGACCAACTTCGCGTTGGCACGCGAAGCCCGAGTCCCCTCGGCACCAGAAGCCCGGCTCCGCATCGGCACTAAGCCTGACTCCGCGTAGGCACTCTAAGCCCGAGTCTCCCCTCGGCACTCAAGCCCGACTCCGCGTCAGCACCTTAAGCCCGATTCCACGTCGGCACTCTAAGCCCGAGTCTCCCCTCGGCACTCAAGCCCGACTCCGCGTCGGCACTTCAAGTCCGACTCCACGTCGGCACTCTAAGCTCGAGTCTTCCCTCGGCACTCAAGCTCGAGTCTCCCCTCGGCACTCTAAGCCCGATTCCACGTCGGCACTCTAAGCCCGAGTCTCCCCTCGGCACTCTAAGCCCGAGTCTCCCCTCGGCACTCTAAGCCCGACTCCACGTCGGCACTCTAAGCCCGAGTCTTCCTCGGCACTCAAGCCCGAGTCTCCCCTCGGCACTCTAAGTCCGATTCCACATCGGCACTCTAAGCCCGAGTCTCCCCTCGGCACTCTAAGCCCGAGTCTCCCCTCGGCACTCTAAGCCCGACTCCATGTCGGCACTCTAAGCCCGACTCCGCGTCGGCACTCTAAGCCCGATTCCACGTCGGTACTCTAAGCCCGAGTCTCCCCTCGGCACTCAAGCCTGACTCTACGTTGGCACTCTAAGCCCGATTCCACATCGGCACTCTAAGCCCGAGTCTCCCCTCGGCACTCTAAGCCCGAGTCTCCCCTCGGCACTCTAAGCCCGACTCCGCGTCGGCACTCTAAGCCCGATTCCACGTCGGCACTCTAAGCCCGATTCCACGTCGGCACTCTAAGCCCGAGTCTCCCCTCGGCACTCAAGCCCGACTCCACGTCGGCACTCTAAGCCCGACTCCGCGTCGGCACTCTAAGCCCGACTCCGCATCGGCACTCAATCCCGACTCTGTGTCGACGCTCAAGCCCGACTCCACGTCGGTACTCTAAGCCCGAGTCTTCCCTCGGCACTCTAAGCCCGAGTCTCCCCTCGGCACCTAAGCTTGATTCTACGTCAGCACTCTAAGCCCGACTCCGCGTCGGCACTCTAAGCCCGACTCCGCATCGGCACTCTAAGCTCGAGTCTCCTCTCGGCATCTAAGCCCGATTTTGCGTCGGCACTCTAAGCCTGATTTCGCATCGGCACTCTAAGCCCGACTCCGCGTCAGCACTCAAGCCCGACTCCGCATCGGCACTCAAGCCCGACTCCGCGTCGGCACTCAAGCCCGAGTCCGCGTCGGCACTCTAAGCCTGAGTCTCCCCTCGGCACTCTAAGCCCGACTCTCCCCTCGGCACCTAAGCCTGACTCCGCGTCGGCACTCTAAGCCCGACTCCGCATCGGCACTCAAGCCCGACTCACGTCGACACTTGAAGACCGATTCAGCGTCGGCACTTAACCCGACTCAGCGTCGGGAACGGAAACCCGACTCAGTGTCGGTACCAGAAGCCCGACTCAGCGTCGGCATTGGAGGCCCGACTTTGTGTCGAGTCAAGAAGATCCAAGACAACTCACAGCTGGGAGAAGCCAACTCCCCAACTCACAGTTGACAAGCACCCCCCACAAAAACTTAACATACGATACTTCTGAGTGTCAGGTAATTCACTAAAATTTTACACTTCTTGAGCATGTATATCGTGCATTAACCAAGCTCAAAAAGTGTGGGGGGCATCTGATAAGGCCATTTAACAAACCCATGAGCGGCAGTTTGTTCTGAAACTGACCACGATCTTCGAGAGCCTAGGCCAACCGACTTGATTGCAACGCCCCTACTTCCCTCCCGATAAACTGGGGAATTCCCTGCTCCCGCAAGGGCCAGATAAAGCTCCAGCCGCCCTCTCCTCCAGAAGAGGGCCGATCCTTTATATATATAACGCTCCTGAAGCTAGAGGGGGGAGGGGAGACACAGCCATCCGCGGCCAGCTCGCCACCGGCGCCCGCATCCTCGGCGTCCACGTCGGGGAGGACCGCCCCCCATCCTCCGCGATGGGCGCGCAGTTCTCCAAGCCAGTCAAGCGCCGGGAGACCATGGACACCGTGAAGGAGATCGTCATGGAGCGAATGGGCAAGAAACTCCAGGAAAGCCCCCTCTCTGAGGTCTTCTTCCTCCGGAGGATCCAGCCGACTGCAACAATGCCAACCCGAGAGCCCCCCCATACCTTGGGTGGACCAGCAAACAAGCGACGGTGATGGAAGTGTCGACAGTCATGATGACCATGAAGATGTCATCGTTGATGAGAGAGTCTAGGAACGAGGAGAAGACATCGTCGGTGGAGCCGTTCGTACCTCCATTTTCTCCACTGTCACCTCCTCTTTGGCCTCCCTGCAACTCCATGGCGGCAAAGCCCTCGGAGTTGTTCCATCCATCATTGTTCCAGACTCACGCCACCGAAGAAATCGTAACTTCATCCTTCTTCCTCCATGGTGCCGATGGCGACTCCGTCAACGTGGTCATCTCAGCCGTCGCCAGCGAGAGCAGGGCCACCGTCCACATCCGCTCCTCAAATAGGTCCAAGTTCTCCATGCAGACTGGCCTCGACCCCACCGTGGGATCACTCAAGGCTGTTCTTGCAGAGAAGTGTGACGTCCTCGGCTGATCTATAAAGGCCAGATCCTGAAGGATGACCAAACCCCAGCCAGCTATGGTGAAGCATCAATCCTTATCGAATTTTCCGCGTCCGAAGATGCTGGGGATCAACAGCGACAGCGTTGGAGCTTTGCCTCTCACCTCTTCGAACCACGTATCCTCGTTTGCAGAGGCTTCGCTTGATTTCTACCAGAATGTTCTTGGCTTCGTCCCCATCCGAAGGCTTAGATCCTTCGACTTACCTATTCTTGGCCGGATGCCACAGAAGCGACCTCCACTACTCCGGAGAGCAAAATAAGAGGCTACGCGACGGTATCCAACCCTGCATGAAAGGAAGATCTCTCTCTCCCTCTCTCTAAAATATTACTTGATTATAAAACTCCTGTTCTACAGACCACTGACTTGAGCGTCGGAGGGTCCCTGCCGGAACTACCGGCCCGGGATTTTTTGCAGGCTTTCAGAGGAAGAAGGCGACCTCCTCGTATTTCTGAAGGCCCATGGAGACCTCGGTTCATCCAACGCTCATCATAGGTGATTTGGCAACAACATTAATAATTAAATTATGTCCAATCCAAACATTCTATCAGTCAGCTGGCATAATAGCCAAGCGATAAAGCCGAATCGCCTTTGACAAAGTCGGGTCATCCCGACAACTCGAACCATCCTCATACCTCGGTAACCCGAGCTATCCTCATAACTCGGTAATCTGAGCCGATCGTATCTCGGTAACCCAAGCTATCCCCATACCTCGGCAATCCAAGCCGATCGTACCTCGGTATCCCGAGCCATCCTCATATGTCGGCAATCCGAGCCGAGCCATTCTATACCTTAGAAAACCAGGTTATTCCTCGTTCTCGCCGAACAAAGGCATTCGAAATAACTATACGGAATCCGGTGCGGAAGAGTTTGAATTCACTGTAACTGAATAAGATTCCAAACGAAGAATGATACCCAGAAGTGGCCTAGGACCCACAAGAGTGGCCTAGGTCTATGTGATCACTAAATCTCAAGGCATCAACCAGCTCTCCCAGCCGTCGATCCTTTAACCGAAAAGATACGGATCCTATTGGTCTTACAACAAACTTGATTCGAATCCGTTTCGAATCATAACGACTTTTAGACCTCTCCTCACGACACGCCCAAGGAACCGGGTGATCCCCTATAAATGCCATAGTCCTTCAATCTCTCAGGTATGCTTACTTTTATGCATACTTTTACGCAATTACTCACACTTATTCACTGGCTCAGATATTCCATTGAAGCTTCCCCTGAGCTCAGAGCTCCCGAGAGAACACCCGCCTAAGGGAAACTCTTTTGTGAGAGTCTTTTCCTCAAATCTGCTTGCTGTGAATCTCCACTGACTTGGGCATCGGAGGGTCCTCCACAGAGGGCAACCCCCAGCACCCTCTGCGTGCGGACTGTCTTGCAGGTTCCGCCCGAGGCGACGAGATCGGCATCCGGATTAGGAGCCAGAGGTGCACCCGAGTTGAAGAACGAATTTTCGCGGCAACAGATTGGCGCTAGAGGAAGGGCCTCAAGTCCCATAAACTTGCGATCCAGGAGACAAAACTCAAAAAATCAGAAGAAGCATCATCTAATGGCCAATCAGAAAAGAGCTACGTCTGAAGCTCAAGATCAGGCCGCCTCTCAAAGGCCTGATCTGATTAGTGGTGCGGTACCTCCACTACCACCGCCAGCTGAAACCCCTTCGCCACCGGCAATGGTGGTAACATTGGACAGTTCGCCACTCTGATCCAATAGGTTCAGGCATTGACCTAGTTGGTCTAGGAACTCCAGGCGACTCCTGGCCATGCCGTCCCTACTCCTCAGCTTCACGAAGAGGCCACTGCCCCTGCTCCGCCAGCAATTTCTTTCTCTAATCCGCTAGAAGCAGCGGATTATCATCGCCATCCCACAAAGGCAAAACCAGCGCCGCAGCGAGCTGGAGGGAAGAGCCCGCTCAGATCTAGGCGGGTTCGTTCCCCTTCTCCGGTGTCTTCCCAGAGCTTGACGCCGTTGCTGCCTTCCCATCGCTCGATCCCCCTACCACTCTGGACGAGGGGATCAGGCAGCAGATGCAGGAGATGCGACAAGAATGGCGTTAGGATTTAGACACCGCCAGGCAAGCCCCTCTGCCTCAACCGAAATCGGAGCCAAGCATCCCCTTCTCTGAAAGGATCATGAGAGAAGTGATTCCCCCTTATGTCAAGCTCCCTACCATCGAGCCGTATCACAGATCCACCAATCCCGACGACCATCTCAGCAGCTTCAGATCCATCATGATGTTCTACAGAGCATCGGATGCGATCCTATGCAAAGCCTTCCCCTCCACCCTAAGGGGATCTGCCCGAACCTGGTTCAACATCTTGAAGCTAGGTTCCATTGATTCTTTTGACGAGCTGAGCTGTTTTCTTATCAGCCAGTTCGTTAGGATTTAGATGCCGCCAGGCAAGCCCCTCTGCCTCAACCAAAAGCGGAGCCAAGCATCCCCTTCTCCGAGAGGATCATGAGGGAAGTGATTCCTCCTCATATCAAGCTCCCTACCATCGAGCCGTATCACGGATCCACCGATCCCGACGACCATCTCAGCAGCTTCATATCCATCATGATGTTCCACGGAGCATCGGATGCGATCTATGCAGAGCCTTCCCCTCCACCCTAAGGGGATCTGCCCGAACCTGGTTCAATAGCTTGAAGCTAGGTTTCATTGATTCTTTTGACGAGCTAAGCTGTTTGCTTATCAGCCAGTTCGTCAGCAGCCATCGCCAGCGACGGAGATCCGATTCCCTCTCTGAGGTCAAGCAGAGAGAGGGGGAATCGCTGAAGAATTACCTCGGCTGCTTCAACACGGCCCTCTTAGAAGTCGACCATCTCAACCACAAGGTGGCCATGTCCACCCTGGCCGGAGGAGTGTCCAAGGAGGAAGACTTCTACCTGGCTCTGGAGGTTAACTACCCGAAGAGCCTATCGAACATGATGTCCCTGGCGACAAGTATGCTAGGTTGAAGAATCAAGGAGATCAGCTCGAGCCGAGCAGCTGAAGAAGAAAGAGGCAAAGGGCTCGGACAAGCAATGGGCCCACCTCTGCGCTAGCCCGCCTCACCACCACAGAGCTCCTCCACTGCCACCTCGAGACCGAACTCGGAGTCGACCCAAAGGTTCGACCACTATACTCCCCTTACCGTGCCAAGAGCGCAGATCCTGATGGAGATCGAGCAGCAAATTCTCCAACCTCCCCCTCTTCGAGGCAATGCAACTCGGAGGGACCCTACTAAGTACTGCCACTTTCATCGGAACTACGGGCATGATACTGAAGACTGCTGGCAGCTAAAGAACGAGATCGAGCGATTGATTCGGCGGGGCAGGCTGGACCGGTTAAGGGATCCCCCTGAGCCGAACAATGAGGAGAATCGCCAACCCGAGCCTCGCCAGCTTCCTCCACCGAACCCCCCGGTCCTCGGCAATGTCAATGTGATAACGGCGGCTGGATCCCCATCCTCTTGGCCGGGTGAAGAGGAAAATTCACCAAAGAAGGCTCGAATCGATGAGCTCACTTTCTCTGATGAAGATCTTGGGGAGGTACAGTACCCCCATGATGATGCTCTGGCTGTATCTTTAAATATGAATAATTATGATGTACACCGAATTTTGGTTGATAGTGGAAGCTCTGTTAATATTCTGTATTTTGATGCCTTTGTGAGATTAAAATTCCGGGTAGAAAGCCTCCGACCGGTGGAGTCCACCCTACTGGGCTTCACAGGTGACTCCATAATTCCTAAAGGAGTCATCACTCTGTCAGTCCGAGCCGGCACCTGGCCCCGCGTGGCTACCGTGCTCATGGATTTCCTCGTGACCAAGCTCAGGTCTCCCTACAATGCCATCCTCGGCAGACCGAGGAAAATATCTCTCAAAGCTATCATTTTCATTCCCTATCTCGCCATGAAATTTCCCACCGAATGGGGAGTGGGGGTTGTTCGAGGAAGTCAGATCATAGCTCGGAATTGCTTCGTCGCCGACCTTCAATCCAGAAAGCCCAAGGTAGATGGGCTAGATGCTCAGGAAGATCTCACCGAGCAGCGAGGAGAGCCAGCCGAAGAACTGGAGGAGGTACCACTTGACGAGGTGCGCTCGACCGAACTATAAAGATCAGGTTACATCTGGAAGGAAAGCTTCGGCAAGAATTAATTAAATTCCTTCGTAGGAATGCTGACATCCTCGCCTGGTCTGCATCGGATATGCCCGGAATCAGCCCAGACGTCCTGGTCCACTATCTCAGCATGGACGAGACATTCAGGCCCATTAAGCAGAAGAAAAGGAGCTTTGCCCTCGAGCGCCAAAAAGCCATCGAAGAAGAGGTAGATAAACTCATCAAAGCCAAGTTTATCCGAAAGGTTAGTTACCCCGACTGGCTGGAAAACGTGCTCATGGTGAAAAAGTCGAATGGCAAATGGAGGATCTGCATCGACTTCACTAACCTCAACAAGGACTGCCCAAAAGATAGCTTCCCTCTTCCACAGATCGATCAGCTCATGGATTCAACTTCAGGCCATCAAATGCTGACTTTTATGGATGCCTATTCAGGCTACAACCAGATCCGAATGGTGCCTGATGACGAGGAGAAAACCGCCTTCATCACCGACCGAGGTATCTATTGCTACCGAGTTATGCCCTTTGGTTTGAAAAATGCAGGTGCTACCTACCAAAGGCTGGTCAAAAAAGTCTTCAAGGAACAAATTGGTCGGAACATGGAGGTGTATGTTGATGATATACTGTGAAAAGCATGGAGGCATCCCAACACGTCAAGGATCTCGTGGAGAGCTTCGCTACACTTCGAAAATATCAGATGAAGCTCAACCCCATCAAATGTGCCTTCGGGTCAATTCCGAAAAATTCCTCGGCTTCATGGTTTCTTAGCGAGGCATCGAGGCAAACCCTCAGAAGATCGAAGCCTTGCAACAAATGGCCCACCTGGATCAGTCAAGGACGTGCAACGCCTCACTGGGAGAGTGGCAGCCCTCAGCCGCTTCATTGCTCGATCGGCCGAGAAATGCCTTCCCTTCTTCAAAGTGCTTCGATCGGCCAAAAACTTTCAGTGGACCTCAGATTGCCAGAAGTCCTTCGAAGACCTCAAGAAATACCTCGGCTCACCACCTCTCCTCAGCAGCCCAAAGCCAGGGGAAGTGCTGAATCTATACCTGGCGGTCTCTGAAGACATTGTTGGCTCGGTGCTAATTAGAGAGGAGAACAAACTTCAAAGACCTGTTTATTATGTCAGCAAATTACTCAAGGATGCTGAAACGAGGTATACTCGAGTCGAGAAGATGGTCCTAGCCCTGGTGACATCGGTTAGAAAGCTGCGGCCATACTTCCAAGCGCACAATGTCATCATCCTATCCGACCAACCCCTCAAGGCAATTATCCATCGTCCAGAAGCATCGGGTAGAATGACCAAATGGGCTATCGAGCTGAGCGAGCATGACATTCAGTATCAGCCTCGTCCAGCCATTAAAGCTCAGGTTCTGGCAGACTTCCTCCTCGAATGCACCATACCCGAAGATGGCTCTATTTCGGTTACCCCCAGACAACCAAAGCCTAGCACCCCATGGTTGTTTCACGCCGATGGATCTTCCAGCGCGGGCGGTTCTGCGCCGGCATGGTCCTCACCAGTCCGAAAGGCGCAACTTTCGAATACGGCATCCGCTTCTCCTTCCCGGCTTCAAACAATGAAGCAGAGTACGAAGCCTTGCTCTCCGGACTCCGAATTGCCCATGAGCTTAAAGTCAAAAACTGATTGCCTACACCAATTCCCAATTGGTGGCTGGCCAGGTGCAGGGAGAATTTAAGGCTCGAGAGCCGAGTATGATTCGGTATCTCTAAAAGATGCACGATTTATCCTCCTGTTTCGATGAATTTAAAATTGTCCAAATCCCAAGGATTGAAAACACGCGCGTCGACCTTCTGTCCCGTCTGGCAACTACGGAGTCAATGGATCTCAAACGAAAATTCCAGCTGGAAGTCCTAGAGAATCCCAGCATCGCCGATGCTGATCAGATGATGCAGATTGACATCAACCATCCTGGATGGACCCCCTGCACCAGTACCTCAAAGAAGGGTTGCTGCCCACTGATAGAAAGGAAGCAAGGAAGTTGAAATTGTAATAGTCTCATTATATTCTGATTGATGATCGGCTGTATAAACGGTCTTCTCAATGCCGCTTCTCAAATGCCTCCAACCAACAGAGGCCAACTATGCTCTTCGGGAGGTCCACGAAGGCATCTGTCGCAATCACCTTGGTGGTAGGGCCCTATGCCACAAAGTGCTGCGTCAAGGGTATTATTGGCCGACGATGCAAAAAGACGCTGATGACCTCATTCGAACTTATGATTCATGCCAGAGGCATTCAAATGTTCAAAGGCTCCCCTCGGTGCACTTGACTTCCATATCATCCCCTGGCCCTTCGTCAAGTGGGGGATGGATATTCTTGGCCCTTTCCCCCTCGCAACGAGGAAAAGAAAGTTCTTATTCATTGTGATTGATTATTTTACTAAGTGGGTTGAAGCCGAAGCAGTCGCCCAGATAACCAAAGCCTGTGCTAAAGACTTCGTGTGGAAGTCCATCATCTGCCGCTTCGGTCTTCCCCACACTATCATCACCGACAACGGAAGCAGTTCGACAACCCTAAGTTCCGAGAGTTCTGCGAGGATCATGGTATTCTCCATCGCCTGACGTCGGTCGAACATCCTAAGCTAATGGGGAAGCCAAGGTAACCAACCGAACTCTCCTACAGAGAATCAAAGCTCGGCTCAACCGGGCCTGAGGCCGATGGGTCGAGGAACTCCACCTTGTGTTGTGGGTATACCGAACTACCGAGAGAGTACCCATAGGGCAAACCCTATTCAAGATGGATTTTGGCATAGAGGTAGTCATCCTTGTGGAAGTCGGACTCCCCTCCCCTCGTGTGGAAGGCTATTCAGAAGAATCCAACGACGAGCAGCTCTGAACTAATCTTGACTTGATAGAAGAAGTCAGGGAGAAGGCCGGAATCCGGATGGCCGCCTACCAACAAAGAGTAGCTCGTTATTACTCCACTAGAGTCCGAGGAAAGTTTTTCCTCCCCGGTGATCTGGTGCTTCGGAAGGCATCCGTCTCGAAACCACTGGAGCAAGGAAAATTGTCCCCAAATTGGGAAGGTCCCTACCAAGTGACAGAAGTAATCAGACCTGGCACCTACAAACTCCAAGATTTGGATGAAAAATCTATTCCTCGGACGTGGAACTCGGACAATCTTCGTGCATATTATCAATGAAAGTACGCTCTTCCTAAACTCATTTTGTCCATTGAATTAAATTTAATTCTTGAAGACTCGCAAAATTCTTATAACTCTCCTTGAAAGTTGCAATGAGAAGTAGGTTTATAAATCCTCGGCCG
Organism: Calamus simplicifolius; assembly: GCA_900491605.1. Taxonomy (NCBI): domain Eukaryota; kingdom Viridiplantae; phylum Streptophyta; class Magnoliopsida; order Arecales; family Arecaceae; genus Calamus; species Calamus simplicifolius. Next base: position 1,183,659 of record UESW01004553.1, on the reverse strand, counting down.
GACCGAGCGATCTCCGTTCCTTGGCCACAAGTAAAATATATTTGATAAACCTTGGCCAGGCCGAGAGAGCTTCATACCTTGGCAGCGCCAAGTAAAATATAATCTTGAAGCCTCGGCCAAGTCGAGTGACGGTCTTCGTACCTTGGCAACGCCAAGTAAAATATAAACTTAAATCCTCGGTCGGCCGAGCGATCTCCGTACCTTGGCCGCGCCAAGTAAAATATATTTGACAAACCTCGGTCGGGCCGAGAGAGCTTCGTACCTTAGCCGCGCCAAGTAAAATATAATCTTGAAGCCTCGGCCAAGCCGAGTGACGGTCTTCGTACCTTGGCAGCACCAAGTAAAATATAAACTTAAATCCTCGGCCGGGCCGAGCGATCTCCGTACCTTGGCCGCTCTAAGTAAAATATATTTGACAAACCTCGATCGGGCCGAGAGAGCTTCGTACCTTGGCCGCGCCAAGTATAATATAATCTTAAAGCCTCGGCCAAGCCGAGTGATGGTCTTCGTACCTTAGTAGTGCCAAGTAAAATATAAACTTAAATCCTCGTCGGGCCGAGTGATCTCCGTACCTTGGCCGCGCCAAGTAAAATATATATGATAAACCTCGGTCGGGCCGAGAGAGCTTCGTACCTTGGCTGCGCCAAGTAAAATATAATCTTGAAGCCTCGGCCAAGCCGAGTGACGGCCTCCGTACCTTGGCAGTGCCAAGTAAAATATAATCTTGAAGCCTTGGACAAACCGAGTGATATATTTCTAAAGCCTCGGACAAACCGAGTGATATATTTCTGAAGCCTCAGACAAACCGAGTGATATATTTCTGAAGCTTCGGCCAAACCAAGTGATATAGTTCTAAAGCTTCGGCCTGATCGAGTGAGTCCTCAAACACTCTGACGCGACTAAGGCGTCCTATCATGCTTCGACAGAGGTAAGCAACCTTTCTTCGCTTACCAGTAAGATTATGCGAGTTATTTCTTTTTAAAGAAATGTATACTTCATCTCATATGTTGGCCCAGATGGCAACCTAAGAGGGGGGGTGAATTGGGTTCTAAAAATTTTAACTCTTTTTGAAATTAAATCGATTGATATCAAAGTATGCAAGCGAATGGAGTTAATCGAAGCTAAGCATAGGCAATTAAAGAAGAAAGAGAGAGAGATAAAAACACTACAAACATAAAGATTTTATAGTGGTTCGGTGTAATCAACACCTACGTCCACTCCTAAGCTCCACTTGGGTCCACACTATAATCCTCTTGATTACAGTCGAGTTGTTTTACAAGCTCACAACTCAAACTTGTTGTTTTACCCGGGATCACAACGAACCCAGCCGGTTTTCCGGGCTTACCAGCACAAAACCCAACGTCAAGCTATATCTAGCTTGACCCGAGGTATACAACGTCCACTAATTCAATCCCCCTGATTGAATTAGCAAACAAATGGAATCAATTAATGTTTACAATGACAAAAGCTCCTTAAATGAGTGAATATGCAATAAAAATAGATAAGGAATAGAAAAGCCTGTTTGAAGCGATTTGAATGTAGGCTTGGCTTCTTTTCTTCTTTTCCTTTTCTCCTTTGAAAGGTTGAATCAAGCTCCAGCTTAGATTTCACCCAGGAATATTGTTGAGAAGATGGGAAAAAATAGGTTTTGGCTTCTTCTTTTCCTTCTTTGAAATCCTTCGAAAATGAACTTTGTATGCCTTGATTTCTTTTGAATCTTTCTTTAGATGATGGGCGAGCTCACAGAGATTTCTCTTTTTGAAATAGCTCTCTTGAATATCTCAATTTTTATTTTTTTTGTTCCCCTTTTTTAAACGGTCCGTTCTCCCCCTTTTTATAGATTTTCTTTAATCCAAGATTCGGTGAAAAACTAGCCATTATTTATGTCCTTGGATTGCTCCTACACACAAGAAAAATAGCCGTTAGAGATTAGGTGAGAAAAAGTTACCGTTGGAGGCCGTTCTGACACTTTGAAAATCTGTTCCTATCAGGTTGGAGTCGGCTCCAACTTTTTATGTGTCGGCTCCACTTCGTGTATCCAAAAATAGTAATAAAAGATTTCGTTGAGGGGTCGGCTCCCGAAAAGTTATGTGTCGGCTCCCGAAACAAAAGTGTCGACTCTAAATATGGCCCAAAATATGCTCTCTGTTCTCAGGTTAGAGTCGGCTCCACTCATTCTAGGTCCCGTCGGCTCCCGAATCTCAGGTGTCGGCTCCCAAATTCCATGTGTCGGCTCCAGAAACTGACGTAGAAAAGCACACTTCTGTTTCTCTGGTTGGAGTCGGCTCCAAACATCCATGTGTCGACTCCCGACCGTGCCAAATTTTGAGAACTGTTCTGATATGCCCATGTGTCGACTCCTGACTTATAGGTGTCGACTCCAAGGTCTGAACTTTTGAAAATTACAATTTGAAACTCATCTTAAAATTAATTTTGAGTGATATTTGAATTGTTAAACTTTCTTAATACCTAAAACACTCTATAAATTTGTCAGAAACAATGTGAATATACTCATGTCTTTTGTTAATCATCAAAATCAATAATTGGGTCAACATCATAAATAAGATCATGTTTACCACATGAGCTCACAGGGCCGCCCAGGCCTCCCTCTGACCTAAATAGAGATGAATGCTTCCTCCACAGAGGACTGAATATTATGTTAACAAAAACAAAGTAGCAAAAGCACTGCTGGACTTATAGATTATGTTATGGTCCGAAAAGCATAAAATGAGAGTAGCAACACTCAACACAATCACATCAAAAAAGAAACAGATGTTAAAAGAAGAAAGAGTAGAAACTTTCTTTATTAATGAAAGAATTACAACCTCCTGAGAGGCATTACAAGTGCATCATAGCACAGGAAATAAAGATAAAATAAAAGCTCGGCTGAGCAGCTTTGATCGATAACGATGTCTCTACATCTGACCCCAGAAATCAGAGAAACCAGACAAGCTCTGTTGAGCCACTGGTTAATTCGAAAGAACAAAGTACACCATCCACGGATCCTCGGATGGACACATTGGGGGATCATAACCAGTTCAAAGACTTGTGGATGCTTATGCCAATGAAGCATCCCCCCAAGTGGGATGCTAGTCTGCTAGCCACTGCCTAAGCATACAGGCAGAGAACCAGCAGACGAACACCATCCTCCTCCCTCTTCACATGGAAAAAGATTCCTCAGGCGGATGAACTGAGGAATTCAAACTGAGGGAGGAGGCGAAGTTCATGTTATCCATGGGGGATACGTATGCTTTGCATTTCCTGCGGTCCCCATGGCAGGTGACAAAGGACACACAGGAAGCGCATACGTGCGCTCCCCATATGACCTCTGCGGGCATCCCATGCGCTCTCCATATGACCTCCGAGAATTCTCCCTTGAGGACTACCTGCTTTTTAGCAGCTTCTCCATCACCCCAGCTATCTGGGATGAACCAGCTTTCAAAAGGGAAGCTCAATCTCTCCGCTCTCAACGAAATAGGCACCATGAAAGCCCTTACAACTCACAGGAGGAGAAGGTTTTGGGAGATAGCCTAACACGGTCCGCTCTCCCCATTTTATAGGCAAGTAAGCCGAGGGCAGTCATTAAAGAAGAAAGCCCCAGAATTTGAAACGCCCTTGCTCACCACCACGTGATAGGGCAAAAGAAAAGAGCGCATTCTGAAGCGCACCGAACATGCCTCCCGAGCTATGATGAAAGGCAGAAGATTTTCTACTGATCTCGAACCAAGAGCCTTAAATGCAAAAATCGGTTGCAGGTCCTTGAAATATGGGTAGGCCTGGAAAATCCCCTTTCCAAAATGACGCCGTTCAATGACAGCGAATGCTTATCGCGTACGTTAAAAAGACTCGCATTGGAAAAGGCCAACGGGATAAATGCCTTGAGTAGAAACAGAGTGTCCTTCAGCAAAGCCGTTTCGTATACCTCGGCGAAAAACGTACCAACCCTTTGCTTCGACAAACCGAACTATCTAACCTCGGCCCCAGTCGAGGTATTTGAGCCGTTTTTGGCCCTCTCGCACCCAACCATTTCGTGCCTTAGCAAACCTAGTGAGTTCGCGCGCACCTAACCTCGGCCCCAACTGAGGCAAAGTTGGAATTGTGTTCTGCAAAAAACCGAATGATTTTATGCATAAGCAAAACCAGTCGATCTGGCAGAGTCTTCGGTTCGAAACCTCCAAGGAATATCCAACCTTAAAGCGCATTTTGCTTACAATTCGTTTACCATTGAGGGAACTCCCAACAAAAAGGTTGTTCAGAAAGGAAATGACCAAAATGATAAGGTGAAGCAAAAAGAGATCAGAAGATTAATTCAATTTCGGTCAGATTACAGATTGAAAAAATAAAATACACAAGCGACCCTTAAGAATCAGGGTTCGGGTCGGTCCCGAGAACCTCTTTGATAACGTCCGGAAGGGCTTGACTCGCTTCACCCGCTTCAAATGTTGGCGGAAAAGGAATCTCGGGTTCCTCAGCAGCGGACTGAGGGCATTCTTCGGGAGCCACAGCCTCATTAGGGCCTATGATAGCGTCAAGATCGACGTCTAAAATATCCTCATACTCGACTTCTTCGGCCCTCAGGTACAAGTATCAAAACATTCGGCATCCATAAAGGATAGATCCAACTCGAGTACGCTCGAGACATCTTCGCTCGAGTTTCCTCCTCGCCAAACCGAAACGCATCGGCACAAGCCTCTCTACGCTCTTCAAAAAATTGGGCAGAACTTTTGTACTCCTCCACAGCCAAAGTGATTTGGCTGTTAGCTTCAGCTAGGTGGTCCCGAGTTCAAAGTTCATTTGACGGCTCGCGGACAACTCCGCCCTTAGAGCCTTAAATTGCTCCTGTGCCTCGAGCCCAATTCTGCCCATCTGCAAAACATCAGAACGTTTGAGCCCACGAGCAAAAGAAAAATACGGAAGCAAATAAATAGACACTATACCTCTTCCTCCCGCCAGCCATTTTATTGCTCTGCTTCTGAACCTTTTCCAAGGCCTTTAATTTGGCCGATTTATTTTGTTGGAGACCCTCTTGAGGTCATTAATTTGGGACTGTTTGTCCCCGATTTCCCGCCGAGATTGATCGAGATCATCGATGAGCCTAGCAATCTGCTCATGTTGCCATTTCAGCCGATTCTTCATATCGACAAATTCCTTATTCAGACCGGCAAGCTGATCCCACTGCCACCGGCACCTGTGCTCCTCCTCCTCGAGTTGCGGAAAAATGATGACAAAACAACGGCCCGTCATTTACGAGATTATCATTGCCCGCCTTTTTGAATCCCCCAAATAAGATTGCTCCGGAATTCTACTCCCTATATCCGAACTTACATTTCTGAGTAGGGAGTGGGGGGCATGTGATGAGGGGTAAAATCGTCATTGCATTATTGACCGCCCACGTCGACAATTGGGTCATGTCCAATCCAAACACCCTACCAGCCAGCTGGCATAATAGCCAAGCGACGAAGCCGAATCGCCTTTGACAAAGTCGGGTCGCCCCGACAACTCTAACCATCCTAATACCTCGGTAACCCGAGCTATCATCATACCTCGGCAATCTGAGCCAATCATACCTCGGTAACCCGAGCTATCCTATACTTCGGCAATCCGAGCCGATCGTACCTCGGTATCCCGAGCCATCCTCATACCTGGCAATCCAAGCCGAGCCATTCTATACCTCGGAAAACCTCTACGGAATACCTCGTTCTGGCCGAACCAAGGCATTCGAAATACCTCTACGGAATCCGGCATGGGAGAGTTCGAATTCACTGTAACTGAATAAGATTCCAAACAAGGAATTATACCCAGAAGTGGCCTAGGACCCACAAGAGTGGCCTAGGTCTATGTGATCACTGAATCTCAAGGCATCACCAGCTCTCCTAGCCGTCGATCCTTTGACAAAAAAGATACGGATCCTACTGGTCTTACAACAAACTTGATTCAAATCCGTTTTGAATCATAACGACTTTCAGACCTCTCTCATGACATGCCCAAGGAACCAGGTGATCCCCTATAAATGCCATAGTCCTCCAATCTCTCAGGTATGCTTACTTTTACGCATACTTTTACGCAATTACTCACACTCATTCACTGGCTCGGATATTCCATTGAAGCTCCCCCTGAGCTCAGAGCTTCCGAGAGAACACCCGCCTAAAGGAAACTCTTATGTGAGAGTCTTCTCCTCAAATATGCTTGATGTGAATCTCCATTGACTTGGACGTCGGAGGGTCCTCCGCAGAGGGCAAACCCCACAGCACCCTCTGCGTGTGGATTGTCTTGCATGTTCCGTCCGAGGTGACAAGATCGACATCCGGATCAGGAGCCAGAGGTGCATCCGAGTTGGAGAACGAATTTCCACGGTAACAGGATCAGTTCCGCTCTTTCTCTCTCCCAAAGTTACCATCATCCACTTAAGGCAGGTTTGAAATAGAAAATAAAAAAATAAAAGTTATAATTAAAAAAGAATATTTTTGAAAAAGTTAATAAAAAGGATAATCCTTATTCTCTGAACTTATTTTTTAGAGAATCTAGAAATAACTAAAGTTATCTCTTGATGGCAAAATTGTAATTTTAAAAAAGTACATATTTTTTCTATTCCTGGATAAATGCTATCCTATACACTTATCCAGAGATAGCTTTTGGAAAGTCAAACACTACCTAAGTTGTAGAAACTCCAACTTAACTTGATTTATCCAATAATAAGAGAAAGAAAAAAATTTAATCTCCAAAATTCAATTATTTTAGAAATTAAAAATTTATAAAAGTACTATTCATCTTCCTTCTTTCTGTTAATAAATAATAAAATTAAATTGTAAAGTCTCTATTTATACTATGCGTTCACATGATGCATGAAATGAGTGTGATTTAAATTTTATAATAATATAAAATATAATATTTTTTTAATTTTATATTATTAAATTTAAATTTTGATTTAAATTTTTATATTTTTTAATGTACCACTCTTAGCTTAATGAGGCATAAGATAAAAAATATTAATTCATTCAATCATGTAGATTAAAAAATATTTTTAATATATAAAAATATAAAATAAATATTTATATTAAAATTGTCTAAGAATGATAAATAATTTATTTTTTAAAATTTATCTACTTTATACTTAGAAAAAAAGTATAGTTTTCACAAGCTAGTAGAAATTATAAACTTTGAAAAACAAATAGATTAAAAGTTTAAGAATCTACTATATTTGATAAATTAATATAATGATTGTTGGAAGTCAATTTGATGACTATAATTTGGGCGGTCATATTATTTCCGGAGCAATATTGTCTTTCTTCAAAATTAAGAACAAAAATCTAAAATTTATGTTTATGTCCTATCATGTCCTCTAATTAGACTTTTGAAAAAATTAAAATAAAAAATCTCGAAAGCTGTTCATTAAGGTAGATGGATACATGATCTAAATTGAAGAGCTAGAAATGAAAAATGAGCCACATGAAGGAAAGACATGATTTAATTATTTTATAGGAGAATGGATGCTTTTACGAAAAGGTTAAAAAAAATTATAAGAGATGATGTTCAAGAAAAGAAAATTAAATGTCACATAATGTCAAAATAAGAGCACCGATTGGATTGGATTGGATTAGATTAGTGAGAACTGCTAGTCAATAATTCAAATCAAATTTCTCTTCTAATTATGAGAAATTATAATTTTTTTTAAATAGATATGATTAGTAAAAATGATCATAAATAATCTAAAATTCTATGAGAGATAGGCTTTGACATTTATATTGATCTTATCTCAATCCACTTTATCCAATTCTTCTTAGATTGAGATATATATAAAAGTCCTTAAAAATATATAGTGTGATGAACCAATTTTGGGTCTAAATGATGAAGTTTGGCTCTAATCATTTGTTGCATTGTACCTTATAAGAGTTGTTATTTTATAACATTTGAAATATTATTTGATTTTCTTGAAAAAGAAAGAAGAACAACTTGATCAAAGGTTCGATGGATAAACTAGGACATCTAAAAGTGTAATATATGATTTAGCTTTCTAATGTGATATCTCATTTCTAAACTTTTTTACAATTCCTTTTATAAAATCTAGAATGGTTCACGTCTACTCTCGTAATCCTTATGGATCAACCTATTAGAAAATAAATTAGGTTTAAAAAATTTACAATAGTCCCGTGCTTAAAAATTGAAATCATTTCACATGGTAAGCCATGACTTTTTTGTTACTATGCTTTTGGTAGAAGGTAATATATCCAGATTACCCATAATTTAAATGGGCCCACTAAATAACTATTTTCTATGTTTGGTACATATTTTGAATAGTAATCTGCCTCAAAAAAGGTAATTATCCACATCACCGGATATGCTATAATCTTTTTTTTACAAAATTACCCCTGCCTTCTATCTATAAAAATAAAATTATTCATTTCTCTAAACAAAATCATTCCTTTTTTTTCTCTTTTCTCTTGTCTCGTCACCATTATCCTTTTTCTCATGTCTCCAAACAAAAAATAAACTATGGTATTATTCGTCCATAGAAAAAAAAATAATGAATAGAAAAAGAAATTAAAAAAAATAAAAAAATAAAAAAATGGTGCTCTTAGCAACGTCTTCTTGACAATATAGTAATTTAAAATTGATAACATTTAATTATATTACTATTTAAAATTTAAAAAATAACTTACATTTTGTTATCAACTAATCGATCCATTCATATTATATAATATATCAATTATTATATTAATCTTAATTAATTTTATATAATAAAATATTAAAAAATAAATTATTTTTGAAATATAATAAATAAATTATGATAATTAAAAGTTTAAGAAAAAAAATTGAATAAATGTTTAAAGATTAAAAATATATTTTAATTTTAAAATAATTAAATCTAGTATCTTCTGCTTATATATAAATACTTTGATTTAGAGGTATTTTGGGATATTTTAAAAATTTTTAATAGATTTTATTTAGTATATAAATTAAATTTAGGAGTATTTTAGAAATTTGATGTTATATGACTAGTAATCTATTTGTCATATCAAATACAGTAATCAATATTAACATAATTGACGATCCATCCAATGCTAATCTATCTTATAGCTAATCCACATTAATACATTACATTTAGAATTTAGTGTTTTGAAAATCGGACCGGACCGGCCGATCCAACCGGTCCAATCGGGAATCGATCAGTCCAGTCTGATTTTATTATTAAAGTTGACTTTTATATGACTAGTAAAAATCGAAAAAACCCATTGAACCAGCTGGGTTTCAATCAGTCCAATCCAGTTTTTAGATTTTTTTTAATTTTTTATTTGAATTGTATTTATATTTTATTATTTTATATTATTAAATTAATATTTAATTATAATATTATCCGATCCTATCAAACCAGTTCATCCGATCGAACCGATTGACCTGCGACCTAAATGTTAAGCCGGTTCGTTGTCCGATCCGATTTTCAAAACATTGATTTAGATTGTCTGGTGATGCACCAAACGCAATCTTAGAATTTGAAATCACAAATTTTTGACCTTTATTATTATTATTATGTTTAGATTGTACATAGAATTTTTAGAATGATATAACTCAAAACTTAAGCTTTATGTGGTGTTACTCTTATATCATTTTATCATTTTCATGAATGATACAAGACTCGTTCGGTATTACTTTAGCATTTTGTTTCAAATTTCATGTACGCTAAAATAAGGAACTTGAGGCTTGTGTGGTATTATTTTCACATTTTCTTTCTTAGTCAAAACTTCAAAGTTATGCTTGCTTAGAATTACTTTTGTATTTTGTCTTGAGTTTCAAGAATGATAAAACTAGGCTAGAACGAATGATGTCGCCTTCTCATTTTTTTTCTAATTTATCTATACAATTTTTGGATTTATTAGTAGCAAAAATTTATTGCCTTCAAAAATAGTAAAAATAAAACTAGTAATAACTTTTAAAAAAAACACAAATGCTATCTTCAAATCAATCTCCATATGATATTTCAATAATTTATATTCCAATAATACCAACCACGCTTTAGATTTCAATATTTTTATAATAATAATACTAATAATAAAAGTATTTCAATAATTAACACTTCATTTACCAATATAATGGAGAAGATGTGCTTCCTTAGGCCAATGTTACTAAGATAAAATACTAACTACATAGCAACTTTACTAAAAGTATTTCAATAATTAACACTTCACATAAAGTAATCAAAGACAATGGCCATTAATAGTATTATTGTTCATAAAATTTTTATTTTTCAAATAAGAATATTTGTCTTACCAGAAAAAAATAGGAGATTTGACTTTAAAACCCAACAAGTTAATATTTAGACAAACATACTCAGAAATGTATTACCTATCTAATAAAAATAAAAATATCAAATCATCAAGAGCAATTTATACTATTGCAATAACTTATTTAAAAAATCAACCTTGTGTATTATATATTGAGCTTTTTCTCTTAGATTATGCAAGGATGATATAATCTAAAGATGATATCAAATATCAGATTTGCTTGTTAGTCTTTTCTTTTTTCCTTATTAAATCATGGTGGTTATAAATGGTGATCACAGTCTATTATCAAATAATGTTCATCTTTTTACCTTCATAAAATGGAATCAGTATTGGCATGATGGCCAAACATCAATGTCATGCATCTTATTGTAACGGGCTCCAAACCATTACAATTTTGAGAAAAAAAAATCATCAACCTTGTATTTTTGGCTTAATTCAAATATCATCCTTTTTTTTCCATCACTCATCTTGAATTTATCAAAATAGACAACTTATCAATTTCATTAGGATATAATGCTAATAATACTCATTTAAAATTATAGTTGTTGCTGCTGAAATCCGTCCTCCGAATCAGGCGCGAAGGGGATTCGAGACGGGTTTCCTCCTGGGCGGACCTGCAAGACAGTCCTCACGCGAGAAGGCATTGGGGGTGGCCCTCTGCGGAAGACCCTCGATGCTCAAGTCAGTGGAGATCAACAGTCGACAGAAATGAGGAGAAGGCTCTCGCCGGATAGTTTCCTCCAAGGGCTCCGAGCGGAGCGGCAATGGCGGAAGCAAAGGCAGAGAGAGGGAGAGAGAGAGAGAGAGTGAGCCAGTGCGTAAGGGGAGACCGCGTACCTCAGGGGGTCTGGAGTTGTGGTATTTATAGAGGATCACCTGGTTGTTAGAGGGCGTCGTGGGTCCGAAGGCTGTTGAGATTCAAATCCAGTCTGTTATAAGATCGATAGGATTCGTATCCGGTTAGTTAGAGGATCGACGGCTGGGAGAGCTTGTTAATGTCTCAGGATTTGGTGGGAGCATAGGCCCCAGGGCCTAGGCCACTTTTAGATATGATTCCTGTTTTGAATCTTAAGGATTTAAGCTTTTCCGCACCGAATTCCGCAGAGGGGGTTGATATTGCTCGGACTGGGCCGAGCTATAGGGACAGCTTGGGGGGCGAGGCCAAGAAGTGAGATAGCTCGGCTAGGGCTGAAAAGCAAGATAGGTCGGTTGGAGGAGCCGGAAGGCGATAGACGATAGCTCGCTGGGGCCGAGAAATAAGATAGGTCGGCTGGAGGAGCCGGAAGGCGACAGTCGATAGCTCGGTTGGGGCCAAGAAACAAGATAGGTCACCTGAGGAGCGGAAGGCGATAGACGATAGCTCGGCTGGGGCTGAGAAATAAGATAGGTCGGCTAGAGGAGCCAGAAGGCGATAGTCGATAGCTCGGCTGGGGCCGAGAATAAGATAGGTCGGCTGGAGGAGCCGGAAGGAGACAGTCGATAGCTCGGCTGGGGCCAAGAAACAAGATAGGTTGGCTGGAGGAGCCGGAAGGCGATAGTCGATAGCTTGGCTGGGGTCGAGAAATAAATAGGTCGGCTGGAGGAGTCGGAAGGCGATAGTCGATAGCTCGGCTGGGGCCGAGAAATAAGATAGGTCGGCTGGAGGAGCCGGAAGGCGATAGTCGATAGCTCGGCTGGGGCCAGAAACAAGATAGGTCGGCTGGAGGAGCCGGAAGGAGATAGACGATAGCTCGGCTGGGGCCCAGAAACAAGATAGGTCGGCTGGAGGAGCCGGAAGGCGACAGTCGATAGCTCGGCTGGGGCCGAGAAACAAGATAGGTCGGCTGGAGGAGCCGGAAGGCAATAGACGATAGCTCGGCTGGGGCCGAGAAACAAGATAGGTCGGCTAGAGGAGCCGGAAGGCGACAGTCGATAGCTCAGCTGGGGCCGAGAAACAAGATAGGTCGGCTGAGGAGCTGGGAGGCGATAGACTATAGCTCGGCTGGGGCCGAGAAACAAGATAGGTCGGCTGGAGGAGCGGAAGGCGACAGTCGATAGCTCGGCTGGGGCTAAGAAACAAGATAGGTCGGCTGGAGGAGCCGGAAGATGAGGTCCGCACCTCGAGAATCCCTGGCTCGATGAGGGGCTAGGGCGTTCCGATCTACCAGGCTGACTTGTCCCTGGCGAATGTCGCACAACGAGCAGAAATCGGGCTAACCTTAGCCGCGTACACGATTATTTACGCGTAACGATTTTACCCCTCAACACATGCCCCCTACTCCCTAGTTCGAAGCGTAGGTTCGAGCATAGGGAGTATAAGTCCAGGTGGCACGATTTGAACGGGTGGGGATCCGGATTGGACAGTCCATGCAATGATGCCCTATTTAATGCCGCGCGGCCGCCGTGCCTTCGTGGGTAAGGTTCCTTTGGGGTGATGGTTGGGGGACCGCCACCTAGCGGATCCCGTTTTTATGGCGTTTATCGAGGCGGTTCTGGATGCCTCGGGTGAGACGCCTTATCTTCTCTTGAGGCGGCTTCCTTCGAGGGGAAGCAAAGCTGAAATAGCATCGTTTCTGTTTGCAACGCTCCTTCGTTCCCCTTTTGGAGAATTTCGTTCTCTGTTTCCTCTGTAGTTTCATTTGGTGTCTCTCTCGGCCAGTAGAATGATGAGCCCCGACGATGTAGTTTCGGAGATTGCCGCCGAGGATTTGGGAAAAATTCGCCAGAAGTATGGCATTCCCCGGATGTTGTTCTGCGATTGCCGGAACCCGAGCACAGGTTTCGCAAGATTTGAAGCACGGAGTCTTTATTTACGAAGATAGTTTGAAGGCGGGCCTCCGGTTTCCTCTCCATCCCCTGGTAAAGGAGATCATGACATTTTACAACATCTGCCCGACGATGGTGGCTCCCAATAGCTGGCGAAGCATCATCAAATTTATTTCGATGTGCAACCAGATCTAGGTTATAGCTACTCTTCCCCTTTTTTGTGCCTGTTACCACCTGATACCCAGGAGGAAATCGGAGTGGCCTTATATCAGACTTCGGAGGTCCTTCAAGACGATTGTGGACAAACCGTCTCCATAAAGGGATGGAAGAACCGATTCATCATCACTGAAGGGAACATTTGTTCCACTTTCCCCAGGGATGGGGAAACTTTGTTCGGGATGTGGAAACACATCCGATTCTATCTAAGCAGGAGAAAAAGGATTTGGAAGTCCTCCGCAATGGCAAGGCGTTCTCGGCCAACGACTTACTATCGGAGGAGGCTCTTTTCGCCGCCGGGCTTAGCCCTCTCGATCCGCATGGTAGGCCCTCCTTCTCTTTTCTACTGGTTTGTTTGAGCGAACGTATCTCGGTCTCATCATTTGCTCCTCGCTTCTGCAGCCAAGAGGTCTGAATTATCAGGCCGCATAAAGAGAAAGACGGGCAAGCGCCCAGGGGAGAATAGTGGCGGGGAGAAAAGTAAACCCGAGAAGAAGGTTCGTCTTTCCGAAAGGTACTCGCTGGATGCTGGAGCAGTCCCGGCGGAAGCATCGAAAGCAAGGGAGGATTTAGAGAGGACTGCCGAGATCCCCTGTCCCCCAGTAGTGGAGATATCAGACAGTTCGGATGGACTCCATTGGCTTGCCAGGACACCCCTCTTTTGAAGGACGAGCCAATGGCTGATTCGGCGGAGGTCATCATTTCTGAGGGCCCTTCCCCGAGCGAGGAGATATCTCTGGCCTTGGCAGGAGGACAGGAGGGAACAGCTGCAATCGGTGAGGCTCAAGGTGAGCTTCCTATTGGAGGCCCCCCGCGGAAGAGTCTAGGGGCGGTGACGTTAGGGCGACCATAGCGGAGGCTCAAGAAGGGGGGCAGATGGAGGTTTTGATGAAACCTGCGGAGGAGACGCAGGTGTCTGTGACCGAGGGAGGAAAACCGGAGGAGGGGGTAGGGCAAGGCGAGAACCTTGCAGTCGGAACCTCTCCCGCCAAAGTTTTGGGAAGACTGGTGCTTGGACTAGCCGAGTTATCCAAGGAAAGCCAGGACAGAATTCTGTCGGAGGAGGCCGGGAAGTTGAAGGCTCCTCAGTCGGAGATTTCCCGGATCGGCCCTTCGGGCGGAGATGGTCAGCCAGCAGCTCAGACACGGCCATTGAGGAGGCATTTTCTGCTTTGATGAGGTCGGCATTGTATCCGGCGCAGATCCTTCGTGGATAAATTCGCGGATCTAGAATTGGTTGATGCTGCATTTGGCCAGCGGAATGTGGCGGAGGACATCCACCTTCTCCCCGATATCGACAATCCCACCCTCATGAAGTTGGCTAGGGCCTACGCCTCCTGGGTGAGTTGTCATTTCAGAGCAGTGGGTGCTTTCCAGCTAACTTGACCACATTTTCTCACTTGTTTTTGTTCTGTAGAATGCTTTGATCTCCCGGGCGCTGTGCTTGCGCCTAAGCTTGGCGACGGGAGCCGGTGTCCAGGCCAGGAGAGTCAGCGCCGAGCTTCGATCGCGAGCGGAGGCGTCTGACACATTTGAACAACTTCTGGCCGCCAGCAATGAGAGTTTGGCGAGAATAAGGGTATTGTATCAGGCCGCCCTAGATGATGCATCCAAGCAGAAGCTTAAAGTAGAGGAGTTACAGGGGCTCCTAGCGAGGTGCAACGACGCATGCTTGGAGCTGTCACGGGTTAAATCCAAGCATTCCGAAGAAATGGAAGCTGTTGAGAAATAGTTCAGCGAAAATCTAGGCAGGCAGAGGAGAGAGGCCGCCGAAGAAAGAAATCGCCTGAGCAGAATGCTTGGCGAAGTGGAGGAGAAGTTACGGCGGCATGATCGTGATATTGCCGATAGGGACGACAATATCAAGTGGCATCAGGGGAAGATAATCCAGCTCAGCAGTGAGCTCTCCCAAGCCTGGGAGAAGTTGATGATAGGCAATCAGGATTAATGATCTCAAGAGCAGGATCGAGCTGGTTAGAACTGATAAATTGAGGGCCATTGACGAGGCCAAGGAGCTGGCTGGCAGGAGGAGGATGTACGGTACCGCCCCCCCTTTTTTAACTTCCTTCATTGGCTCATCGTGTCATCGGCTGACTCTGTTTTTACAGATGAAAAAGGCGGGGCTGGAGAATCAAGATAAGATGCGAGCCTTGCAAGGGGAACTAGAATCCAGCCGATGGAGGAGCTCAGAGCTCGAGAGGCGGGTCAGTGAGACCGAGGAACAGATCGCCCTACTGCAGAGTCAAGTCACTGGAGCTGAGGGGCAGGTTGCCTCATTACGGGGCCAAGTGGCTGAAACTGAAATGCAGCTCGCTATGCTCAAGGGCGAACAAGATGCAACTTGCGCTGATGCTTTCCAGCTCGGAGTGGAGGACATTCGAAGTAAGATATCTAAGGAGCATCGGGAATGGGACCTCTCTTTCTTGGATGTCGAGACTCCTGACGCCAGCACCTCCGGGGATGAAGAAGAAGACGAGTACATTGATGTTTCGGACGCCGAACTTGATACTACCCCGGGTCCCAGTGAGGCTGCAGCTCTTGGGGGACACTTGCAGCCTGTTGCCAAGGAGGCGAAGACATTCGAGACGGGGGAGTCGAGCCATGCTTCCACGAGCATAGTTGAGGGTTCTACTGGGACTGATCCTGACCCTTGAGAGCTATTTTCGTGCTTTTGCTCTCGTGTAACTCGGTTTGAAGTTTTCAACGAATGAGCCTTCCGTCTCTATTTGATTGCCTTTCTCGGATGATCCCCTGTCTCAAGTTTTATCCCGACCGCGAGCAACTTGTGGCTTATTCGCGCCGCTTGGTTGGCTTTAGCTCGGATTTGAGGGAACATCTTGGTCGAGGCCAAGGCATAGGGATAGCCCCAACAAAGGGGCCGAGATACAACATAGCTCGGTAAAAAGGGGCTAAGAGACGATCTAGCTCGGCTTAGGACAAGTGACGCAATGGCTCGGCTGGGGGCGAGAGATGAAATAGCTTGGCTAGGGCCGAGGGACAAAATAGCTCGACCATGACCGAGGGATGAAATAGCTCGGCCAGGACCGAGGGACGAAATAGCTCGGCTAGGGCCGAGAAATGCGGTAGGTCGTTTGGACAGGACCAGGAATCACAGAAGCATCCTGGCCAGGACCGAGGTAGTCCGTCTTATCAAGGTCGAAATCGTGGATGCGCCTTCGACGAAAAAAGGGAAGTTTGGTTCCGAGAGAGGGGGGTTTGCTGAATTCCCCGCTTCCTATGAGCGGCCACTGAAGCGACAACGCGTGGCAGGGCTTTATGTGAGTGGCATTGGAGCCGGCGGTTCGGGCGACTAGGGCTCTCGCCTGGAGCGGTTTAAATACCAATAGGTGGTAGACCATCGTTAACCATTTCCTCCGCCGATCTTTGTTGGTCTATCCGAGCTTGTGATAGCAGGATGGCTTCCAAGGATGGAGGGAGGTCGGCCGAAGCACCAGTCGACGATGTCAACGCTCGTTGGGGGACCCGGAGGGGTTGCACCAAGGCGGTCATCGACGGGGAAGTCATGGCCTCATTGTTTGCAAGTTGTGAGCGACTCCAACAGGCAACCGAGCAATACATGATTGCCTCTACTAGGAGATCATGCACCTCCACGCGGTCAACGATCGGTTAGAAAAACGTGTGGCGTCCCTCCAGCAACAGGTGTGTGACCCGGTAGTGGAGCGAGAGGAAGGCTCAGCAGCTCCGGGAGAGGATGATAAGCCCCTGTAGGGCTGATGTATTTTCCTTTCTTTTTGTTGCCCCTTTATGATGAATGGAAAGAACAGTTTATGTAGCTCTTGTGTTTGCCGCTGTTTTGAGATGCTTGCTTTCATCGTGCAAGTCTTATAAGCGATCTATCCCTTGGAGGGTTTTTAGCCATCCTTGCCTGGATCGGGGCGCGGGATAACATTCAGTCATGTTGGACTGAAAATAGATACTTAGTTTTTCGAAGTATAGAAACAGCTTTGGCCTTAGAGGGGAGCATAGGGCGGTGCCTAGGTCCGTGCCTAGGTCCCACAGGCAGTTGGGCTGGAGCAGAGGATATTGAGAGGTCATTATCGAGGAGTGCTTGGCCTCCGCGCCACTTTATTACCTGTCAGTGCCTTGTCTTTTCCAAGGCAAGTCGACTTCCTTTTTGCTGAAGTAGATAATACGGCTCTGTAGCCACTAAAAAGTTGCCTCAGTGTTTTCCAGGGGCTTTTATTAGGTCGATCTTTTCCAATGCAGGTTGTTCTGGCGTATGGCAAGCACTTATTCGCCATTGGAGGATGTCATTTTCACTGGACGGTCTCCCAGGTCTGCCCGTATCCGCAAGATCGGCGAGCAATTTTCTGCATTTAAAACTCATGATCCGGGGTCCGAGAAAATCTTTTGGCATGCGTCATGGTTCGGGCGACGTGCTTGGTGCACAACGAGGGGCGCTATTTTTATCCCGGGAGGCCACGCGGTGGCGTGGGTTAGGCGTTTTGAATCTCGGGGCTTTCTGCTCTGATAGCCTCTCCTGGTTCATCTTCACCTATAAAAGGGGAAAGAGGGGCCGTGTTGGGCCATCCCCGAGTTTTCTTCCCTGTGAATTGTGAAGGTTTTCATGATGCCTATCTCTCTGGGGCTTAGAGTGGGAGGACTGAGCTTACCTTTTGCAAGTCGTCGTCCTCCGGACAGTTGGGGTGATGAAGGAGCCGCTGGAGAGTGGCTCATCCTCAGGGGACAGTTTCGGAGATCATATGGAGAGCGCACAGACGGTTCGCAGAGATCACATGGAGAGCGCACATATGCGCTTCCAGTGTGTCCTTTATGGTTCACTGTGGGGGACGCAGGGTAGGAAGTGTACGCGTGCCTCCCATGACTTACGTGAACTTCGCCTCCTCCCCTGATCCGGATTCCTGGGCTCATCCGCCTGGGGAATCTTTCGCCATGTGAGGAGGGGGGTGATGGTGTGTTGTCTGCTAGTACATTGCCTTTTGACTTCGGCAGTGGCTAGCAGTACACACTTGATTTGGGGGAATGCCCTGGCATCAGCATCCACAGGTTTTCTTCCCACCGGTCGGAGGGCTCCGTGGATGGGTGGCTTGGGACAAGGCTCATCCATCCTTTCTGACTTCTCTGATATCTCGGGTCGGATGCTGAGATATCATTATTAACTGAAGCTGGTCACAATAGTTAGGCCGAGTCATTTGCTCGTTTTTATTTCCTGTGCTATGACGCACTTGTAATTCCTCTTAGGAGGTTGTAACTTTTCTTTTGACGAGGAAATAAAGAAATTTTTCATTCCTTCTTTCTTTGGCCTTTGCTTCTTTTGCGTTGGAGAGTTGTTACTCCTATAATGTGCTTTTTATGCTACAGCATATTTCGGCCGTGCTATCGCGGCTTAGTCCTTGCTGAGGCCAAGATACAGAGATATCGCTCAGTCCGGCCGGGGCTTGCGAGCTACCCGAACTCGAGCTAAGTTTTAAAGAATGCTTAGTTCGGCCGGGGCTTGTGAGCTACCCAAATTAGAGCTAAGTTTTAAAGAATGCTTAGTTCGGCCGGGGCTTGTGAACTACCCGAATCCGAGCTAAGTTTTAAAGAATGCTTAGTTCGGCCGGGGCTTGTGAGCTACCCGAATCCGAGCTAAGTTTTAAAGAACGCTTAGTTCGGCGGGGCTTGTGAGCTACCCGAATCGAGCTAAGTTTTAAAGAACGCTTAGTTCGGCCAAGGCTTGTGAGCTACCCGAATTCGAGTTAAGTTTTAAAGAACGCTTAGTTCGGCCGGGGCTTGTGAGCTACCGAATCCGAACTATGTCTTGGAGACCATTTGGACCGGCTGCAACATGCTATTTCGACTCATAGCTCAGCCCAGCCGAGGCACAGAGATTCGATGCAGATAGCTTGGTCGTTGCCGAGAATGATGACATTATGTTTGGTTCTTGTGGTGAATATAGATTCTGATGTAAACGAGCGACGCATGGGGGCGTTCGGAGTTATGACTCGGTCACCCTCGGGCAAGGCGAGTTAATGTTGATTGCTGGCGCGCTTTATTTCTTTGCACCTTTCCGAGGATGCCCAATTCGAGGGAGTCTGGTGGATTTTCAAGAACATTTATTTCACGAGGGTCGGCAAACTGGGGGGAGCCTAGTCCCTAGAGAAGGAGGGGAATTTTCGGGCGTGCCGCCGATGCTTATCGATCCTCCTCGAGAGGGGTGCGACTCTTCGCTTCCCGCAGGCGCCAGCCGAAGCGACGACGCGTGGCAAATTCCCCAGGTTGGGATTAATGACTCGACTGATCGAAATACTCGCCAGGGCGATATAAATATGGACGAGAGGGATGCCAGTATTTGTCATCCTCTCAGTTAGTCTTTTGATAGCTCCTGAGAGCAGGTATGGCCTCCTACGGTGAAGGGCGATCGACTGAAGAGCCGAGCGGCGGCAGCAACGGCGCAGGGACTCCCGGGGGAGTCGCTTTTCTGTGACCATTGATGGGATGGCCTTAGCGTTAACTTTAGCGGGCCATGAGCAGTTCCAAAAGATGGTCGAGGAATTTCTTGCCGTCTTGACGAGGGAGGCCGAGGCTCTTCGCCGGGTCATTGATCGGCAGGAGGGGGTGATAGTGTCCCTCCGTCAGCAAGTCGCCGAGCTGACTCGGCGTAGGGAGGACCCGGCAGCTCCTGGGGGAGACAGTAAGCCTCTATGAAGGCTATTTTTACTTTTACTTTTTCTCCTTGTCTTTTTCTTTATAATGAAGAAAGGGAGGTTCTTTTTGGAACTTTTGTTTCTTGCTAAGATCGACGTTCGGTCCTCATAAAAAGGGGGGTCGTTTGTCCCTGTTCGAGCCAAAGGGAGACCTGGGCGGTCCCGTGGACTCATGCGGTAAAACAAGGTCTCATTTGTGGAACGAGACAGGTGTTTCTTCGGAAAGAGACAGCTCATACGTCTTTATCGTTGGGTAGAGGGAGGTCTTTCACCTCTGCCGAAGTACCGGGAGATGTTCCCGTTATCTTGGAGCATGTAAGAAGTCGCTCGGCTTGATCGAGGCTTTAGGTCGTGGTTAAAGCACGGAGACTTCACTCGCTTGGCCAAGGATTCGAACATTAGGTGCGACTAAGGCACAGGAATACCGCTCGGTTGGCCCGAGGATTTAGTAGTAGGAGACATTCCCTGACTTTGTCCGAGGCTCTTAGGCGGCTGTGTAGGGCCTGTCAAGGCCTTTAGAGATCACTAAAGGTGCGGAATATGTACCCGCTGATGATATTGCACGACGTATATTATTCGAACCAGTCGAAGCTTGGGGATTGTTCAGAAATCCTTCAGTTTCGGTCTGGGTTTGCGCGCTTCAGTTTTTGCCGGGACTTATGCACTCTGGTTTTGGCCGGGGCTTATGCACTTCGGTTTTGGCCAAGGCTTCAGAATTCATTACTCGGCCCAGCCAAGGTTCGGAGATTGTTGCTCGGACCAGCCGAGATTCAGAGGTTTGTTGCTCGACCCAGCCGAGGTTCGGAGGTTTGTTGCTCGGCCCAACCGAGGTTCGAAGATTATTGCTCGACCCAGACGAGGTTCGAAGATTTATTGCCCGGCCCAGCCAAGGTTCAGAGATTTATCGCTCGGCCCAGCCGAGGTTCGGAGATTTATCGCTCGGCCATCCGAGGTTTGAGATTTATTGCTCGGCCCAGCCGAGGTTCGGAGATTTCTTGCTCGGCCCAGCCGAGGTTCGGAGATTTGTTGCTCGGCCCAGCCAAGGTTCGAAGATTTGTTGCTCGGCCCAGCCGAGGTTCGGAGATTTGTGCTCGGCCCAGCCGAGGTTCGGAGATTTTGCTCGGCCCAGCCGAGGTTTGGAGATTTGTTGCCCGGCCCAGCCGAGGTTCGGAGATTTGTTGCCCGGTCCAACCGAGGTTCGAAGATTTAGATTTGTTGCTTCGCCCAGCCGAGGTTCGGAGATTTGTTGCCCGGCCCAGCCGAGGTTCGGAGATTTATTTCCCGGCCCAGCTGAGGTTCGTAGATTTGTTGCTCGGCCCAGCCGAGGTTCGGAGATTTTTGCTCGGCCCAGCCGAGGTTCGGAGATTTCCTGCTCTAATAGATAACTAAGTCGTGCCGAGGATTGGTAAGCAGCATCTATTTCCTTTACGATTTTTGGTGATATAATCATGGTAATCATGCGAAGAATTATGAAAGCAATATGCTGACAAAAATTAAGAAGGCGGGCCTGTAGAAGGCGTACCCTACTGACGATACTTGCGGAGGTTGTCCAAATTCCATGTCCGAGGGATGGATCTCCCGCTTAGATCTTGTAGTTTGAAGGTGCCAAGTCTGATGACTTCCGTTACTTGGTAGGGGCCTTCCCAGTTCGGAGCTAGCTTTCCTTGCTCTAGTGGTTTGGAGACAGATGTTTTCGGAGAACTAGGTCGCCAGGCGAGAAAGCTTTCCCTTTGACCCTGGAGGCATGGTAACGGGCCACTCTTTACTGGTAGGCAGCTATTCTGATCCATGCTTTTTCTCTGATCTCCTCTACCAGGTCGAGGTTGGTGCGGAGCTGCTCATCACTGGCTTCCTCCGAGTAGCTTTCCACCCACAGGGAAGGGAGTCCTATCTCCACAGGGATGACTGCCTCTGTGCCGAAGGCCATTCGAAATGGGGTCTTGCCCGTGGGCACTCTCGGGGTGGTGCGGTAGGCCCATAGGACATGGTGCAGCTCGTCTGCCCATCTGCCTCGGGCTCTGGAGAGCCGAGCTTTGATCCTTTGAAGCAAGGTTCGGTTAGTTACTCGGTTGCTCCGTTAGCTTGTGGATGTCTGACCGAGGTAAGGCGGTGATGGATTTCATGCTCCTCGCAGAACTGACAGAACTTCGGATTGTCGAACTGTTTGCCGTTGTCAGTAACGATGGTGTGTGGGAGGCCGAAGCGGCAGATGATGGATCTCCACACGAAGTCCTTGGCCCGAGCCTCAGTTATCTGAACAACTGCTTCCGCCTCGACCCATTTGGTGAAGTAGTCGATGGCGACGAATAAAAACTTTCGCTGTCCCATTGCAAGTGGAGACGGGCCAAGAATGTCCATTCCCCACTTGGCAAAGGGCCAAGCGGAGGAAACGGGGACCAGGCTGGCAGAGGGGAGCCTCTGAATACTGGAGTGTCTTTGGCATGGGTCACAAGTTCAGACAAGGTCGTCAGCATCCTTTTGCATGGTGGGCCAATAGTAACCTTGACGTAGCACCTTGTGGCATAGAGACCGGCTCCCCAAATGGTTGCCGCAAATTCCTTCGTGTACCTCCCAAAGGGCATAATCAGCTTCAGATGGCGAAGGCATCTGAGCAACGGCATCAAGAAGGACCGCTTGTAGAGCTGGTCATCAATCAGCACATAGTGGGTGGCTTGCAGCTTTAGCTTTCTAGCTTCTCTTCGATCGGCCATGAGCGATCCTTCTTTAAGATACTTCAGGATGGGGTCGAACCATGATGGTTCGGCCTCAACTTGTATCACTCGGTCAGCTTCCGCAATACTGGGCCTCTTTAAAATCTCCAGATGAAATTTTCGCTCGGCGTCCATCGATTCCGTAGTTGCCAGTCGAGATAATAGGTCGGAACGGACATTTTGGATCTCGGAATCTGAATGATTTCAAATTCAGGAAAATAGGAGAGTAGGCTTCGAACCTCTTGGAGATATCGAACCATGTTCGGCTCCCGGGCCTCAAACTCGCCCCGCACGTGACCAGCCACCAGCTGAGAGTCGGTGAAGGCATTCAGCTTCTCCACCTTAAGGTCGTGGGCGATTCGGAGCCCGACGAGCAGGGCTTCTTATTCGGCCTCGTTATTGGAGGCTGGGAAGGAAAAGCAGACGCCATATTCGAAAGTCGCCCCCTTTGGACTGGTGAGGATTAGGCCGGCGCCAGAGCAACGGGCATTGGATGACCCGTCGACATGGAGGAGCCACTGGGCATCAGATTTTGGACGCTCGGGGGAGTTGGGAGTGGAGCCATCCTCTGGGATAGTGCATTCGAGCAGGAAATCAGCTAGCACCTGAGCTTTGATGGCCGGACGAGGTTGAAACCAAATGTCATGTTCACTTAGCTCAACGGCCCATTTGGTCATCCTTCTCGATGTCTCCAGACGATGGACTACCGCCTTGATGGGCTGATCGGTCAGGACTGTCACAGAATGTGCTTGGAAGTATGGCCGCAACTTTCGGACCAAGGTTATCAAAGCCAACACCATCTTCTCAATCTGGGTATATCTTGTTTCCGCATCTCGGAGCAGTTTGCTGACATAATAAATTGGCTTCTGGGTCTTATTTTCTTCTCTGACCAATGGCGCCTTCCGAGACCGCCAGATACAGGAATAATGTTTCTCTAGGATTCGGACTGCTGAGGAGAGGGGGAGAGCCGAAGTACTTTTTGAGGTCTTCGAATGATTTCTGACACTCGAAAGACCATTGGAAATTCTTAGCCGACCGAAGAGTTTTGAAGAAAGGGAGGCATCTTTCGGCAGACCGAGCTACGAAGCGATTGAGGGCTGCTATTCTTCCAGTCAGGCGCTGGACTTCTTTGAAGATGCTGGGGGCACCATCTGCAGAAGAGCCTGGATCTTCTGGGGGTTAGCTTCGATACCTCGTCGGGAAACCATAAAGCCGAGGAACTTCCCAGAATTAACGCCGAAGGCACACTTAGTTGGGTTGAGCTTCATCCGATATTTGCGCCTCAATGTGCTGTGACGCTTCTTTGCTCTTGACCAGCATGTCGTCGACATATACCTCCATGTTCCAGCCGATTTGCTTTTTGAAAACTTTGTTGATCAGCCTTTGGTAGGTGGCACCTGCATTTTTAAGACCGAAGGGTATAACACGGTAGCAGTAAGTACCTCGATCGGTTATGAAGGCGGTCTTCTCTTCGTCTTCGGGGGCCATCTGGATCTGGTTGTAGCCCAAATAAGCGTCCATGAATGTCAGCATCTGATGGCCCGAGGTTGCATCTACAAGCTGGTCAATTCGGGGGAGAGGGAAACTATCCTTCGGGCACGCTTTGTTGAGGTCGGTGAAGTCGATGCAGATCCGCCACTTGCCGTTCGACTTCTTTACCATGACAATATTTGACAGCCAACTTGGGTAATTCACCTCCCGAATGAAGTTCGCCTTGAGAAGCTTGTCGACCTCCTCTTCGATAGCTTTCTGTCGCTCCGAGGCGAAGCTTCTTTTCTTCTATCTGACGGGTCGATACATCTCGTCCACATTGAGGCGATGAACGAAAACATCAGGTCTGATTCCTGGCATGTCGGAGGTGGACCAGGCGAAGACATCAGCGTTGCTTCGGAGAAAGTCGACCAGTTCTTGCCGGGACTCGCCTTTTAGTAGTGACCCAATCTTTATAGTTCGGTCGGGCCGGGCTTCATCCAGTGGTACTTCCTCCAGTTCTTCGGCTAGTTATCCTCGTTGCTCAGCGAAGTCCTCCCGAGCGTCCAACCCATCAACCTCAGGCATCCTGGACTGAAGGCTGGTGACAAAACACTGCCGAGCCATAGTTTGGCTTCCTTGGACAACACCGACTCCCCGCATGGTGGGGAACTTCACAGATAGATGCGGAATAGAGATGACGGCTCTGAGGGACATCAGGCCGGGCCTCCCAAATATCGCATTGTAGGGCGACCGAAGCTTGGTCACCAGGAAGTCTGTGTGAATAGTGGCCACAAGGGGCCAAATTCCTGCCCGAACCATCAAAGTTACGACCCCTTCTGGGACGATAACGTCGTCGGTGAACCCCATCAAGGTGGAGTACATGGCTCGGAGATTTTCACGAGTAATTTCATCTTGGCGAATACATCAAGGTACAGAACATTTACGGAGCTTCCACTATCAATAAGAATCCGACTTACATCATAGTTATTTAAATTGAGAGATACAACTAACGCGTCGTCATGCGGGAATTGTATCCCCCGGAGATCATCGTCAGAGAAGGAGAGCTCACCCATTCATGCTTTCTTCGGCGCCGAACCTTCTTCATCATTCTTGAAGTTCGACGAACCACCGGCTTCTTTAATCACATTGATATGGCCGATCACGGGTGGATTTGGAGGAGGAGGAGGCTACTGAAGCTCGGGCTGGCAATCACCCCCTTGTCCTGGTTCGGGCGCCCTCCTGAATTGGTTCAGTCGGCCCCGCTGGATTAGCCTCTCAATTTCGTTCTTCAACTGCCAGCATTCCTCGGTATCGTGGCCATGCTCCCGGTGATAGCGGCAGTACTTGGTGGGGTCTCTCCGGGTTAGGTTCCCTCGGAGAGAAGCTGGTCGGGGGAGCTGGCGCTCTATCTCCATGAGGATCTGCATCCTAGGAACAGTGAGCGGGGTGTATCGGTCAAACCGCCTAGGCGGGCTTCGGGAGCGATTTCTTGGTGGTGGTGGGGGAGCTCTTTGGCGACGAGGTGGGCTTGGCTGGCGGGTAGGTCGATGCCTGTCTGGGCCCTTGGATTCTTTCTTCTTTTCCAACTCGGCGTGGGCAGCCCTTCGTGATTCTTTGACTCGGGCTTATTTGTCTGCCAGTGCCATCATATCAGAGAGGTTTGGGGGGTAACTACCCTCCATCGCCAAGTAGAAGTCGCTCTCCTTCAAAAACTCCACCCGCTAGGGCGGACATAGCCACCTCATGATTAAGGGGGGTCCACCTCCAGCATGGCCTTATTAAAACGGCCAAGGTAATTTCTCAAGGATTCCCCCTCTCTCTGCTTAACTTCAGAGAGGAGTCGGATCTTCGTCGGTGGTGGCGGCTGCTGACGAACTGGCCAATAAAAAGATGACTCAGCTCATCAAACGAATCAACGGAACCTGGTTTCAGAGCATTGAACCAGGTTCGAGCGGACCCTCTAAGGGTAGAGGGAAAGGCGCGGCACAGGATCGCATTTGATGCTCCATGGAACATCATGATCGACCGAAAACTGCTGAGGTGATCGTCGGGATCGGAGGAGCCGTGGTAGGGTTCGATGACGGATAGCTTAATATGGGAGGGAATCACTTCCTCCATGATCCCCTTGGAGAAGGGGATACCCTGCTCTATCTTAGGCTGAGGTGGATGAGCCTGCTTGGCGGCGTCCAGCTCCTGACGCATCTCCCGGAGCTATTGGCGGATCTCCTCTTCAGACATAAGAGGAGGGCCGGGCGAGGAGAGCGCGGATATGGCGTCGAATCATGGCGGGAGGACTCCAGAGAGAGGGACCGGGCCCGCCGAGATTTGGGAAGATCCCTGTCGCAGCCCCCTTGCGGGACTGGTCTAGCCTCTTTGGGTCGGTGTGGGGGGTCTGCGGCTCCATGCAGACCAGAAGAAGAGGTGGCCAGAGAAAAAGGGGCTGCGGCCTCCTTAGGGAGGCGTGGAGCAGGGGCAGCTGCAAGGCGCTCCTGAACCAGATGGGTCAGGGCTTGGACCTGCTGGACTAGTGTGGTGAACTGGTCCTGACCCCATCGCCGCCAGCTATCCTGGTGACCCAGGATCAGTTCACCACGCTGGTCCAATAGGTCCAAGCCCTGACCCATCTGGTTCAAGAGCGCCTCACAACTGCCCCTGCTCCACACCTCCCTGAGGAGGCCGCAGCCCCATTCTCTCCGGCCATCTCTTCTTCTGGTCCGCATGGAGCCGCGGACCCCCCATACCGATCCAAAGAGGCCAGACCAGTCCCGCAAGGGGGTTGCAACAGGGATCTTCCCAGATCTCGGCGGGCCCGGTCCCTTTCTCCGGAGTCCTCCCGCCATGATTCGACGCCATTCCTGCGCTCTCCTCGCTCGGCCCCTCCTCTTACGTCTGAAGAGGAGATCCGCCGATAACTTTGGGAGATGCGTCAGGAGTTGGACGCCGCTAAGCAGGCTCATCCGCCTTAGCCCAAGGCAGACAGGGCATCCCCTTCTCCAAGGGGATCATGGAGGAAGTGATTCCCTCCCATGTTAAGCTACTCGCCATCAAGCCCTACCATGGCTCCTCTGATCCGGATGATCACCTCAATAGCTTCTGGTCAATAATGATGTTTCACGGAGCATCAGACGCAATCCTCTGCCGCGCTTTCCCTTCCACCCTCAGAGGATCTGCCCGAACCTGGTTCAACGCTTTGAAACCGGGTTCCATTGATTCATTCGACGAGCTGAGCCGTCTTTTTATTGGCTAGTTCGTCAGTAGCCGCTGTCACTAACGAAGATCCGACTCCCTCTCTGAAGTTAAGCAGAGAGAGGGGAGTCCTTGAGAAATTACCTTGGTCGGTTCAACAAGGCCATGCTAGAGGTGGACCACCTTAACCATGAGGTGGCTATGTCGCCCTAGCGGGAGGAGTTTTGAAGGAGAGCGACTTCTACCTGGCGATGGAGGTCATCTACCCCTCGAACCTCTCCGATATGATGGCCCTGGCAGACAAATATGCCAGGGTCGAAGAATCACGGAGGGTTGCCCGCGCCGAGCTGGCGAAGAAGAAGGAACCTAAAGGTTCGGACCGGCACCGACCTATCCGTCAGCCAAGCCCGCCTCGTCACCAAAGAGCTGCCCCACCGCCGCCAAGAAATCGCTCTCGAAGCCCGCCCAGGCGATTCGATCGGTACACCCCACTCACTGTTCCTAGGGCGCAAATCCTCATGGAGATAGAGCGCCAGCTCCCCTGACCAGCTCCTCTTCAAGGGAACCCAACTCAGAGAGACCCCACCAAATACTGCCACTATCACCGGGAGCATGGCCACGACACCGAGGAATGCTGGCAGTTGAAGAACGAAATTGAGAGGCTAATCCAACGAGGCCGACTGAACCAGTTCAGAAGGGTGCCCGAGCCAGGACAAGGGGGTGACCGCCAGCCCGAGCTTCAGTAGCCTCCTCCTCCAAATCCACCCGTAATCAGCCACATCAATGTGATTGAAGAGGCCGATAGTCCGTCGAGCTCCAAAAATGATGGTGAAGGCTCGGCGCCAAAGAAAGCACGAACGTGTGAGCTCTCTTTCTCCAACGATGACGTCCAAGGGATACAATTCCCACATGATGATGCATTAGTTGTATCTCTCAATTTAAATAACTACGATGTAAGTCAGATCCTTGTTGATAGTGGAAGCTCCGTGAATGTTCTGTACCTTGATGTGTTCGCCAAGATGAGATTGCTTATGAAAACCTCCGAGCCGTGGACTCCACCCTAATGGGGTTCACCGGCGACGTTATCGTCCCGGAAGGGGTCGTAATATTAATGGTTCGGGCAAGAACCTGGCCCCTTATGGCCACTGTTCACACGGACTTCCTAGTGACCAAGCTCAGGTCGCCCTACAATGTGATATTTGGGAGACCCGGCCTAATGTTCCTCAAAGCCATCGTCTCCATCCCACACCTATGTATGAAATTCCCCACCGGGCGGGGAGTTGGTGTTGTTCGAGGAAGCCAAGCTATGGCTCGACATTGTTTTGTCACGAGCCTTCAGTCTAGGATGCCTGAAGTTGATGGGCTGGACGCTCGGGAGGACTTCGCCGAGCAACGGGGAGAACCAGTCGATGAACTGGAAGAAGTGCCACTGGACGAAGCTCGTCCAGACCGAACCATAAAGATCGGGTCGCTGCTGAAAGGTGAATCCCAGCATGAGCTGATCGACTTTCTCCAAAGCAACGCCGACGTCTTCGCCTGGTCTGCCTCCGACATGCCAGGAATCAGCCCCAAAGTTCTCGTCCATCGCCTTAACGTGGATGAGATGTACCGACCCATCAAACAGAAGAAAAGGAGTTTCGCCCCAGAGCGGCAGAAAGCTATTGAAGAGGAGGTCGATAAGCTTATCAAGGCAAACTTCATTCGGGAGGTGAATTACCCGAGTTGGCTGTCAAATGTTGTCATGGTAAAGAAGTCGAGTGGCAAGTGGCGGATCTGCATCGACTTCACCGACCTCAACAAAGCGTGCCCGAAGGATAGCTTCCTCTCCCCCGAATTGATCAACTTGTAGATGTCACCTCGGGTCACCAAATGCTGACATTCATGGACGCCTACTCGGGCTACAACCAAATCCGGATGGCCCCCGAAGATGAAGAGAAGACCGCCTTCATAACCGACCGAGGTACTTACTGTTATCGTGTTATGCCTTTCGGTCTTAAAAATGCAGGTGCCACCTACCAAAGGCTGGTCAACAAAGTTTTCAAAGAACAAATCGACCGGAACATGGAGGTATACGTCGACGACATGCTGGTCAAGAGCAAAGAAGCATCACAGCACGTCGAGGATCTCTTGGAGAGCTTCGCGACACTCCGCAAATATCGGATGAAGCTCAATCCAACTAAGTGCGCCTTCGACGTTAACTCTGGGAAGTTCCTCGGCTTCATGGTTTCCCAACGGTGTATCGAAGCTAACCCCCAGAAGATCCAGGCTCTCCAGCAGATGGTGCCCCCGGCGTCTATTAAAGAAGTATAGCGCCTAACTGGGAGGATAGCAGCCTTTAACCGCTTCTTGGCTCGATCTGCCGAAAGATGCCTCCCTTTCTTCAAAAATTTCCGGTCGGCTAAGAATTTCCAATGGTCTTCCGAGTGTCAAAAATCATTCAAAGATCTCAAGAAGTACCTCGGCTCTCCCCTCTCCTTAGCAGTCCAAATCCTAGGGAGATGTTGTTCCTGTATTTGGCTGTCTCGGAAGGTGTCGTTGCCTCGGTGTTGGTCAAAGAAGAAAATAAGGCCCAGAAGCCGATTTATTATGTCAGCAAACTGCTCCGAGACGCGGAAACGAGGTACACCCGGATTGAGAAGATGGTGTTAGCCTTGATTACCTCAGTCCGAAAGTTGCGGCCATACTTCCAAACACATTCTGTGGCGGTCCTGACTGACCAACCCATCAAGGCGGTGGTCCATCGCCCGGAGACATCGGGGAGGATGACTAAATGGGCCATCGAGCTGAGCGAACACGACATTCGATTCCAGCCTCGTCCGGCCATCAAAGCTCAGGTGCTAGCTGACTTCTTCCTCGAATGTACCATCCCGGAGGATGGCTC
The DNA here is from genome assembly GCA_900491605.1 of Calamus simplicifolius. Taxonomy (NCBI): domain Eukaryota; kingdom Viridiplantae; phylum Streptophyta; class Magnoliopsida; order Arecales; family Arecaceae; genus Calamus; species Calamus simplicifolius. The sequence goes on along the minus strand of UESW01004553.1, from coordinate 1,153,502 downwards.
CACTCCCAACTTCCCCGAGCGCCCAAAATCTGACGCCCGATGGCTCCTCCATGTCGATGGGTCATCCAATGCCCATCGCTCCGTACGGGCTTAGTCCTCACCAGCCCGGAGGGGGCGACTTTCGAATATGGCGTCCGCTTCTCCTTCCCGGCCTCCAATAATGAAGTCGAGTATGAAGCTATGCTAGCCAGGCTCCGAATCGCCTATGGCCTTAAGGTGGAGAAACTGAATGCCTTCACCGACTCTCAGCTGGTGGCAGGTCACGAGCGGGGAGAGTTCGAGGCCCGGGAACCGAACATGGTCCGATATCTCCAAGAGGTTCGAAGCATGCTCTCCCATTTTCTTGAATTTGAGATTATTCAGATTCCTAGATCCAAAAATGCCCGTGCCGACCTATTATCTCGGCTGGCGACTGCGGAATCAATGGACGCCGAACGAAAATTCCATCTGGAGATTTTGGAGAGACCTAGTATCGTTGAGACTGACCGAGTGATGCAAGTTGAGGCCGAACCATCATGGTTCGACCCCATCCTGAAGTATCTTAAAGAAGGGTTGCTCCCGGCTGATCGAAGAGAAGCTAGAAGGCTAAAGCTACAAGCCACCCACTATGTATTGATTGATGACCAGCTCTACAAGCGGTCCTTCTCTATGCCATTGCTCAGATGCCTTTGCCCATCTGAAGCTGATTATGCCCTTCGGAAGGTACACGAGGGATTTGCAGCAACCATCTGGGGAGCCGGTCCTTATGCCACAAGGTGCTGCGTCAAGGTTACTTGTTGGCCCAGATGGCAACCCAAGAGGGGGGGTGAATTGGGATCTTAAAAATTTAACCTTTTAAAATGATTGGCTTTGGAATCAACAAGATTAAGTACAGGATAAATAACAGCCACAAACAAGGAAATAGAGTGAGACAAACGAAGCACGGCAAACACAAGGATTTTATAGTGGTTCGGTGTATCCAACACCTACGTCCACTCCCAAGTTCCACTTGGGTCCACACTATAATCAACTAGATTACAGCCGAGTTGTTTTACAAGCTCACAACTCAAAACTTATTGTTTTCCTGGATCACAACGAACCCAACTGGTTTTCCCGGGCTCACCAGCACAAAACCCAAACCTAAAGCTAATCTAGCTTGACCCGAGGCATACTACCTCCACTAATTCAATCCCTCTGATTGAATTAGCAAAAACAAATAATAATAGAGTTTACAATAACAAACAGCCCCTTAAATAAGCAAATATTCAATGTAAATAAACAAGGTTAGAAAAGCCTGTTTGAAGTAGATTGGATTTGAGCTTTTCTTCTTTTCTTCTTTTCCTCTTCTCCTTTGAGATATTGAATCAGGCCTCAGCTTGGATTCTTTACAAATGTTGCAGATGAGAAGTTGAAAAATCACAGAACAAAGCTTTTAGCTCCTTTTTCTTTTTTTTGGGAAATCCTCTGATTTTTGACTTTGAATGCCTTGGATTTCTCTTGAGCTTTCTGAAGTTGATGGATATGAACTTTGACTCTTTTCTCTTTGATTTCAGGCTCAAGACTTCTTAGATTTTTCAATTTGATTTTTCCCTATTTTTTGTCTCTTTTTGTTTTTCATATCTCCTCTTTTTTTCAAACGGACGAATCCCCCTTTTTATAGATCCATAGGTGAAATATAGCCATTGGAATGTACCTGGATAGATTGTCCATACAGAAAATATAGCCGTTAGAAGTTAGGTAAGGAAAATATTACCGTTTGAGCTGATCTGGCATTTTGAAAATCCGTTCCTGACATGTTGGAGTCGGCTCCAACTTTTCAGGTGTCGGCTCCAAGTCGGGTAACCAAAAATAGAAAGTACAAAGTTCGTTGAGGAGTTGGCTCTGAAAAAGTTGAGTGTCGGCTCGCCGCATTCGGGAGTCGGCTCCGAAAAACTGTAAGTGTCGGCTCCAGAGAAGTCCAAAAATGCGTTCTATTTTCGCATTGGAGTTGGCTCCAGACACTGTAAGTGTCGACTCCAAAACTCTGGGTGTCGGCTCCGAAACTCTGGGTGTCGACTCCAGACCGTGCCAAAATTTAGAAAGACATTTGATTGGCCATGGGGTCGGCTCCAGACCTTCTGGGTGTCGACTCTAGGCTCTGAATTTTGAAACTTACTTTAGGCATTTGATTCAAAACTCGTTTCTTTATGCCTTTTGATTGATCAATGATTTTTAAGCCCTGAAACACTAGTTAAATTTATTAGTAACAAAATGAATATACT